>CM068379.1:43803564-44173206 GCA_034770075.1 Aralia elata | reverse complement strand
CGATGCGGATGATCGTCTTGTCGGGGCGGGTTTCGTCGCCGGTCACCCATCTCCGGTTATCGTCGCCGGTTGGTTATCTTAGCGAGTGCCGGGTCTCGTTTTCCGCGTCGCTCGTCTTGTAATCGCCGGGTCATCATCTCCGGTCGATTGTCCTGTGAGTGCCGGGGTTTCGTCTCCGGTCGCTCGTCTCGCGATCACCTTATCCCATCGCATTGTCATCAAAGGACGTTATTTCTCCTGACTAGTTTTGAGAGGCATCCCTGAGTTGGTTCCTTGTACATCGTTCTTGGGCCGACCTTGACACCTGACCTGCTCGATTTTTTCATTTCATGGATCACATACAGAATTATCATCTATTTCATTGCGTGTAACACAACATGTAAATTGAGAAAAAATGACCCCTGTAACAGTCTTTTGATACTGTTCTACAGATGTCATCACTTGTAGTGGTTCGCTTTGGATGCCTTCCCAGGTTACTCACCACCTTGTGGTGGTTTGTTTGGATCTCAGCCCTTCCCAGGGTGCTCACACATCTTGTCGTGGTTTGCTTGGATGGCCTTCTCAGGTTGCTCACCACTCTGTCGTGGTTTGCTTGGATGCCTTCCAGGGTGCTCACCACTCTGTCGTGGTTTGCTTGGATGCCTTCCCAGGTTTGCTCACCCACTCTGTCGTGGTTTTGCTTGGATGCCTTCCCAGGTTGCTCACCAACTTGTCATGGTTTGCTTGGATATCAGCCCTTCCTAGGGTGCTCCACCATCTTGTCGTGGTTTTGCTTGGATGCCTTTCCAGGTTGCCTCACCAACTTGTCGTGGTTTGCTTGGATATCAGCCCTTCCCAGGGTGCTCACCATCTTGTCGTGGTTTGCTTGGATGCCTTCCCATCGTGCTCACCAACTTGTCGTGGTGTGAGAGGATAACAGCCCTTCCTAGGGTGCTACCCCTCTTGTCGTGGTGTGCGTGGATGCCTTTCCCAGGTTGCTCACCCAACTTGTCGTGGTTTTGCTTGGATATCAGCCCTTCCCAGGGTGCTCACCATCTTGTCGTGGTTTGCTTGGATGCCTTCCCAGGTTTGCTCACCAACTTGTCGTGGTTTGCTTGGATATCAGCCCTTCCCAGGGTGCTCACCATCTTGTCGTGGTTTGCTTGGATGCCTTCCCAGGTTGCTCACCAACTTGTCGTGGTTTGCTTGGATATCAGCCCTTCCCAGGGTGCTCACCATCTTGTCATGGTTTGCTTGGATGCCTTCCCCGGTTGCTCACCAACTTGTCGTGGTTTGCTTGGATGCCTTCCCAGGTTGCTCACCAACTTGTCGTGGTTTGCTTGGATATCTTCCCAGGTGGCTCACCAACTTGTCGTGGTTTGCTTGGATATCAGCCCTTCCCAGGGTGCTCACCATCTTGTCGTGGTTTGCTTGGATGCCTTCCCAGGTTGCTTACCAACTTGTCGTGGTTTGCTTGGATATCAGCCCTTCCCAGGGTGCTCACCATCTTGTCGTGGTTTGCTTGGATGCCTTCCCAGGTTGCTCACGCAACTTGTCGTGGTTTGCTTGGATATCAAGCCCTTCCCAGGGTGCTCACCATCTTGTCGTGGTTTGCTTGGATGCCTTCCCAGGTTTGCTCACCAACTTGTCGTGGTTTGCTTTGGATATCAGCCCTTCCCAGGGTGCTCACCATCTTGTCGTGGTTTTGCTTGGATGCCTTCCCAGGTTGCTTACCAACTTGTCGTGGTTTGCTTGGATATCAGCCCTTCCCAGGGTGCTCACCATTCTTGTCGTGGTTTGCTTGGATGCCTTCCCAGGTTGCCTCACCAACTTGTCGTGGTTTGCTTGGATTATCAGCCCTTCCCAGGGTGCTCACCATCTTGTCGGTGGTTTGCTTGGATGCCTTCCCAGGTTGCTCACCAACTTGTCGTGGTTTTGCTTGGATATCAGCCCTTCCCAGGGTGCTCACCATCTTGTCGTGGTTTGCTTGGATGCCTTCCCAGGTTGCTCACCAACTTGTCGTGGTTTGCTTGGATATCAGCCCTTCCCAGGGTGCTCACCATCTTGTCGTGGTTTGCTTGGATGCCTTCCCAGGTTGCTCACCAACTTTGTCGTGGTTTGCTTGGATATCAGCCCTTCCCAGGTCATTTTTGGCAGGCTTTTTTCCGCTGCTTTGTTCAGTTCATAGTCGGGCGAAGTGAGATTTGCCCCATTCGGACATCTGCTTATGTGCAATGGTTGCACCGAGACTTTGCCATGGTTGGTTTGAGTCAGTTTGGAGTATTTGATGACTCTTGAGTGATTTTCACTGATGGACACCGCCCCAGAGGTATTTATTCCCCCCTCCCCCCCCCCGAGTCTAACGGATATGTTCCTCTAGATATGATTCCATCTCAGCTGATTTTGCCCCTAGTCGGGTCGCCTGAGGATGGGCCGGATCCGACTGGGCCTTGGATTACTACCGTTAGCCGAGCCATTTCTTTATTGGATCGTATCGGACATGATGGCTGGCGCAAGTAATTGCAGGGGACGCCGATGCTTCAGACCTATCCACCACTTTATCCATCCTGCTTAAGTTAGTTTCA
Source organism: Aralia elata (assembly GCA_034770075.1). Classification (NCBI taxonomy): domain Eukaryota; kingdom Viridiplantae; phylum Streptophyta; class Magnoliopsida; order Apiales; family Araliaceae; genus Aralia; species Aralia elata. The sequence goes on along the minus strand of CM068379.1, from coordinate 44,170,642 downwards.
GATCTGTAGATCATTTTTATCTCCGTGCCATAGATTATGTCAGTTTTCATCTGTTATCGAAAAGGAAATCTTGTAACGAAATGACTTTATATATATAGACATGCATTTATATTCAGTCATTTTCCCCTTTTTTTCGTATCGTTGCCTTTCATCGGATCCTCATTTTATCCAGTCAACCACGATTTTGATATCTTGCCCTCTTTTTCTTCTCAAGTCTTGATGGAGATTTGACAGATACTACCGCACACCCTGTTGATTTCATCGGACTGAGTCTTAGATTTTTTTGACTAAGTGTTTGGTTGGGTCCGGGTTATGTCACTTGAGATGAAGCTGATCAGGTGGCTGACTTCGGGAAGGTTTTGAGGGTATAGGAAGGCTTCTCTGGTTGTTGGGAATTGGTTTTGACAGAAGAAAGTATTATTTTGTAAGGAATGGGACCGTGCCACGATGGCTGCCTACGTCCCCACAAGTCGGGAGATCAGGTCTTACATAGTTCGTTCTTTCAAAGAACAACGAGAAAATGATGATGATGATTGTTGGGTTTTTTTTTTTTTTTTTTTTTTATTTTTTTTATTTTTTATGGAACCGCTTCACCGAGTCGGAATTGAGGGGTTATGGAAACATCTCTCCATCCCTCTTTTGCAATACGAGGGCTCCTCCGGACATCACCTTCTTAATCACGAAAGGCCCCTCTCAGTTCGGGGCAAGCTTTCCTTTGGCTTCGCTCTTTTTTTTTTTTTTTTTTTTTTTTTTTTTTTTTTTTTTTTTTTTTTTGAAGGCATGCCTTTCTTTAGCACTAGGTCATTTTCTTTGAACTTCTGAGATCTTATCTTTTGTCGTAAGATCGAGAGATTCTTTGCTGATACAACTGGCCGCGTGGAATAGCAGCCACCCCTTTCTCATCAATTAGGGCCAATTGGTCGTATCGACCTTGCATTCAACCCTCCTCGTTTATCTGAGCATCTCAACCTCAAATGGCAGAACTACCTCTATTCCGTTTATACCAGAGCGGTAAGGGGTTGCCCCTGTAGAAATACGCACCGAATTTCGGTACGCCAGCAGGGTGAAAGGTAGCAGATCCGGCCCATCCCCGATGTTTAGCAGACATTCTCGCCATGATCTTCTTGATATTCTTATTCGCAGCCTCCACTGCCCCATTCATCTTAGGACGGCAAATGACAGCATTGAGGTGTTTGATCTTGAACTGGTCATATAATTCCTTCATAAGGGTACTGCTCAAATTTTTTGGCATTGTCGGAGACTAAGGCCTCAGGTTGCCCATATCGGCCAAATGATATCTCCATACTGGCTTAACAGCTCTGTTTTCTGGCTAGGGGTCAGATCTGTTCCTATTTTGAGCTCTCTGGGTTTTGTCAGGGGTTCCAATTTGTATGGTGATGATTTGGTTTGAGTGGCTTGGGTTTGGGGTTTGTCTTCGACCCATCCTTTGATCTCGTCAGGCGTGCCGTCATTATCTGTCTCATCCTGCTCAATGCCCATTAAATCGAAATCCAGCCCAATATCAAAATCGTGTAGTCAACTTTCGAATTTGAAAAATCGTTTGTTAGGCAAGAGACACTCAAATTGGTACACACCTGGCATGAAACAAAATATTTGTCATATATATAAGGCATTTTCCTGCAATGATCATCTTTAAGACAACATGACAAAATAACATAATCATACGCAAAATTTTAAAATAAGGGACAACAACTGGCATCTACTCATGGTCCTTCTTCATAAACCTCTGGCTGCTCTACCACGATCTTCCCGCTATCAAATCATATTCTGAATTTTGTGCTTCAGAGGCCCAGCATTCCTGAGTATCATGACCAGGAGAACCCGAAATGGTACGCACACTTCTTACTCGGATCAAATTCTCCTCCTTTCGGATCAATTGGGGGTGCCAAATCGCCTATCCTATCTCTGTGCTATCAATACCGCCAAAATCTGTTCAAGAGGCTCCCCAAGCGGGGTGAATACCCGATCTCTTGCTGTCTCAAATCTTCTTCGTTCGCGCCCCGACCCTTTGATAATTGAAATTATGTTGTCGGGGTGGCACAATTCTCTGTATTTGCACTGGAGGATTGTTCCTCTGCCTTTCTAGATGATCCCTGCAGGATGAGGGAAACATCTTCCTCCTTTTTCTGTTGAATTCTACGGGAAGTGCTGCCATAGTTTCCACACTGGATTTGCTCCGCAAACCACTTCCAGAGCTGTGAGGTCCCGGATCTTACCAGATTTTAACCCCATGTCCACCATTTCTTCCGTGTTTTATCATCTCGGCAAAAGGTCTCCCAAATCCCCGATATCACCCGCTCATAATAGGCGCGCCTCCTGAATGTCCACAAAGGTCATTACCATTTTTCCGCCTCGTTCATTGGGGGATTCACTCCTGTGCAGCCATTACCCCTCCATCGTTGTGCATAGTCCCTGAAAGATTCCTTTTGGTTGCTTCTTGATTTTTGTCATTTGATATCTATCAGAGGCCATCTGGGCCTGAAAGCTGTATTGAGTTAAGAAGGTATGGGCCAACTCCTCCCAGTTGTGGATTCGGGCATTGTCCAAGGCGGGCATACCAGATCCTTGCCTCCCCTGTTAAGCTTTTCTGGAATAGCTGCATCCTCAGCCCCTCGTCCTCGGCATAAGACCCGAGTTCTCCAATGTATATTTTCAAGTGCGTGTAGGGGTCTCCCTTTCCATTGTATTTTTCGAACTCGGGGGACCTTGAACTTCTCTGGATATCTGGTTCCGGGGAAGACACACAGATCTGAGTAATTAACCCTACCCAGGGAGCCTATGCCTCTTAGAGATTGGATGGTCTCCTCCATGTGTTTCATTTTTTTTCGAAGGTCGTCCGTGTCCCCTTCCTCTTGGATAGCAATCACGGTCCTGTTTAGATATGGGAACGGCCTTTGGGATGACTGGCTCGTCCTTGAGTCGGGGTTGGTCATCTTTTAAGCAGGTTTGCAACCATTTTTAGGAGGATTCTGGTCATCCCCTGGTGGTGGACATATTATGCGATCCTTGGTTTGACGGGATCCTGTCTGATCCAAGAACTGTTCCTTTAGCATTGTGGCCATTTCCATCATCTGCTTTTTAAAATCATCAAACTCTTCCCGAGATATGGAACTATGATTGGGAAGATCAGCCATTTCAAAGGTAGAGACCTGGGCTTTCTTAGATTGCCGAACGGGTTTGAGGAGCAATCCTGCAGGCAAACGGTTCGAAGTTTAGTCCTTTGGGCAATGAAAGGATGCGGATGCATGCTAAAGCTATAAATTTTTTGGTGTTTTTTGGGTTTTTTAATCTTTTTCTGCAAAACAACAACGTTAGCGGTCCTTTATTGAAATAATGCATGCTGGATACGATTTTATTATGCTTTCCCGTGCCGTTCCCTGCAAAACACAGAGGTTAGTATTTTCTTTTGACATAAAGGGGAAGCATATATGAATATGTTGCAATGGAGATTATGACATTTATACGTATAAACGTAAAAGGTCATGATTGAGACTTTTCCTGCGTTGGGTTAATCTGGGGCTGACCTATCCTAGGGTTACTCTCACGGGCTTTTCGGCATGAAGGTTCCCAAATCTTCGCAATCTACTCGTTTGAAGCCCTTTCGATTGGAAGCGGATTTGAGTGGTGCGTTTCCTGAGCCATCTCCGGGGAGCAGCCCCTTCGAGTCCAGTAATAAGCGACCGACGGGTTCGCCTCAGGAGGAGGTACAATCTCAACATACATTCACATTCATCGTCCTCACCGTATGCAAATGATTACTTTAAGGTAAATCAACTCCATTCAATCATTCATTCATTGGACAGAAGCACACATTCACACAACAATAAGTAAAACAGGAAAAAATGTTGCACGCACATATATTCATAAATTTTAAAGGATAGGAGAGTATCAAGATTTTAATGCGGCTTAAGCCCTCTAATGTCCCCAGCAGAGTCGCCAGCTGTCGACGCCGGGTTTTTCCGCTTAATGCGGTATTTGTCCTTTTCCAATTTTTTAGCCTTTTGATTTAATGATTCTTTTGGAAAAGATCGGCATTGATGTCGACGGGGTTTTGAAAGATCGTTTTTATGATGAGCCAATTAACCAGAGTCGCCAGTTGGTATATTTGAAATGGATGTACCAACTCATCCGAGTTTTCGTTCTTTTGTAAATCGCTGGCTCATATGTGACTCCGATTTAATTGGTCTGCGAATTGAGATTCATAGAGTTCGGGGGCTTGCTTAAGTGAGGGGAAGGTGTTAGGCACCCCCCGACTTCCGTGAAACACGGTTACCGCAATCTTGATGCTTTCCTATCCTTTAATTCATGAATGTGTATGTGTGTGTGTGTGTGTGTGTGTGTGCCTATGTGAATGTTGTGGGGAATTTGTATGAAAGAGTCATTTGGATTTTAGGGAAAATCGTGTTTTTAATTTGAGAACGCTTCGGAATATCTTTTTCGGTATACACGAGAAAGCTTTATTCTTTATGAGAAAAGGTTTGATTTTAATTGTCCAAAACTATGAGATTTTCATTAAGTGTCGTTTTGGCAAAAACAAGAGTTTTAAAACCTTCGTCAAAATAGGAATCGAGATTTATACGTTGCTTTCGTGAAACGATCGGGCAATTTCTAGAATTTCTTTCACCCTATGCACAAAGATTTAATAAAACGTTACTTATTTCTAAAATCAAATTTTGTGATGTTTGAAAACGATTTTCTTTAGCTTTCTCATTAGATAGGAATCGATATTCATTAACATTTCTCAAATTTTAACCTCGTGATTCTAAATATCCCTACTTTGGATTGATTTTATGAAAATCTTATCATTTTAACTTTGAAATCAATTTTCGTGTCATAAATCAAATCAAGCATTAAAATGCGTTGGGGCTATTCATGGGCATGTAAGCCATCAAAATGTCCCCGAACGCCAACAAATCACAAATTTCACTATTTTCGGGGCCTTAAATCATCCGATTCTCGCCTTAGCGTCGTTTTAAGGCCCGACGATTACATGTTTACAAATGAAAACTACGTCATTTCTACTTCTTACATCAAGATATGTCCATCATCGGATTGGGACCCCCGGGGTCGCTTTCCTAGGCTCACAACCAAATTTACACACACCCCACAATCGGATATTACAAGAATTAACCAATACGGACAATCTACCAATATCAAGACATCCCAAAATAGAGATCTAAAAGAATCTATGTCAATATAACACAAAAAAACAAACAAGGAATCAATAAATAAATATCATCGGGTTATTAGGAAGAATTTTGTTCCAAATGGAAACCCTCGCTAATACTCCCTAATTTATCATTCCATAATCATATGAAAACTTCATTTGATTTGACCAAAAGATGTGATAGAAATTGTAAAATTGAGGAGATTTTCACCTTGCAAATTGAGATCAAAATGGATGTAAAACTTGTGTATTGAATAGAAGAAGAAATATGTGTGATACAATCAAATCACAAAAATATTATTCCTCCTCTTTTTTTCTCACTTTTTCTCTTATTTTTGTTGCAAATCTAGCTATTTTTCCTCTCAATTTTCGTGCTTTGTTGCTGCTGTATCCTCCTTCTTTTCCAATTCTGCTGAACTTCCTGTATGCTGTCCGAAGCTGACTGTGCTTAAATAGGCTGGCCAAAGCCAGCCGCAGATCTATCTACGGCTGGCCGCAGATGGATCTGCGGCTGGCCAGCTGGCGCGCCTCCCATCGCACTCAGCGGGTAGTGCTGATTTGCTGGTTTCCGTGCTGGCGCACTCACTTGGCCGCAGATCTATCCGCGGCTGGCGGGCTTGACTTTCTCGAATTTCGTGCCACGCCTCGATTTTCGTGCCGCAACGTCAGTTTTTGCTGACAGGCTCGTATTTTACAGTCCGGGAATCATTGAGAAGTGCGCCACATCTTCCGGGAATGCCAAATTCGGATAGCCCTGCTATCATGTCGATTTCGGCTGCAAACTATCAGGGTGGCGTCGAGTGTCCGTACTTTTTTTCATCTTTTGCTCTCGCATGCCGATCCTTTTGACGAATTTGCCCTCCTGTCAAGGTTAGTATACGAAGTGCAAAATTTGGGTGTCTACACATACGTTGGTGTTATTAAGCTTGTGGATAATTTGAGGAATGTGTATTGATGAGATAATATGGTAAAGTGAAGACCATTAAGTATGGACGATCCATTGTAAACTGGAGTTATAGATATTCGAGGTAATTAGATTAATCATTTGATGCTATTGATCAATTCTGTGGCTATTGATCAATTTTTGTGGCTATTCATTAGATAAGATATTGGAGTAATGTGGTATGGAGTTTCTTTGTGATGAAAAGAGGGTACCTTAGAATCTGTTGGGTTAAGGTTTGCAAGAAGGAAATGATTGATTCGATAAATAATGAATATATCGATATTTTGAAGTGTTAGTTAAGTTATTAAGCTTTATGGTGGAATGCCAGGTGAGACAAAGGTAATGAACTCATATAGAGTTGTTAAGCAAAAGTTGAGAGTATTGAGATGAATGATGTTATATGCAAAAAAAATAAAATTTAAGAGATGACTGATGACAATTTAGATTGTTTTGATGATTAGAAAGGAGAGACAACGGAGAGATTATAAGAAATGAACCAAGGGTAGATTTAGTGTCTGATATGGAAAAAGTATCTAGAGACGGAACTGAATGATGAGATAATGGAAATCCCTAAGGAGGATCAATTGGAGCCCGATATAAGGAATAGATAGAGGAAATGAAAGAAAGAAAGGTTAAGTCCGAGAGTTATAAGACCTTTGTGAGTCGTAATGAATGAAGAATAGTGGTCAATGTATATGTACTAGTATATCTATGCATGTAAGAAATGTGAATCTCAGTTTTTGTACAGCTAGCAGTATATCTGTTGTAAGTCCCAACTTTGTGTAAGTTGTGGAGTAGTTATGTGAATCCCATCTTGTTGTTAGTAACAGAAGGATAAGTGGATATCAGGAATGCTATATGATGTAAGTAGTACGAGGTACTAAGATGAGCTTATTAGTATTTACTAAAGGTGCCTTGAGTTGATATGATGATGATATATCCCCACTTTTCAAATCTAGGGGAATGCAGTTCTTATTAATCCCATCTTTTGTGTCTTAATGGGATAGTTAACATTTATAGGAATATACCGGAATTATAAGTGTTTGACACACTAAGGGGTGTATGAATATAAATGTGGTATTATTATTACATGATTGATTGTGATCGATTTGTGCCTTGACTCTTAAATGATAACATCGGTAGAATTTTGCACGATGTGTAAAACAAGAAGGATTTATGTAAGGTTTTGTTTAGAACAAACAATGCTGTCAAGGAGACAACCCCGATACACGAGGGTGGAAGAGTCAGTGAATAACGAGGAGGGTCAGACTGACCCCAAGAGGACCTTTGCGAACTTGTTAGAGGAAACGATGCAAGGCAGACCAGCCATTGCGGTTGTTCGGCCATAAAATCACATGGCGAACTTTACGGGTTTCAAATTACTAGGACTACCGGAGTTTCATGGGAATACGGATTCGAGTGAAGCCCAGACATGGGTAGAAGAAATGGAGAAAGTTTTCAAGGTCGCAAGAGTGACCGAGGAACATAAGACTTCGTTTGCCACTTTCATGAGGAAGGGTGAGTCAAATTACTGGTGGAAGGCGAATAGAAGCCGAGCTGGGGAAGACACAACTGCGTGGACTCGTTTTAAGGAGCTATTTTTTTCGAAAAATTTCTTTCTAGAAAGCACGTAGGCAAGAATGGAGATCAAGTTTTTAGAACTGAAACAGGAAAATTTGTCAGTGTCAGAGTACGCTGCAAAATTAAATGAATTGGCTAGATTCGCCCCACATCAGGTGGACACTGAGGTGAGGAAGGCCAGAAGATTCGAGAATGGATTAAAGCCGTGGATCTACAGTAAGGTAGCGATTTTACAAATTACGTCGTTCTCAACTTTGTTGGAGAAAGCTCTCATTGCTGAAGGTGGGGGTGAAGCGGTTTCAAAATATAATCGGGAGAAGTACAAGAAAAAAGTAGAAGGTGGAAATGGGAATGTTAGCAGTGGTAGCAGCAACAACAGGAAGCGTCAATGGAGCAGTGGGGGTAGCAATTCTGAAATGCAGCAAGGGAGCATACAGCAGAAAAGGCAGGTATGTGGAAATTGCGAAAAAGGTCACTCGGGAGAGTGCATGAAAGGAAAGATGGTCTGTTATACCTGTGTACAAAAAGGGCATATCTCGCCCAATTGTCCTAAGGCGAAGAAAGGAGGTTGTTTCAATTGTGGAGAAATGGGACATCGGAGCAAGGACTGTCCCAGGAAGAAAAATATGGATGGCGGAAGCGGCAATAGGAGCAACAACTCGAGGGCAACCAGTGGAGGACCAGTCCAGCCAAATAAGCCAACAGCAAGGACCTTCAACATGACAGTGCAAGATGTCGTGGCATCCAGGGAGGTGGTGTCAGGTATTATTCCAATCAACGACATAAATGCCTATGTGTTATTCGATTCGGGAGCTTCATGTTCTTTTGTATCTGATGAATTTGCTCAAGGATTTAATTTACCTAGTGAACCATTAGAACACCCGATGAACGTAGAAGTAGCGAACAAAGAGATTATCCCCGTAAATTACATTTATAGAAATTGTTGTGCTGATTTGAGAGGGTTTAAGCTTAACGTGGATTTGCTACCGATTCGTCTTGGAGAATTTGATGTAATCCTTGGAATGGATTGGTTAGCGAGTCACGGGGCGGTCATTGACTGTAAGAAAAAGTGCGTACACCTGAAGACTCCGAGTAAGTCAAAAGTGGTGTTCTATGGTAGTAAATCGCCGAGACAATCTTGTTGTCTGACGATGATGCAAGCAAAGAGATTGCTTCAGAAGGGTTGTATAAGTTATTTGGCTCACGTGGTGGACACTCGACGGGTCGAGGGTGAACTGAGTCAGATACCCGTCGTAAGGGAATTCGCGGATGTCTTCCCAGATGAAATTCCAGGATTGCCGCCGGATAGAGAGATAGAATTTGTGATCGACTTGGTACCCGGGACGGCACCGATATCCAAGGCGCCTTACCGAATGGCACCAGTAGAGATGAAAGAGCTGATGGTTCAATTGCAGGAACTGTTAGACAAGGGTTATATCAGACCGAGCGTGTCACCATGGGGAGCGCCAGTTCTGTTCGTAAAGAAGAAGGATGGCTCGATGAGGCTTTGTATTAACTACCGCGAGTTAAACAAAGTTACGATTAAGAATAGGTACCCGTTGCCCAGGATAGACGATCTGTTTGATCAACTCAAGGGGGCGAAATACTTTTCAAAGATTGATTTGAGGACGGGCTATCATCAACTAAGGGTGAGACAGGAGGATATCCCGAAGACGGCATTCAGAACTCGTTATGGACATTTCGAGTTTCTGGTTATGTCATTTGGACTGACAAATACACCAGCGGCATTCATGGATATGATGAACAGAGTGTTCAAGCAGTACTTGGACAAGTTCGTGGTAGTATTCATTAATGACATCTTGGTGTATTCAGTGACAGAGGAAGAACATGTTGAACATCTAAGGATTGCTTTGGAGGCATTGAGAAGGGAGAAGCTGTACGCAAAGTTTTCGAAGTGTGAAATTTGGTTGCAAAGGGTGCAGTTTCTAGGACACGTCATTGACAGGAATGGTGTTTCAGTAGACCCAGCAAAGGTGGAAGCCATTATCAATTGGGAGCAGCCAAAGACACCAACGGAGATCAGAAGTTTCCTAGGGTTAGCGGGATACTATCGAAGATTCATCCAGGATTTTTCGAAGATAGCATCACCGTTGACCAATCTAACTAGAAAGACGGTAAAGTTTGTTTGGACAGAGAAGTGCGAAGAGAGTTTCTTGGAGCTGAAGAAGAGACTTAGCCAAGCACCAGTGTTGGCATTACCGGACGACACTGGGGGTTTTGTAGTTTACAGTGATGCGTCACACAAGGGCCTTGGTTGTGTACTAATGCAGCACGGTAGGGTCATTGCGTACGCTTCACGCCAGCTGAAGGACTATGATAAGGGATACCCGACTCATGATCTGGAGTTAGCAGCAGTAGTGTTCGCCTTGAAGATTTGGAGGCACTACTTATATGGAGAGAGGTGCGAGATATATACAGATCACAAAAGTCTAAAATATATCTTCACTCAGAAGGAGCTGAATATGAGGCAGCGCCGATGGTTAGAATTGATCAAGGATTACGATTGTGAAATTCTGTACCATCCGGGCAAAGCAAATGTAGTGGCAGATGCCCTGAGTAGGAAAGGCAAAGAGAAATTGATGAGGCTTACAACTCAGGCAGAGCTGATAAAGGACTTTGGACGCCTGGAACTGGAAGTTAAGTATCCAATGGAGACGGACGAAAAGTTGTTCACTATGACAGTAGGTCCGACTCTACTGGATAAGATAAAGGAGGCCCAAGAATTTGATGAGGAATGCATTGGCATTAAAAAGCAATTGTCGGAAGGAAAAACGTTGAAGTTCAAGGTTGACAGCACAGGTCTGTTGAGGTTCGAGGGAAGGATCTGGATATCCTATGTACCAGACTTAAGGGAAGAAATATTGCAGGAGGCCCATAATACGAGATTTTCGGTACATCCGGGTAGCACCAAGATGTATCAAGATCTTCGTCAACATTATTGGTGGCCGCATTTGAAAGGGGAAGTTGCGGAATTCGTCAGCCGGTGTTTAACTTGTCAGAGGGTCAAGGCAGAGCACCAACGGCCGAGCGGATTGTTGCAACCCTTAGAGATTCCCGAGTGGAAGTGGGAGCACATCACTATGGATTTTGTGGTAGGACTCTCGATAACACAAAAGGGTCTAGACGCCATCTGGGTGATCGTAGATCGTTTGACCAAGTCTGCCCACTTTCTACCGATCAAGATCAGGTACAAATTAGAACAGTTGGCGAAACTTTATGTGAAGGAGATAATATCGCGACATGGAGTGCCAGTATCTATTGTGTCTGACAGAGATCCGCGCTTCACGTCAAATTTTTGGAGAAGTCTGCAGGAAAGAATGGGAACACAGTTGAGAATGAGTACGGCGTATCATCCTCAGACTGATGGTCAGAGTGAGCGAACAATTCAAACCTTAGAGGATATGCTCCGGGCAGTTGTGATGGACTTAGGTGGCAGCTGGGACGATCACTTGCCCTTGGTAGAGTTCGCTTACAACAATAGTTATCACGCTAGCATCGGTATGCCACCGTACGAAGCGTTATATGGAAGGAAGTGTCGAACGCCGTTGTGTTGGGATGAAGTTGGTGAGCGAAGATTGTTGGGACTAGAATTGGTACAACAAACCGTGAAAATCATTAAAGTAATAAGACGGCGGTTAGTAGCGGCCCAAGATCGTCAAAAGAAGTACGCCGACTTACATCGTCAAAAACGAGACCTTGAAGTTGGTAGCTATGTATTTTTGAAGGTATCTCCCTGGAAAGGGAAGATCCGTTTTGGGAAGAAGGGCAAGCTGAGCCCTAGGTTCATAAGACCTTTTGAAATATTGAGGAGAATAGGCGAAGTGACGTACGAGGTAGCATTACCCCCTGAGCTTGAGCACATTCACAACGTGTTTCATGTATCAGTGTTACGTCCATATAAGCCAGACTACAAGCATGTTATTTCCTATGAGCCAATTCAAGTCGAGAAGGACTTGTCGTACGAGGAGATTCATGTCCAAATACTTGATAGGAAGGAGCAAATGCTGAGGAATAAAACCATTCATTCTGTTAAAGTTCTTTGGAGGAATCACGCGGTGGAAGAAGCCACATGGGAACTCGAAGAGAGGATGAGAGCGAATTACCCCCATTTATTTGAGTAACCTTAGATTGAAATTTCGAGGACGGAATTTTTATAAGGGGGAGAGGATGTAATGTCTAGGAAATTTTTAAACATTGTATTAATTTATTTTGATATATGAAATTAGTTTTATTTAATTTTACAAATTTAACTGGATCCATGTGGGTATTAGTATTTAATTATATAAATATACGGTCCAATAATTTTCGTTGCATTAAAGGGACTCACTAATAGTTTGAATAAATTAGTGAGTTAACCCTAAGAATTTAATTACAAGAAAATTGGGAAGAAAATTTATAAATAAATTCATTTTACTATTATCGGATTTAAATAATTCGCACGAGGAATTTTTGAAATAAATATTATAAATAATTAATTAATTGAATTATTTGTTCAATTTAAATATTTGGAGCATGGTGTCAATAATGTTAATAAACAAATTGGGCTACCTTATTATATTCCAATTAACCCAAATTTTAATAGGCCTGAGCCCAATTTCATTTTATTCTCTATTGGGCCATTTTCCCATTTAATTCAACCGTCCCAACCCTATTAGGTTGAGCCCAATTTCATTCCCAGCCAAACCAAGCCCATTCCTTTTCTTGAGCCGGGTTGGATCCATCTCAATTGGGCAGTCTAACGGTAGTTTAATTTGGGATAACCGATCTAAGGAAAATCAAACCCAACCCTCACATCAGATGCAACCAAGCAATCGAGTTGGGGGAATACAGCCGAGCAAAAGGAGAACCCAAACCCTAGACCCCTCAATCAATCGACCGGACGGGACGGGAGGAAGAAAGAGGGTTGTCAATCGCCGGTGACAGCTGGCGTCGACAGGTTGGGGTGAAGAAGAAGCGGCAACCGGCGGACTAATTGAAGGTTTGAAGGAGCGACCGGGTGGTTGGTGAACGGACCAAGGGTCCCGGGCTTCCGGCGACGCGACTGGTGGCGCACACGGCTCAAGATTTCCGGCCGGTGCTAGCTGTGATGGACGAGGATTGATGGGAGACGTCAGTCGCTATCCCTCCCTCCTACCGGCGGTCCTTAACCGGCCAATTAAGGTAATACCCAAATCAATTTGGGTAAAATTGCTACTATAAATTGATATCTTCACAAACCCTAAAACAAGTCTGCCGAAAAATTTGTAAGTCAAAAATTTGAGGGAGAAAAGGAAATTGCAGAGGGGAAGAAGAAGAAGGGCTGTCGTTCGATCGATACCAAGGTATCAAAGTGGTTCAGGCAACTGTGATAGTTGTTTCTGTTTTCTTACTCCCTTTTCTTTCTGAGTTGGTTGTACTATAATACATGGTGTTGATTTATAATATACACTGTTTGGAATTGTATTATATTGTTTGGGATTTACAAGTCTGATATGGTACTGTGCGGCTTGAATGGTATTTTCTTTCTGTGTTGTTGTAGCATACAGTGTATTATGTGGTTTGAGTTAAAAATCTGATAGTGAATTGTTGATATACACTGTATTGGGGGGTGATTTTGGGTTGAAGACTCTGTATATTAAAGAACCCAAGGGTTCTGGTAGCTTAAATTATACTGTAACAGGTTGGTATTGATGGTCTGAAAATGCTCGATATATGCTGTTACAGATTTTGAGTATTATGGCTGCTAATAGGGACTAAAAATCAGTGTAGCCATAGGTCTATTAGGAGTCTTCCTATCGTGTTGGGTAATAATTTTGATAGCTTGAAATGGGATTGCAGTAAATGGGTTGTGAAACTGTTAATCAAATGAGCTATCCTGGTTATAATTATTGGTTGACTAATTTGAGCTAATAATGCCTTTGTAAATTAACTAGTTATGCTAACTAATAAAAAAAATTAAGAAATTAATTATTTATTATTTAATAAATAATAAATAAAGATAATAAATATTTACTTATTATTTGATTAATAATAATTAAGTATGAATGAAAATAATAAATGAGTTAATTAATTATTATTTATCAATAAATAATAAATAAAGATAATAAATATTTAATTATTATCTAATTAATATTAAATAATAAATAAACCTAATTAGTTATTATTTATTACTAAATAATAACTAAAGATAAGTTCATTAATAATTATTTGATTAACTTTAATTAATGAATAAACCTAATTAGTTATTGTTTATTATTAGATAATAACTAAAGATAATTCTTACTCACTAATTAATTATTTATTATTTGATTAGCTTAAATAATAAATAAACCTATTTAATTATTATTTAATCCTAAATAATAATTAAAGACGATTAAAATTAATAATTCAATTATTATTTGATTAATACTTGAATAATAAGCAAATATAATTAGTTGCTAATTACTATTATTGGTAACTAAAGATAATTAGTTAATTATTGTTTATCTAATATTAAATAGTAATTAAATAAAGATAAAGTTAATAAAATAAGGAGATTTAATAACGCATTAACTGAACAATTTTGATAAATTGTCTAAGGGTTAATAAATGAATATTACTTAAGAGAGAGTAATGTTAATTAATTAAAACAATTATAATTAATTGTTTAAGGGATTAATAAGTGTTTATTACTTAAGGAATACATGGCTAATTAATTAGACCATCAACCTAAAAATCAATTAAGTGCCTTATAAAATTTACTATAGTTTATTTACTGTGTGCTATGTGAATTGCTTAATTGTTAAATAAATAGCATAAGTAAGTGTATCGGCGTACAACTACGCAGTACTAATTGATAGACCGACATTATCTATGTTAGGTTCCTCAAGGCTAAATAGTTAAAGCTAGAATCATTTGTAGCTGAGCATACAGGCAAGTTCCTAACCCTAAACTTCTTACATTATTGCAAGTTCCCTAACTCAATCTCGAGTTATTATTTTCGAAACATGTTAGTGAATAATTATTGTCGATTATTCACATCTATACTGATTATTGAGATTCGCACCTTGTGCAATTGAATTCCTATCCTATTATGATTGAACTGTAAATTTAATTAAAGTTCTTTCAAGTATGAATTGTTTATGAGATAGATCTATGCTATTTGTATCAGCTAGATCCAGCATGTCTAAATTGGTTAAGACAATGGTATTTTAAAAGTTGTTCTTATTAAATTGTTGTGGTAAGAACTCTTGGCTGAGAAAAGGATAAACTTGTTTAAGGCATGATATCAATACTGGTTATTAAGTGTTTATGCATAAATCACGGGGTATGAGAGGCTGATCCCCTCGATTACCAGAACTTTTTAAGAGGTCCAGCTTACATGCTGAGAACCTTGGAAAACGTCATTGGTTATTTCAAACCACTCAGTAATTGGCATTCAATCATTTGAATATTCAACTGTTGACTGATAATTCATATTTCTTCATAATTCTATACTGTTGTTGAACATTGAAAGCGAAATTTTCGTCTATTCATGATATATATCCCTTGTGTATAAACTTGCTAAGCAAACTAGTTGTTTACCCTTGCTATATCATGATCTTCATTTCAGCTAAGGCAGAAACGTCTAAAGGAGACAAAGGAAAAGGGAAGGTGCAAGAATAAATGCCCGATAGTGCTTATGTACTAGTTATTCTTGAATGTTGTTTGATTAAGTGAACTCTTATTGTATTAAGGGTATGTTTTTAAGTTAAGGTTAAAGAACCTTGGGACCAGAATTGTAAGACTTTATTATTATTTCAATAAACAATGTATGTTTATTATTCCGCATTTAGTTAGAAAGTATGTTTGTCGTTGAGTATCGTGAGCACCGAATTCGAGGTTAGGAAACCCGGATTTGGGGGGCGTCACACTTATGCTATTTATCTGGCAAATAAATCAATCACATAGCACACATAATTTAATATACTATCATTAATCCTATAAGACATTTAATTAATCTTAAGTTAATGATTTAATTAATTAATAATATTTTTCTTAAGTGATAAACACTTATTAAACCCTTAAACAATTTATTATAATTGTTTAATTAATGTGTTATTTATTCATATCTCACTCGATTTAAATTATTTTTATATGATTCTAACTAGGTTTTACTCTTAACTTACATATCTAACATGTGAGAAGAGAAAATCTCATAAACAACATGTAAGTTTCAAAATATAAAGCTTCAAATCACACGTTTGCTTAAGGTTTGTCGGCAAAAATAATTTTCATGATTTTGATCAAATCTTCCAACATAAATACATATAAATACCCATGTTAAATCCATTAAACCCTAGATCTACTAATCTAACATGGATATAAGCATAGAGAGTTTTGAAAATAGTTTTCTACCATAGAAATTAAATATCACACAAAGAAAAGCACAAAACTAGGGTTTTAAGGTATTTTATACCTTTTCGATTTGTGTGCTCTTTTCCTAGCCTTTCCAAAGTAGGAGATGAAGATTGCGGACATCCAACACCACCTCCTAGCTGCCGGCCACTACCCCTTTAAGCCCTCTTGATGTTTTTTTTATAAACTCTCAAGAACACTAAGTGTTTTATCCCCCTATCTTGAAAGCTCTCAACTGCTCTCTCTTTTGCTTTCTAGGAAAAGGACCCAAATGACTAAAGACTCTTGCAAGCTTGGGGAGGCCTCTCTATTTATAGAGATTCCTTAAGATTGATTAGCCCCTCCTAATGATCCGATAGCTTAATCAAATCAAGCAGCATATATCCACTTTTTGGGAAAACTAATACATGCATGGGAGGAATTTGCGGGGGTATGTTGTCTATGCAAAACCTTGAGTCTTGCACCCATGTGGGGCCCATAGTGACTTGGATTTAAATTTCACCAATTGGGCCACTAGTTTGGGTCACTAGTTTATTACATTTTGGGCTAGACATTCCCATGATATTGGGCTCCCAATATGTTGGCCAATTTAATTCCCAATGGGCTAATTTAATTACTTTACACCTTAATTATCCAAGTCCATAATCAATTAAATGAGTTGGCTTGGTTAATTAACTAATTAGGCTAGTCCACTAGTATTTACTTACTAATTAGACTATTAAATATAATTATTCATATTTCACATAATTTTTATTAATTAATAATTATATTAATTAATCTACATAGATAATTTAAACTTACAATATTCAATTTAATTGAACATTTAATTAATTTACTATCTTATCAATTACTTGATATTACAACCCTTAAGTCAGTCCACTAATTTAAATAAATTATTAGTGTGACTCCCTTTAAATTTATCTAATAATTAGTCGCATAGACCATTAATCACACAAAGGTTTAAATTTAAACCGCACAAAATTAATTCATTAAAAATTAAATTCTTTATTTAATTTATAATGAAGCTTGAAAATTCTCGATCATTACAGTATATATCTGTTTACACCCCTACTCATTCCCTAGATTCAAAATTCCTTTAATAGATCTCGTTGATACGTGATAGATCTGTGATAACCCAGATTTTTAGAAATTATTTAATAAATAAAATTCTTACTATGAGATGTTTTAAGTTTGAGTGTGTGTATATATGCGTTTCATATTATGGCATTCGTGATTTCATGTGAAGAGAATTATATATTCGTGTATTTGAGAAATGAGGTTTAATGGTAAATTAAACCATTGAGGTTAGTAAATGAAATTGTTATGAAAAGGATATTAACTGAATGTTATTAAGTTGAAATTATATTATGAAATAATTTAATTTAATTATTATGCCTTGTTAGCAATAAAAATTGTTAAGGATTAAATTTCATAATAATGTGAATAATTCACTTAATTAAAATGGTGAATTGATGTATGTATATATATATATATATTAATAGAATAAATATTTGATAAAATTATTTAGGTATGATGATATTGAGTAGTTGATGATAAACAATTTTATCGTCGGTGTGTATTTTGTTACGTTAATAGAATGGTAATATTCTAATTTAATTTAATAATTAAATTAGAGGATTAATGTTTTTAAAAGGATTTATTTAATAAAATTATAGTGTGGCTAAATTGAATTATAATTTTGTCAATAAGTTTTTAATCGAAATTATTAATAAGCTTAATTAGATTTATTAATATAATAAGTTTAATTAAGATTTAATAGGTGTGACAAATATCATATGGTAGGAAGGATTATTAAAATAAAGAGAAAATGAGATTTTTGAGGAAGAACCAAACATGGCCTTGTGGCCTTTGGTTTTCTAACTGCTGAAAACTTCCAAGCGTAAAGTTAGTTTTCATCAGAAGTTGGTAAGCCAAACCAAAGAATAGAGATGAGGAAGAGAGAAAATTGAGAGAATTCTTGGGAAATTGAGGAGAAATTCTAATAATCAAGAGGAATAAGGAGATTAATCAAACACTCCTAATCATCTAACCTAGTCTAATGAAGAAATCAAAGGTATAAAATTATTCTAAACTTTAGTTTTCTGTTCTTTTGAAGTTTCTTTTGTAAATTGGGTTTTGATGAAGAATTCATGAATATGTTGGTTGTTTATGTTAGTGAGGGTGTACAAATCGTTTTATGTTGTTTATAATTGGGTTTTTAGTCATCAAATCCATGAAAAGATGTTTTAATTAAAGAAATTTGAGTTTTGTGGTAATATGTATGTTTTGGTCTATTTTTAGATTAAAATTAGTTAGGAATTCATGTTGTAATCTGTAAATTGATGATGAATATTGTTAATACGTTACGAAATGAAAAGAATGCAAGTTGAATTAATCAATTTGGTTCAAAAACAAATTCGTGATAGTTGGATTCGCTAAATGTGTTAAATGTGAAAATTAGTATGAATATGGAATTTGAATCCTTAATTTGGGTTATTTGATATTTCTAAGGTGTTAAAAAGTATTTGCGGATACTACTTTTGGTGTGTATTAAGTTTAGAACCTCTGGATATGATTAATTTAAACTCTGATTGATGAATCAATAAGTTTTGGCCTGAAAATTTCAAGAATCGCGAACTGAAGAAGTCGAGTTTCAGCTTCACCGCCCCGGCGGTAAAATTGTACTAGGAATGTCGCCCCGGCGGTGTATTTATACTGGACATGTCGTCCCGACGGTAGCCTCGCCCCGGCGGTGGAACAGGAAATGAAATTTTCTTTCTTTCTTCGTGGTCAAGTTATGTTACCATATTAATGTTTAAGTTCAGATTAATGTATTAAATAGGTACTAAGATATTGTGATGAACGTTAGTATATACCCATTGATTATCAAATGATAAATGAGATACTTAAAATGAGATTGGATGTGAGTGAATCCTGAAGTGTTGTAGTAAGCCAAAGATTAGCTTAAGTAGTGTTAATAAACATTATACGTCTAATGTAAAGAAGAGTTTAAGATTTAATTAAATGTTAAGTGTCGATTAAAGTGAGACGCAATAAAATGAAGGTTTATAAGGAGAACTTAATTTCTAAGTTGAGAATTGTATAGAGAATAAAAATGAAGGATTACGAAATGTAGAGTAGAGTAATATTAAGTATTGCTATGTGACTAATAAATGTTGTGCATGATTATATATCGTGTAGGATACATGAAGTGCAGATAAGTATAAGCTGATTATGGTAATTGGTAATCTACGAATCAGGCAAGTCTTTCAGTTCCTATTTGTTATGTGAACTTAATGATTAATTATTTTAAATCTATGATGTAAAAGCATGATGTATTCTATGTGTTGTATGTATGAAATGACGAAGTCAATTTATGACAACGTCCATTAAGTTAGAATGTTGATTGAGTTATGGAACTCAATTTATTACTTGGTAATTGATGTATAGTATGTATGATATGTTTAGCCAAATGATTATGATGTATATGATGAGCATGTTATCTATGTATTATGTGATATATGTTAACTGTTAGATTTTGCTGAGTTGTCGAGCTCATTCTTGCAAATAACCACTTTTGCAGGTTAAAGACACAAGGTAACGTTATGTGCTACTCAAATGACATGGATCAAAATGATGCATGAAGATTAAATATTTTAGTTGAAGTTATTACTTGTTTTATGTTAAGTTTTCGTTAAATATATTATTGTTGAGTTGTAAAGTTTGTTTTGAGGTGTAAACTTTTATAATAAGTTCGACGAGGCGAATCATGATATTAACATAATTCCAAGATATTTAGATGTAAAGGTTGAAAATTTTGGGATCGAGAATGATTTGTAATAGAAAAGTTTAAATTATTTCGTATTTTTATTAAGTTTAATACTGGATATGGTTGTAAAGGCAGAACGACGATGTATTGATAACGACTGATGTTGAGAGTTAAATTGTATGAAAATTTTGGGGTCGTTACAAGATCCTTGCGATTCGATGATAGTTGGTGATATAATTTGATTCTTACGATATAGTTAATGATATAATTGTGATATTTTTTTTGATAATGTGGGGTTTTTCAATCGTGGTCGGACTAATCTCCCAGGCCGGACCTAACTGGTTTGCCTTTCGAACCAGCTTGCGCTGGCTGCCCGTGACCCCATGAGCATTTCTGCCCACAATTGTTACAAGTGGGATTCGATCCCAGGACGTCCGAGTCTACGGCTCGCCCCAGGGCCTCATTTGAACTACTGCGCCAACTGTTGGGGTTATATAATTGTGATATTATTGATTTGTTAAAGAGATCTATGAACTTAAGGTTTATGAAAGTCCTTTCCTAAACTCTAAACTTCGTTTATAGATCATGATGCGTTGTTGGGTATAATTACGAATCATGTGAGCCTAGGAATGAATTTAAGACCCTTAAACATCATGTTTAGTGGGAATTAAAGGATATTCCCACGATGGACATCGTTAACGGTTATAATTTTGCGATTCAATAATTGTAAATGTAATTCACACCTTAAAACAATATCAAGGGTTCCCATCCCACAAAAATTGGGTTTAAGGCTCCTTGACAGTGGATTTTGTTATTTTGAGGTGGTTGGAGTTATTTAGATGACTTACATGTCCATAGGTAGTTCCAATCCTATTTTCAATGCTTGATTTTACCTTTCGACCTACGAAAACGATTTTCAAACGAAATTGCAAAGATCTTTTTTAAATTGAATCAAACTAGGTTACTAGATTAATTCTAGGCTAAAATTAGAAGTAATAGAGAACCTTGATTCCTATTTGATGAACGGTTTGTAAAATAATATTTTTCCGAACGACACTTTAAATTCCTTGTCAAACAAAGCTAAAACGAAACTTGTTGAGAATCTGCATGAGTCTCTTAAGTTCATTCTCATAGGGGGAGATTATTAAAAGATCTGCATAAGATTCTATAATTCATTATATGAGATTTGATTGATGACAAAATAGTCAAAAGAACATTCATTGATAAAGCTTTGTAAAGTCCTTAAGGAAATATATGTACAAGGACTTAGAGTGGAAAGGTCAAATATGTTAGGACGATCTGAGCTAAATGGTTATTTATCTAATCAAAGCATATTTGTAATGATAAGTATTGTAAAGTCCTTAAATGAATTTGATGTACAAGGACTTAGAATAGAAAAAGATCAAACTTGTTAGGTTGATCTTGTGAGCTGAAATGATATATGTAAAAAGACTGTTAGAGCTAGTGCTGAGCAACTCTATTAGAGAACAAACTCCGGCTTGATAGAGAATGATCGTAGAGCAGTCAGCCAACTTGGAATTCAGCCAACAAAGCATCGCAAAGCCTGCCAGGTAAACGTAAAGTAAGGCTCGACCAGTCGTAGAGTTCCGTCTCGGCAGCGTAAAGCAACTCTAGCATGGCCAAAGAACAGACGTAGAGTTAAGTATGTCATCGCAGAGCTGGCAAGACAAACGTAGAGTAAGACTCGGCGGATCAAAGAGCTCACTCAACATCGCTGAGTTTGACAGGCAAACATAGAGTGAAGCCCGGCTAGTCGCATCGTAAAGTTGGGTCAGGCAAACACAGAGTGGCTCGGCAGATCGCAGAGTTAATTCAAGTTAAAGCAGTTATTCTCATAAAGATTATCAAGTAAGTTGTCCTTACAAGCTAAACGAAGATCTCAGAGCACATTTGAAGCATCAAGGCCTTAATAGAGATCATAGAGCAGCTCAATCTAATACTCTACGATTCCATCAAGACTCTACGTCTTGCACCTTAGACAAGATCGTAGAATGGATAAGCAACAGCTCGATCAAGTAATCGTAGAGTTTAGCCATAGATGAACAAGCTGGTCTGCCTAACATGATCAACGCAACAGAGATGTCACTTACAAATAGTAGAGCAGTCCTCTACAAATGAAAGTGCTAAGTATCAGAAGATCGTAGAGCAATCCTCTATGACATAACAACAGAAACAACATCTGAAGCTTGTAGAGCATTCCTCTATAGTAAAAAGGCTAGCACCTGAAGAACATAGAGCAGTCCTCTATGATAAGCAAGCTGCAGTAAAAGCTCAACTGGATCATGAACACATGCTCTGAGAAAATAAGGCTCAATGGAGATCACAGAGCATAAAAGGCACAACCTCAGTATAGTAAAAATCACATTAAAGCTTAAAACAAGTGCATCCAGCCACTCTACGAGTTCTAAGGCAGTGTGTAAACAAGCACAATCATAAAGTTACTTTATGGAACAAACGGATAAATCTACAATCATAAGTAAAAGGCTACATCCCAGTTGATCGTAGAGTACGTAAGTGCCAGCAAGGATTGCAGAAATCAAAGCACTTAATTTAATAATCCCTAGATGAGCGGCTGAGTACTCAAATGAGTATACTGGGGAACCAATCTGACTGGGGTTTAAACAGCCATATTTACAGTACTCAAAGAGCAGCTCATGTGACTCCACTATCTTGGTATCAGTTAATGGATGCTGACTCAGCCATCACTAGCAGACTACAAGGAGTAAAATATTCATAAGTACAACAATGAAGTCTGCAGCAAGAAGATCTCCAACGGAAAGATTTACAACGGGAAGATATCAACTGCAAGCTTCTAACGGGAAGATTATGAAGATCTACATAAGAGCAAACCTGAAATGGGATCAAGTGTGGTGAACAGGAGCAAGAACAAAAATAGCACACATCTGCTGAAAGCTTCACTGCAACATCAAAGGTATGTCGAAGGGCTGACATATGAGCTAAGAGTCGAATGACCAAGAAGCCAAGATTAAGAGTAACTAAAGCTGAAAGCAAATAAGAGAAAAGTAACTCTATGATCAATCATGAACACTGGAAGCTGACAAGATGAAGAACAGAATGGGTTCTGTATACAAGACAACAAGTGTTCATGATTGCTAAGCTCAAGAATATATCAAGCTTATCTGAAAAGCTTAAGCAGTACGTGGAAGGTGATTAACTGCATCTGCTGAATACCTGAAGAAGTAGAGCATCAAAGACCAACGTCAGCGGCATCCAGAAGCTGATCACCAAAAGCTGCTAAGTACCTAAAGATGAAGGAAATCAAAGTTCATCTTAGCGCACAACCCAACAACTATCAACACACCAATAAGGGTCTTCGGGTCCTTGTCTTAAGTGACTAAAGAGTTCCAAGGCTGCTGGTCTTGAAAAGTACTAAGTGTACTGGGTGATTCTAAGGCTGAAGGTTTTAGTCTACAGTGTTCAAAGTCTACTAGACTTGAGGAGGGTCAGAGGATCCTTGCCTTAGTGGCTAAAGAAAACTCATGTCTGCTGGACTTGAGGAGGGTCAGAGGATCCTTGCCTTAGTGGCTAAAAACAACTCATGTCTGCTGGACTTGAGGAGGATGAAGCATCCTTGTCTCGGTGACTAAAATCTTAGTGGATTTCCTACTTGTTGAAGTAGAAGAGTGGAGTAGGAGTTGTTTAGTCTCTGAACCACTTAAAACCTCTTGTGTCATTTACTTTATGTCATTTACATTATGCACAATAACTGCTATATCTGTTGACAGCCATATCATAGATTTTATCATAGAACTGAGATTAGGTTTACATCCTTGAAGGGGTTCTTAAAGTATATTCCGTTGTGCATGAATTGATTCTATTGATCATAATTGTTATACTTTCGTAATAAACGAAAATGTTTTAAAGGATCTATTCAACCCCTCCCCTCTCTTTCCCCCGTCTAGATCTCTATTGTGTCCCAAGAAACTAACAAAACTTTCCCTTCGAAACAAATATTTCGTGCATAGGTTCAAAGAGGCTTAAAAGTTGCTTTCAAGATAATGCACTCACCGAAACTTTGACGACCCTAAGAGACGATACCCTAACTTTTGACTTAAAAGACATAGGAGACGACAACTTATATTTTACGATTTGACTTAAATCTAGAAGATGATACCCTAGCTTTCGACCTAGACGACATATGAGACGATACCTTTTGCTTACGTTTTGACTCAAATCTAGGAGACGACACCCTAGATTTCAACTTCAAAATACGAAATCAAATTAACTCTAGGAGACGATACCCTAGCTTTTTCCCAACAACACAATTCATATAGGCACAAAACACAAACACACACTTCATGTTTCTCAAGGCAATTTATTTAATCTTTTAAAGGAAAACATTAGGAAAGCGGTAACCGTGTTTGACGGAAGTCGGGGGTTGCCTAACACCTTCTCCTCGTTTAAGAAAGCCCCTGAACTCTACGAATCTCGGTTGCAGATAAATTTTATGGAGTCACGCGATGGGCCATCTCGATTATTAAAACCTAAAAATCTGAATGAGTTGGTACATCCATTTAAATATTTACCAAATGACGATTCTGTCTAATTGACCTACTTTAAAATCAAACTTTCAAATCTCGTCGACATTAGAGTTGGATTTTCCAAAATCACCCCTTAAAATCCACGATATCGAATACATAATAAAACTCGAAAAAAATTCCGACGTCGACACATATCAATTTTAAATTTAAAAATATTTTAAATTAATTTTTAGAAAGTCAATATTGAGCTTATAAATTCGGAACAAAGGGAGTATAATATTCATCTACTAAATTAAAAATAGATTTCTTTCCTAAATATGCTAGTTGAAGGATCAAAAAGATTCTTTTTGTACTTGTAGATATATAATGGATGATATTGCATAAGAAGAGAACATTTTTAATTATAAGAATTTTTTTTTTGAATAAATTATTTAAATAATAATATTTTTATATAATTATTTGGCAGAAAGGGAAATGAGGGGCACAACATATAACTGTTTGAGCTATCACACATAAACAATACCTTACATAGTTACATGGGGATACTGTGCTAATTTGAAATTATATTGAAATAAAGAAACACTTCCGTCATTCTGAATTATAAGATTAATATTGACTTTTTAAATATTTTTAAATTTAAAATTAACATGATTTATTTAAATTTTGAAAACGATAAATCATATAACTAGTAGTATTTTTTTTAATTTTATGATATTCATAATTGTATTGACATAAACTATATAAATAAATGCTAATTTTGAGTTTAAAATTTTTGAAATTGACTTCTAAAAATGAGTATTAATCTTATTAATTAGAACGAAAGTTGTATGTCACAGATGCACGGGTTATGAAACTAGTAACTTATTAATAGCAACCGGTTGTTGGGTTACTATTCCAGCAACTATCAAAATGGGTCATGCCACTACAACTTGTAGTGGCTAGGACAATTAAAAAGGGACTACAACTTCAACATATTAATATTAATATTTTGTAATATTATTCATACTAATATTAATATTTTGTAATATTAGTATTTATAATATTTATATTAATAATATTAATATTAATAATAATATTTTGTAATATTATTAATACTAATATTAATATTTTATAATATTAGTATTAATAATATTAATATTAATATTAATAATAGTAATAACTAATATGAATATTAATACTAGTATTACTATTATTCTTATTAATATAAATATTAATAATATTAATATTATTAATATTACTAACTAATATTAATCCAACTAGTTAGATTAATCCAAATATTAATAATATTCTATTAGGATTAATTCAAGCTGTCGACGCCGAGAGGAATCGCCTCTTTGGTGGTTGTTACCCTTTCCAATTTTAGCCTTTTTATTTAGATGATTTTTTGGAAAAGGTCGGCATAAGTGTCGACGAGGTTTTGAAAGATCGCTTTTTATGATGAACCAAATTGACCAAAGTCGCCAGTTGGTATATTTGAAATGGATGTACCAACTCATCCGAGTTTCATTTTTCGTAAATCGCTGGCTCATGTGTGACTCCGAATTAATTGGTCTCCGAATCGAGATTCATAAAGTTCGGGGGCTTGTTTAAGCGAGGGGAAGGTGTTAGGCACCCCTCGACTTCCGTGAAACACGGTTACCGCAATCTTGATGCTTTCCCTATCTTTTAATTCTTGAATGTGTGTGTGTATGTGCGCGTGTGTGTGAATGTCGTGGTGAGTTTGCATGAAGAAAACATTTGGGTTTTGATGAAAAGTCGTGCTTTCTTTTGAGAATGCTTTAGAATGTCATTCGGCTTATACGAGAAAGCTTTATGAGAAAGGTTTGATTTTAATTGTCAAAAACTTATGAGATTTTCATTAGGTGTCGTTTTGGCAAAACAAGAGTTTTCTAAACCTTCGTCAAAATAGGAATCGAGATCTATACGTTGCTTTCGTAAATAGCATGATGGGCAACTTCTAGGATCTCTTTAACCCTATGCACAAAGATTTAATAAAACGTTACTTATTTTTATAAAATCATTTTTGTGATGTTTGAAAACGATTTTTCCTTTAGCCTTCTCGTTAAATAGGAATCGACATTCATTAGCATTTCCAAATTTTAGCCTCGTGGTGTTAATAACCTAGTTTGATTGATTTTATAGAAATCTTCATCGTTTAACTTGAAATCAATTTTTGTGTCACAAATCAAACCAAACATTAAAATGTGTGGGGGCTATTCATGGGCATGTAAGCCATCCAAATAACCCCAACGCCCACAATCACATATTTCACTATTACGGGGCCTTAAACCTGATTTTCGACTTGATATCGTTTTAAGGCCCGACAATTACATATTTACAATAAAGGGTAGATCGGCCCTATTACATACACCTAAAAATGTCCATCATCGGATTTGGACCACGGGGTCGCGTTCCTAGGCTCACATCAAAATTGCTACATTATTATAACGAGCTAAAAATCATCAAATGGATATCATCGGGCCTTTAGGAAGAATTTCGTTCCATTTGGAACCTTACTAATAGTCCTCCATCCATGGATTCACCATAATATACAAGAAAGATTACATTTAATGTATCCCAAATGACAAAAAGCTTAACAAAATGATATAACAAAAATGCTATGAAAGAAGGTTTTTTCACCTTGCAAATATCACCAAAATGTGTACAAACTTGAGTATTTGAATAGAGTAGAAATTATCTTGGATATAATCTCACAAAAGAGACACAATTCCTAACTTTTTCTCTCTTTTCTCTCCTAATTTCCTGCTGTTTTTTGCTGTTTTTCCCTTCTTTTTCTGAGCTGGTGCTGCTGCCTCTCTCTTCCGATCTGCCAACCTTCCTGTATGCTGAATGAAGGATGAGCTGAAATAGGCTGGCCAGAGCCAGCCATAGATGGATCTGCGGCTGGCTGGCCGCCACCCCTCCACTCAGCTGATTTTCGGTTTCCGTGTTTCGAGTTCCGTGTTTTCAAAAGGTGCACTCATTGGCCGCAGATAAATCTGTGGCTGGCTGGATTGACTTTCTCGATTTTCG
Source organism: Aralia elata (assembly GCA_034770075.1). Classification (NCBI taxonomy): domain Eukaryota; kingdom Viridiplantae; phylum Streptophyta; class Magnoliopsida; order Apiales; family Araliaceae; genus Aralia; species Aralia elata. The sequence goes on along the minus strand of CM068379.1, from coordinate 44,143,229 downwards.
TGCTATGCCTCGATTCTCGTGTCGTAACGTCGGTTCTCGCCGACAGGCTCGTATTTTATAGTCCGAGAATTACCGGGGGACGTGCCACATCATTCGGAGAATGCTCACTTCGGACAGCCTTGTTGTCTTGTTGGTTTTGATTTGCAAATCGTCGTGGTGGCGCCGAGTGTTTGTACTTACGCCCCTCCTTCGCTCTCGTAGGCCGGCTCAATGGACGAATTTGCCCTCCTGTCAGGGTTAGTATACGAAGTGCAAAATTTGGGTGTCTACAGCTGCCCCTCTTTATCATGTTTATGAAATGTTAAATGAAATGAACAGGATAAAGAAATAGACACCCGATGCATGAATGACAGTGCATAAGAATGACAGTACATACATGATGCAACACATGTAGCTTATGATGCAACACAAGATGTAATGCATGCAAAACATTCGTAAAAGTGTTAATGCCTCAATCCCTGACCGCATTGTTAGTCGTCGGGTTCAGTCTTCCAATCTATCGTCTCGTTTGCGCCGGGTCTCGTATCCGGTCGCCAGTCTCGTGATCGCCGGGTCTCGTATCTGGTTGATCGTCTCGTCTGCGCCGGATCTCGTATCCGGTTGCTCGCCTCGTGCTTGCCGGGTCTTGTATCCGGCTGATCGTCTTGTCGGGGCCGGGTCTCGTATCCGGTCACCCATCTCGTAATCACCGGTTCTCGTATCCGGTTGATTGTCTTGTCGGGGCCGGGTCTCGTATCTGGTCACCCATCTCGTAATCACCGGTCTCGTTGCTGGTTGATTGTCTTGTCGGGGTCGGGTCTCGTATCCGGTTGACTGTCTTGTCGGGGCCGGGTCTCGTATCCGGTCACCCATCTCGTAATTGTCGGGTCTCGTACCCGGTCGATTGTCTTGTCGGGACCGGGTCTCGTATCCGGTCACCCATCTCGTAATCGCCGGGTCTCGTATCCGGTTAATTGTCTTGTCGGGGCCGGGTCTCGTATCCGGTCACCCATCTCGTAATCGCCGGGTCTCGTATCCGGTCGATTGTCTTGTCGGGGCCGGGTCTCATATCCGGTCACCCATCTCGTAATCGCCGGGCCTCGTATCCGGTCGATTGTCTTGTCGGGGCCGGGTCTCGTATCCGGTCACCTATCTCGTAATCGCCGGGTCTCGTATCCGGTCACCCATCTCGTAATCACCGGGTCTCGTATCCGGTTGATTGTCTTGTCGGGGCCGGGTCTTGTATCTGGTCACCCATCTCGTAATCGCCGGGTCTCGTATCCGGTCGATTGTCTTGTCGGGGCCGGGTCTCGTATCCGGTCACCCATCTCGTAATCGCCGGGCCTCGTATCTGGTCGATTATCTTGTCGGGGCCGGGTCTCGTATCCGGTCACCCATCTCGTAATCGCCGGGTCTCGTATCCGGTCACCCATCTCGTAATCACCGGGTCTCGTATCCGGTCGATTGTCTTGTCGGGGCCGGATCTCGTATCCGGTCACCCATCTCGTAATCACCGGGTCTCGTATCTGGTTGATTGTCTTGTCGGGGCCGGGTATCGTATCCGGTCACCCATCTCGTAATCACCGGTCTTGTTGCCGGTTGATTGTCTTGTCGGGGCCGGGTCTCGTATGGACTGTCTTGTCGGGGCCGGGTCTCGTATCCGGTCACCCATCTCGTAATCGCTGGGTCTCGTACCCGGTCGATTGTCTTGTCGGGGCCGGGTCTCGTATCCGGTCACCCATCTCATAATCGCCGGGTCTCGTACCCGGTCGATTGTCTTGTCGGGGCCGGGTCTCGTATTCGGTCACCCGTCTCGTAATCGCCGGGTCTCGTATCTGATCGATTGTCTTGTCGGGGCCGGGTCTCGTATCCGGTCACCCATCTCGTAATCGCCGGGTCTCGTATCCGGTCCATTGTCTTGTCGGGGCCGGGTCTCGTATCCGGTCACCCATCTCGTAATCGTCGGGTCTCGTATCCGGTTGATTGTCATCAAAGGAAGTTATTCTCCTGACTAGCTTGAAAGGCATCCTTGGAGTTCGTCCTCGTATATCATTCTTGGCAGCCATCGCTTTTGACTCTGATAGGCTAGGACCTTGACACGTGACCTGCATGGATCACGTACAGAATTATCATCTATGTAATGCATGTGACACAACATTTAAAATGTAAATTTGATGAAAAATGACCCCCGTACAGTCTTTTGGTACTGTTCTACAAATGTCATCATTTGTCGGGGTTTGCTTGGATCTCAGCCCTTCCCAGGGATGGTTCATTGTTTGGATCTCAGCCCTTCCCAGGGGTCGTTGGTTGTTTGGATCTCAGCCCTTCCCAGGGGTCGTCTATTGTTTAGATCTCAGCCCTTCCCAGGGGTTGTTGGTTGTTTGGATCTCAACCCTTCCCAGGGGTCGTTTGTTGTTTGGATCTCAGCCCTTCCCAGGGGTTTGGTTGTTTTGGATCTCAGCCCTTCCCAGGGTCGTTGTTTGTTTGGATCTCAGCCCTTCCCAGGGGTCGTTGTTTGTTTGGATCTCAGCCCTTCCCAGGGGTCGTTGTTTGTTTGGATCTCAACCCTTCCCAGGGGTGTTTGGTTGTTTGGATCTCAGCCCTTCCCAGGGTGTTTGGTTGTTTGGATCTCAGCCCTTCCCAGGGTGTTGGTTGTTTGGATCTCAGCCTTTCCCAGGGTGTTGATTGTTTGGATCTCAGCCCTTCCCAGGGTGTTCACCATCTTGTTGTGGTTTGCTTGGATGCCTTCCCAGGTTTGCTCACCACCTTGTTGTGGTTTGTTTGGATGCCTTCCCAGGTTCACTTCTTGTTTGGATGCCTTTCCAGGTTCACTTCTTGTTTGGATACTAGCCCTTCCCAGGGTGTTTTTGATTGTTCGGATACCAACCCTTCCCAGGGGTCGTTAGTTGGTTGGATACCAGCCCTTCCCAAGGGTCATTGATTGGTTGGATACCAGCCCTTCCTAGGGGTCATTGATTGGTTGGATACCAGCCCTTCCCAGGGGTCATTGATTGGATTTGAGTGATTTTTTTTGAAATGAGATGTGTGATCGGCTTCATGTCCTGGATCTCCCACCAACATCGTCCACGTACCATGCCGCAAAAGCCATCACAGTCTGATCATTCGTGAGGTTGAAAGCGACGTGCTTGTACTTTCCTAAAGATTTTCATTTTGATCGTACCTGTATGCATGAAAAAGATGTTATGCATGATCTGGCAGATATGTTATGGACAGATGCATGTGCACAACATATGTTTAGATAGAAATGACCCCTGTTCAGTCAAATGATACGATTCGACAGTCGTCGTTTGTTTGCCAACATTTGATTGGATCACGCCTCGTCGTGAAGTGTAGTTTCTAGACTTCAACATTGGTTTGGTACTCTGCCTGTTCTTGGTCGTCTTCATTTCATCGAGTTGAGGCAGTCTGTTTCGCTCTTTGTGATGATCGACAACTATGTTGGGCTCTTTAGCCTTTTGATCAATATGCTCATGCACATGGATCATTTGGATGTTGAGGCAGTGATAGTCAGGATTGGGGAGAGGCCCAATGACGAGAAGTTCTGTACAGCCTCAGCTTCCTTCCATTTCACGATTCTTAACTGCCCCTGCCTTGGCGCGTGTCGCTACCAAGAATTTCTATCGAAAACTCGCGATGTTGACCGTGCTAAGTTATCCACAGCTCTGCAAGATCCTGCATATCAGATGACTAACAAATGCCAAAACTTGAAAGCTCGGGCCGTTAGTGTTAGTTCAACACAAAGATATTATAATCTCGACAACAGAGTAAATGCAGTTAAAGCACATGAAATTGAATATCTGTTGATCGCACAATCTAGCGAGTTGTGAACCGTGAATGTACTAGATTGGAAGTTATTTTCAATCCCTCGTGAGTTGATGATTTTCAATTTAACGAGTTATGAAATCGTAAGAAGACCTTCAAGCATTCATGGTCATTGTACGTGAGTAAGATCGAATTCAAAAGAACTACCTTCCCTCGTCAAAGGTATTCTGTCTCCATTCTCGACAACGTCCTTAGCAGGATTGACGTCATATGACAAATGCACTGTGCGATGCAGCATTCAGTAGGGGTTTCTCTTTCATGACCTCTTGTTTAAGGCCGAGAGTTTTTCGTATTATCTTTTCTCTTTATTAGCCCACTTTACTTGTCTCGTTTTCTTAGGCTATTCAAAATTACCCATTTAACGAGTTTTGGACCAATGACTCCCAAACCAGACGGTTTTGGGGCATTAGGTGTACAGACACCCCTTCGGGTTTATTTACTCGAGTAACAAAGGCCACGGTTCGAGACAAGCTGGTGGTCTGCACCATTCATTTTTGCTTGACCTTGCGCAAGATTCGTTTTCTTAGGTTTGAGTTACCCATGTAGCGAGTGTTAGGCTGGTGACTCCCAAACCAGACAGCTTTAGGGCACCAGATGCAGAGACACCCCTTAGGCTTAATTACTCGAGTAGCCCATGCCACGATTCGAATCTGCTCGGGCCTCCTCTACTGTAATGCTCGTTTTCTTAGGCTCTGAGTTACCCATGTAACGAGTGTTGGGCCAGCGACTCCCAAACCAGATGGCTTTAGGGCACCAGGTGTAGAGACACCCATCGGGCTTAATTACTCGAATAACCTAGGCCACGATTCGAGACATTAGCTTGATAATCATTTATCGTCTGACTTCTTGACATTAGCTTGATAATTATTGACTGTCTGACTACGTGTTAATTGCCATCAACGTCGTCATAGTTTTATACCCCACAACTGAAAGTTCGTGCAAATGCAAAGTGAAGACTGGCACATGAGGTCGATTCTGTCGCAAACGTTGCTTTGAATTAAGGCTTTGTACCCGATCAAAAGTTTGAATAGCTTTCTTCGTCTAACCATACTCACGATCGTGCTCCACGGTTGCTTGTCAGAATTAATCCGATTCCTATCAAGTCAAATAAAATCCCCTTTCACGCGGGTCATCGTATCCCGAGAAAACCATGCTTGACAAATGCCAGATGATCGTATCGTTGAATATTGAAATGACATGAGGTAGCATTTGATGATGATGGTGCATGTTGATGGGATTGCTGCATGGGTGCCAATTTGCACGTCATCATTTCCTGGGTAATTGACAAATGTCCCAGTGTTAAGTTGCTTTTCTTGTGATCTCCTTCGTACTGGTTGAATCGGTATCTCGCTGGGCTGACAAAAGATCCGGACCTTTGACCCGTTGAAAGGTTTGGGGGATTTTTAATTTTTGAGATTTTTGTTATATATATATATATATTTTTTTTTTGTGGTCGAATTTGCCCCTACTTTGGGTTTTTTGTGATCGTTAGGGGTTCTGATGTTTGATGGCGATGGTTTGGTCTAAGTCAGGTTTGGGTTTATCTTTGACCCATCCTTTGATCTCGTCAGGCGTATTGTTGATATCTGTCTCGTCCTGCTCAATCCCCATCAGATCGAAATCTAGCTCTATACCAAAATCGTGATCCTCCTTCAAATTTGGCCTATTGCTTGTCAGGCTAGAATGCCTCAAATCGGGGTACCTGACATAAAACAAAATGCTTGTCATATATATAAAACATTTCAGCACGTGATTTTCTTTTTGGATAACATGACAAAATGACATGAGCGTGCAGGGATTTGAAATAAAACTCAGAATTTTAAAACCCATTGATCTTCTACTGGTCGGGATTCACTGCCATACTCCTGGATTTACCCCTTCCTGGATATCACCTGCTGCACGGTCCAACTGGCCATGGTGAGGTCAAGCAATGGAGCTCATTAGGAGGTGCATGGATCGCATTGGCATGGATCTGGCATTGATGGCATTTCCTGACATGAGCATCGCAGTCAGTTTTCATGGTTAGCCAGTAGTGACCCGTTCACCTGATTTTCTTCGCCAAAAATGTTCTGCTCATATGGGCTCCGCACACATCGCCATGTACTTCGTTCATTTGTCTGTGGGCTTCTTCGGCTTCCAAATATCTCAATAGTCCCGTAGCTAGGTCCCATTTATATCCTTTGGTGCTGTATATTCCCATGGCCTGCCGGATGACCAATTCGAGTCTCCAACTACTATCATCTTTTTTTTCCCATTCCCAGGGCTAATCTCAGTCCTAGGATGAATCCCTCGTATTCGGCCGTATTGCTGGAGTGGCAGAACTGTAATTTCATGGCTATCGGCCTCTGCCATTTGGATGGATGGAGTATGGACTTTACGGCCTCTTAGTTGGGTCGTAGGGGCAATCTCGCAAAACAAACAAGGGTCGTAGTTTAGTACTGTGCCAGTTACAAGTTGGCAGATGCATGTCAACACTGATGCATGATTATTATTTTTCTTTTTCTTTTTCTTTTTTCTTTTTTTTTTTTGGTGGTCGAATATGCCCCTACTCCGGGTTCTTTGTGATCATTATGCCACGCTTTCACGGTTCTCTAATCTTATCCTGCAAAACAAGGTCACCTTGGTACGTGGCACGGATTGTCTTCTTGCAAAATCATGTCAGTATTCTCTTTATATGTGCAGGTGATGTAATCACATGATACATGACATATTTATTATGATGATGACGGTATGACAGTTGTATGCCATTTTACATGACATTTATTTATTTGACTGAACGATAAAAGGGCATGAAGAAGCTTCCCTTTCGTTAGGTTTATCAGAGGCTGACCTACCCTAGGGTTACTCTCGCGGGCTTTTCGGCATGAAGATCCCCAAATCTTCGCAATCTACTCGTCTGAATCCTTTCGATTGGAGCGAATTTGGGTGGTGCGTTTCCTGAGCCATCTCCGGGGAGCAGCCCCTTCGAGTCCAGTAATAAGCAACCGACAGGTTTGCCTCAAAAGGAGGTACACTCTCAACATACATTCACATTCATCGTCCTCACCGTATGCAAATGATTACTTTAAAGTAAAGCAATTCCATTCAACCATTCATTCATTGGTAAAACACATTCACACAACAACAGGTCAAAATATCGCACGCACACACATTCATGAATTTTAAAGGATAGGACAGCATCAAGACTTGAACGCGGCTTAAGCCCTCTAATGTCCCCAGCAGAGTCGCCAGCTGTCGACGCCGGGAGGAATCGCCTCTTTGGTGATTGTTACCCTTTCCAATTTTAGCCTTTTTATTTAGATGATTTTTTGGAAAAGGTCGGCATAAGTGTCGACGAGGTTTTGAAAGATCGCTTTTTATGATGAACCAAATTGACCAAAGTCGCCAGTTGGTATATTTGAAATGGATGTACCAACTCATCCGAGTTTCATTTTTCGTAAATCGCTGGCTCATGTGTGACTCCGAATTAATTGGTCTCCGAATCGAGATTCATAAAGTTCGGGGGCTTGTTTAAGCAAGGGGAAGGTGTTAGGCACCCCTCGACTTCCGTGAAACACGGTTACCGCAATCTTGATGCTTTTCCTATCCTTTAATTCTTGAATGTGTGTGTGTATGTGCGCACGTGTGTGTGTGTGCCTATGTGAATGTCGTGGTGAGTTTGCATGAAGAAAACATTTGGGTTTTGATGAAAAGTCGTGCTTTCTTTTGAGAATGCTTTAGAATGTCATTCGGCTTATACGAGAAAGCTTTATGAGAAAGGTTTGATTTTAATTGTCAAAAACTTATGAGATTTTCATTAGGTGTCGTTTTGGCAAAACAAGAGTTTTCTAAACCTTCGTCAAAATAGGAATCGAGATCTATACGTTGCTTTCGTAAATAGCATGATGGGCAACTTCTAGGATCTCTTTAACCCTATGCACAAAGATTTAATAAAACGTTACTTATTTTTATAAAATCATTTTTGTGATGTTTGAAAACGATTTTTCCTTTAGCCTTCTCGTTAAATAGGAATCGACATTCATTAGCATTTCCAAATTTTAGCCTCGTGGTGCTAATAACCTAGTTTGATTGATTTTATAGAAATCTTCATCGTTTAACTTGAAATCAATTTTTGTGTCAAAAATCAAACCAAACATTAAAATGCGTGGGGGCTATTCATGGGCATGTAAACCATCCAAATAACCCCAACGGCCACAATCACATATTTCACTATTACGGGGCCTTAAACCCGATTTTTGACTTGATATCGTTTTAAGGCCCGACAATTACATATTTACAATAAAGGGTAGATCGGCCCTATTACATACACCTAAAAATGTCCATCATCGGATTTGGACCACGGGGTCGCGTTCCTAGGCTCACATCAAAATTGCTACATTATTATAACGAGCTAAAAATCATCAAATGGATATCATCGGGCCTTTAGGAAGAATTTCGTTTCATTTGGAACCCTTACTAATAGTCCTCCATCCATGGATTCACCATAATATACAAGAAAGATTACATTTAATGTATCCCAAATGACAAAAAGCTTAACAAAATGATATAACAAAAATGCTATGAAAGAAGGTTTTTTCACCTTGCAAATATCACCAAAATGTGTACAAACTTGAGTATTTGAATAGAGTAGAAATTATCTTGGATATAATCTCACAAAAGAGACACAATTCCTCACTTTTTCTCTCTTTTCTCTCCTAATTTGCTGCAGTTTTTTGCTGTTTTTCCCTTCTTTTTCCGAGCTGCTGCTGCTGCCTCTCTCTTCCAATCTGCCAACCTTCCTGTATGCTGAATGAAGGATGAGCTGAAATAGGCTGGCCAGAGCCAGCCGCAGATGGATCTGCGGCTGGCTGGCCGCCACCCCTCCACTCAGCTGATTTTCGGTTTCCGTGTTTTCAAAAGGCGCACTCATTGGCCGCAGATCAATCCGCGGCTGGCTGGCTTGACTTCCTCGATTTTCGTGCTACGCCTCGATTTTCGTGTCGTGACGTCGGTTCTCACCGACAGGCTCGTATTTTGCAGTCCGGGAATTACCGGGAGACGTGCCACATCATTCGGAGAATGCTCACTTCGGACCGCCTTGTTGTCATGTTGGTTTTGATTTGCAAATCGTCGCGGTGGCGCCGAGTGTTTGTACTTACGCCCCTCCTTCGCTCTCGTAAGCCGACTCAATGGACGAATTTGCCCTCCTGTCAGGGTTAGTATACGAAGTGCAAAATTTGGGTGTCTACACAAGTATTAATAATATTCTATTAGGTACGAAGGGAGTAAATTATTGGAACTACATAGTTGGATTAATATTAGTTAGTAATATTAATAATATTAATATTTATATTAATAAGAATAATAGTAATACTAGTATTAATATTCATATTAGTTATTACTATTATTAATATTAATATTATTAATACTAATATGACAAAATATTAATATTAGTATTAATAATATTACAAAATATTATTATTAATATTAATATTATTAATATAAATATTATAAATACTAATATTATAAAATATTAATATTAGTATTAATAATAGTACAAAATATTAATATTAGTATTAATAATATTACAAAATATTAATATTAATATGTTGAAGTTGTAGTCGTTTTTTAATTGTCCTAACCGCTACAACTTGTAGCGGTATGTCCCTTTTTAATTGTCCTAGCCGATACAACTTGTAGCGGCTTGTAGTGGCATGATCCTTTTTGATGGTTGCTGGAATAATAACCCAGCAACCGGTTGCTATGGATAGCAACCGGTTGTTACCACCAACCAAATAAAAGGTCATGCCACTACAAGCTGTAGTGGCTAGGACAATCAATATGGGACATGTCAGTACAACTTGTAGCGACTAGGACAATTAATATTAATATGTATACTAATATTAATATTTTGTAATATTAGTATTTATAATATTTATATTAATAATATTAATATTAATAATATTATTTTGTAATATTATTATTACTAATATTAATATTTTGTAATATTATTATTACTAATATTAATATTTTGTAATATTAGTATTTATAATCACTTAGTAGTTTGTTATATTAATTTTAAATATTAAATATCACTTAGTATTTATAACTATTTACAAAATGTACAAAATATTGTGATTACATGAATAGTTGTACCAAATACTTAGCTAAATAATAAGAAAATCACAGCAATATATAAGGTTATCTTGATTATAAACAAGTAATATTGTATGTGATATCAAGGTAGAGAAACTCAATTTCAAGTATGGCCTAATCTTTTATATAGTTTGATTATTGATTTGTTGGGACAATGCATCTCACATTAATTAAGAAATATAACCTCAAAAATTATTGGCTTTTTATTTACCAAACACAATTTACTTTTTAAAAATTAATTATAATTAAAAACACTAATTAGAATCAGTAATCACATTTTTTAAACAATCTCAAACATACTCTTAAACCTATAGCATAATACTCTTTGTTTCTTTTTTTAATTAACGTTTTAAGAGACAATCGACTGAAAAGTGAAATTATTGCTTTTTTTAATTAATTAAATTCGGTATAAAATCTCAATATTATCAATCTAAAAGTTATTAAAAAAATAAAAGAGAAATAAATTTAGCATTTAATATTTAAAATTAATATAATAAACTACTAAGTGATTATAAATACTACTATTACAAAATATTAATATTAGTAATAATAATATTACAAAATATTATTATTAATATTAATAATATAAATATTATAAATACTAATATTACAAAATATTAATATTAGTATAAATATTAATATTAATTGTCCTAACCACTACAGCTTGTAGTGGCATGACCTTTTATTTGATTGCTGGCAGCAATCGGTTGCTGTGGATGCGCACCATATATATGTGTGTGTGTGTGTATATATATATATATATATATATATATATATATATATATATATATATATATATATAAGGTCCCCATCCGTGACAACCGGTTGCCACGGGTACTATTCCAGCAACCATAATCTACACCGTTGATCGCGACATTGGACGACACAGATTGAAATAGATTTCTCCCCTGCTGCTATAGATTTTAGCAGCAGTAATATGGCTTGTAGCGGCAGACTAGTTTACCAAAATGCCCCAAAATTGGCCTACAAGCTCTAGCGGCAGGGTTTTTTTTTTGTGATAATTGGAGTTGGCTTACAACGTAATCAAGCATATCAGTTTTTTAGTCCCCTTATGGACTTCTATACCTAACTGTCATTATCATAAAGTATATAATAAAAATATACAAAATTTTAGTTTCCTCTCATATATCAAAAACTTATAGATACATTTTATTTTTAAGTTAATTTATAAAATACTAAAATATAAAATACTAAAATTTTGAAAGTAACAAATATAATTATACTAATTAATTATGTTCAGTATAAAATATTGTGTACTAATTAATATAATTATACTACATAATTTATATTTTAGTATTTCATAAATTAACTTAAAAATAAAATATATCTATAAGTTTTTGATATATGGGAGGAAACTAAAATTTTGTATGCTTTTATCATATACTTTATGATAATGACAGTTATAAAAGTCCATAAGAGGACAAAAAAAACTGATATGCTTGATTACGTTGTAAGCTAACTCCAATTATCACAAAAAAAAATATATGCCACTAGAGCTTGTAGCGACAGGTAAGGCCAATTTTAGAGCATTTTGGTAAACTAGTCTGCCGCAACAAGCCATATTTGTAGCGACAGGAGGAAATCTATTTTAATCTGTGTCGTCCAATGTTGCTATCAACTGTGTAGATTATTGATGAGGACATGCTTAGCTTGGACAAGGGTGGAAGCTATGTAGCGGATCTGGTACAAGTTCCAGTTGGACCAGTGACAAGAGCACGAGCAAAACGCTTCAGGAAAGGGCTTAATGGGTTTATTCAAGAAACTTGGAATGATAAGGATGTGAGTTCAAAGGCGTTGGAGTTGGAACCTAAGTTCGTGAATGTGCTATAAGTGAGGGATCTAATCCAAGAAGCAAAAGTAGCAAAAAGTACAAAACTGAATTTGGGTTCGAGCGCCTAGGCGCTCCATACCTTTGTATTTCAAGCGCCTAGGCGCTTGCCAAACGTTGGAGCTACTGCAACTCAGCGCCTAGGCGCTCCAGACAGTGCAATTCCAAGTGCCTAGGCGCTTGGGCCTGAGCGCAGATTCCAATGACATGTTTTGATCAGATTTCTTTCCTTAACTTTAGGGATTTCAGTATATTTTCATAATTCTATTGTAATTAGGATATTTTAAGATAGGATTTTGATTCCAAATCAATTATTATTTCCTTTATGGATTCTAGGGTTTCATAGCTAGTATAAATAAGTTATATGCTTGTAATTCAATTTTTTTTATTCAGAGCTTATTCATACTTGAGAGCTATTCTCTACTTTTGGTTCTTTGAAGAATTTCTAAGCTAATTTCTTAGTTTTTCTTTTGAGATTCATATTTAACTTATCATACAACAAACCATAGTTGTATGTGGCATTATTCTACCGCATCATACAATCATACGGGGATTATCGTTTGATCTTAAACGGGGGTCTAAGTGTTGTTGGTGTTCCATCCTACGTGAAAATTCAATTGCTTGATCGAAATTATCAAGATTCTCGTCTCCAATTAGACGTTGGGTTAAGATATTGAGAGAGTTCCATCAAAGTTGCTTACTAGAAATGATCCGGGCGACGACCACCTCACGCAAGCATGCCGTGGAGTCTATCATTTGGTATCAAAGCTAGGTTTTCTAGCTAAGTATTTATTTTATTGTATCGTTGAATTTGTGAGTAAAAAAAAAGAGTAGAGAAAATTTTGTTATTTCAGTTGTTTCAATTTGTTCGTAGAATTCGTTTTCAATCCCGTAATCGAGGTTATTGTTGCAATAGCTCCAACGTTTGGCAAGCCCCTAGGCGCTTGAAATACAAAGGAATGGAGCGCCTAGGCGCTCGAACCCAAATTCAATTTTGTACTTTTTGCTTCTTTTATTTCTTGGATTAGATCACTCACTTGTAGGACATTCACGAACTTAGGTTCCAACTCCAACGCTTTTGAACTCGCATCCTTATCATTCCAAGCTTCTTGAATAAACCCATTAAGCCCTTCCCTGAAGTGTTTTGCTCGTGCTCTCGTCACTAGTCCAACTGGAACTTACACCGGATTTGTTACATAACTTCTACCCTTGTCCAAGCTAAGTATGTCCTCATCAATTATGGTTGTTGGAATAGTACCCGTGCCACGGATGGGGACCCATATATATACTAGCTAGCACCCGTGCCTTTGGCACTGCGTCGCAACTGCCCTAATGATCTAGAGAAGAGCGCCGCCAGAGAGAGGTCGTCGGAAGGAGAGATGACAAAGGGGTGTCGCCTCCGGAGAGAGGAGGTGATGAGGAGATGAAGGTCGGAAGAGGCAAATGAAGAGATATATTGCCAGTATATACACACACATACATACGGTGAAACCGAAATCCAATCCGTATGGACCCAAATGATATTTTTTTTTTTCATTTACGAAAAAAATTGAAAGCATACCAAATTACAGGTATCCAAAATTTAGGAAATCCAAATTCTTTATCCGTTTGGAGCCATGGAAGTAGCTCTCCTCTCTTCCTCAGCAACTACTTCCATTAGCATAAACCTCAAATTCTCACCTGAAGTTCAGTTAACCCGATTCAATATATGTTCTTCCTTTTTACTAGCCACCAAATTTCAAAAATCCAAGAAAAACTACAGCAGCCCCTATACAATCAGCTCTTCTTTATTCTCAAATAACAACATTTCCAGATTTTCTTCTTCCATTTCCAGTGTTTCTTTGTCTACAAGAACTAGCTCAACATCAACAACAACTACACCCCCCATTTTCTTTTCTTCATCTCCCGTTAGCAATCAGCGCCACTGGATGGTTGTCATGGATACTCCTCCAAAAGGGCTCAATTCCAAATCAGTGATCATTGATTACTATGTCAAATCCCTAGAGAGAGTTTTGGGCAGGTGGGTATTTACCTTCATATATATATATATATATATTAATTTTTTATTTTATAAATGTGTGTGTGTATGAATGTTTTTATGAATGTATAATTAGATATGATGGAAGGAATTGGGGCTGTTAAGTGCATTTGTGTATGTAAGTAGTGTGTATATGTAATTGGGCATTTGTTAGTTTCTTGTGAAGTAGTGATATTTTTCTAAATTTTGGGTAATATTTTGACTTTCTTTTTGTGGTTTGAATAGTGAGGAAGATGCTCAAATGTGTATATATGATGCTTCTTGCGAATCACAGTTCGGGTTCTGCTGCGACATTGATGAAGAAATTTCACGTGAGCTAGCTTGTAAGTTTCAAATTTTCTACTTATACAGATCAAATGTTGACATTTCAGTTTAGCTAATGATTATGGAAATATGTTTTGGGTATCTCTAATTGCTGTTGGGATGCTAAGAGCCTTTGTTATCAAGATTTTCTTCTAAAGGGCAATTTGCTTTTATGTATATTAGGTTTACCTGGGGTATTATCGGTTAGGCCAGACCCAGATTTCAATTCTATGAAAAAGGACTACAGCTATTCCAACGTTCAATCAAATCCTCCATCAAGATCTTCTAATGGAAATTCTCTGTTATTTCCTCTGAGAAATTCTAAAAACTGGCTTGTTTGTATTGACAAGCCAGCAGTTGGAGTCATCACAAAACCACAAGTGGTTGACTATTGTGTCCAAATACTAGCCAACGTTTTGGGGAAGTAAGTACTGATGTATGAGCTTCTATATATTTTTCACTATTATTTAAGTGTTTTGCTTCTTTTTTTTCCTTTCATTTTGTAATCATGTTTAAAACTTGCACAGCGAGAAGGATGCCCAAATGTGTATGTATAACATTTCCTGGCAATCCAATGTCGGGTTCTGCTGTGAACTAGATGATGAGTCTGCACGGGAGTTAGCAGGTCAGTTGTATCGCGACATTATCTTCGAATGCTCGTCTTTCGTATGTATATGTTGCTAAAGCAAAATCAAATAACTAACTGTATTACAGGTGTGCCTGGTGTTCTATCTGTTCAGCTGGATGAAAATTTTGAGTCAGATAACAAGGATTATGGAGGTAATAATCTACTTCAAGCTCGGTTATATCTGACGGTCTGACTTTGACCTGCTGTATTATCTGTTTGTGTTGTGTTATGTGCAGTCTTGATCCTACAGAGATTTAGTCTTCCTATATACTTCATTACTCTTTTTAACAGTTTTGTGCGCGCTAAATCATAATATATTCAAATTCTACATACTTTAGGCTTGTGTCCTATTTCGCGCGATCTAGTTTCCTCTGTATTTTGTTAATGACTTTTTTTTAACCAATAACGAATTGAACTTGGTGGGTAAATGGCAGTTTGCTATGGATGGACGTCCGCGGGGGGGGGGGGGGGGGGGGCGCCGGGTTCATTGTTTTACTTGGGGAATTACAGATCCCGAGGCTGATATAGGGGCATGCAACTAAGGTGTTAATAACGTTTGTATGTTGCACAAGGTTGAGACTTGAGAATATGTGAAAGAAGACATGAAAAAAAGAGAGTGAAAGAAGTGAAATTGTTTACACAAAGCTATCTTCTTTAGGTAATTGCTATACACGGTTTAACTACGTTACTACAGATTGCATGAATGGTAGAGTTGTTGAAAGAAAGGTTTGTTAAATGGATATGATTACATTATCAGTGACTTGTTTGGTAGCATACGAATAGTTAAAGCATCCTTTGGTCTTGAGACAATATTGTTTGCATAATAATCAAATTATCTTGGTTACTGCTTATGCACTTTTGAGTAGACTAAAGTTTGGTATCCTATTTGTACTTAAGATTATCAATAACTTGATGGTAATAATACTTTGCCTTTTTGATTTTTCTTTTTGCTTTGCTAAAATGTTCTTGCTTTCTTTATTTTTTGTTGTCCATGGGTGTTTATTTCTCTTGTTTCAAATGATATTATTAAAATTTTCATGGTAGACAAACCCTAAATCAAACCCTAAATTACTTGACACATAAATGGTTTCTAGGAGATGCTGATATGCTAACATAATCTCAAGGTACCAGTCGCGGGAAATGATGGTAGATAAGAGTTCACTCACGAGCATATGGCTCTAAAGCAATACTATTCAATTCATCACCAAACGATGATATGATTTGTAATCTACCACAACAACTATATAATAGAATTTTGTGGAGTCATAGCTCATTACTGGCCAAAAAAGTCTAGTCGGAGAGAAACATTAGATACTGAAATTGCAAATAGGTTTGTGTGCCTCGAGCACCATCTTATAAAGACACTTCGTATAGCTCTTTTGAGAAACCATTATGGATGGGTTAAGAAGAGCATCTTTTGTCAGAGAAGAAATTATAAAGTCGTGGTACATTTGTGTGAGCAATGTTATTGCACTGTTATAAGAAAAAGTTCTCAGTAAGAACATATAGGAAAGTAGGTATTGTGCTATTTGATGTTTAACCACAATGTTAAATGTTCAGTAAAAGCACCTTTGCAGATCCATCACCTAATTTTATAACGTATCCCACGTTCTTGTTGGTACCCCGGTTCAAAGTTTCACCCTATACGCAGAAATTTCTACGTATCAAAGCGGTTTCGGCCCTTGCCGAACTGCAACCTTGATGCAAGTTGGAAAATTAACAAAAATTGACCTTCCGAAACATAGGCTGCTACTGCTACTTTGAACCATGGTTGGTAGTAGTACCATTCTTTCTACAGGTTTTTGACTTTGTGGATACATTAACTCAGTGCTTCACTATCAAAGATGGACTGGACCATAAAAAAATTGGCTTTATGATTTTTAGATTAAGATCAGTTGCAATACATATGTAGTCTTAAATTGATGCTCCCAGTTTACCAAGACATATTTTCAAAAAACATGGGTCTTTGTTGCAAGCTTTGAGCCCTTGTAAAGCTCCAGAGAAAAGAGAAAGATATTAGCAGAATATTTGAGAGAAAAGTAGTTTTGGCTGTTTTGCAATTGATTGTTTCTTTAATGATCAGTTCAGTTACATTTTAAGTACTTATAGATAATAATCCTACAATCAATGAGGAGGAGGATGATGAAAACCGCCTCCTTATCATTACGTTTCCTCAGGCATTAATTCCCCCCTTTTCGATGCAATTAGGATATATATAGAGAATCTGACACTAATGAATTTTAAAGGGCGAGGGAACTGGAAATGGGAAATTGAGATTAAGGATTTGGCATTGGGAAAATATAGAGTTATGTCCCTGTAGCCCTAATTTTATGAGTTTCTTCTTCTGCAGTAAATCTAGGTAGGTAGCAGGAGGTGCCGGGAAGAGGCGGACTTGGGGAGGAGAGAGAAAAAGCTAACATATAGAATTAAAACTTGGTTTATTATTCATTCATATGTCTCATGACAAAAAGAAAAAAGGTCTTTTTCTCAAAAAGAAATACAGAGCACTGAAACTACAGGAGAGGAGAGGAGAGGGAATAAAAATGGGGAGGACGAGGAGGGTGTGGGGACGAAGCTGCAACCAACCAGAACTTCGAGAAGCAAACAAATTGGGTAGAAGAAGATGAACAGTAACTCAATTTTATAATTTCTTAAATAATTATATTTATTATTAATTACCTAAATAAATTCAGCTTTCTCTCTCCTTTCTCTCTCTTAAAATGTCAGCTTTCTCTCTCTTAATTTCCATGTCAACTTAAAAATTTTCATGTCAGCTTTCTCTCTCCTACGTGGAATCAAATGTGACAAACCGTTTAAAGTCAACATGATTTAATGGATTTTGTGACGTTTTGTAAGAAAATTAAAATTTAGTGAGTTGACTATAAGAAAAAAAAGTTTAGTTAGTCGTTTGTAAGTTGACTTAAAGTACAATGATGAAAAAAACATTTATCCCGACCCTAACCCGACCCATTTGACCAAATTTTGACCCAACCCGACCCAGTTTGACCCGACCCCAATTTCACCAATTAAATCTTTTTAAAAAAAAAAACTAAAAAGTTTTAAAATTATTTTTAAAATAATTATTATTTTAAAATATTAAAAATAATTATTATTTTAAATATTTTTAAAAATTATTATTATTTTCAGGAAAAAATATTAGAAACTTTTATTTCTTCATAAAATATAGATTTAAAATAATTAAATAAGAAAAAAAAAACTTTATTTTCAAAAAAAAAAAGTAGATTTTTTTCATTTTTTACGTAAAACTTTATTTTCAAAAAAAAAAGTTTATGTCTTTACCATTATTATATGTATTCCTAATATTAGAATTTTTAAAAACAAAAACTAAAAATAGAAATTAAAATACAAAAAACAGTAAAAGATAAATAAAAAAAAGATTCAATTCTTTTTAAAAAAAAGTTTAAAAAATAATTATTATTTTCAGGAAAAAAATTAGAAATGTTTTCATTTTTTAAAAAAATGAGTAAAGTTTTATTTTTTTAAAACATGAGTAAAGTTTCATAAAATATAGATTCAAAAAAAGTAAATAAAAAATTTATTTTCATAAAACAAAATTAGAAATTTTTATTTTTTAAAAGATGTGTAAATTTTCATAAAAATAATTAAAAGTTTAAAACTTAATTTTTTTGAATCTATATTTTATGAAACTTTACTCATTTTTGAAAAAAATGAAAGTTTTTAATATTTTTTCCTGAAAATAATAATTATTTTTTAAACTTTTTAAAAATAATATTTTATTTTAAAATATAAAAAATTATTATTATTTTAAAATTATTTTTAAAACAATATTTTATTTTAAAATATTTAAAATAATTATTAATTTAAAATATTTAAAATAATTATTATTTTAAAACTTTTTAGTTTTTCTTAAAAAATTAATTGGTGAAATTGAGGTCAGGTCAAACTGGGTCTGGTTGGGTCAAAATGGATCAGGTTGGGGTCAAATCGGGTAAGAGGAACAGAAATGCAAAAAAATGTCACTTTAAGGACCTAATTGGTGAAAAATGAACTTTATGGACGACTTTAAAAGTGGGTGGCAACTTGGAGGGGCAAAAGTGTCATTCAGCCTCTTTTAAATCAACATGACGAAAAGCATTTTGACATCTAACAGATGTAAAGGCCAGTGATGATAAGCTGCCAGAGAAATCAATAATCTAACAGAGGTCATTTTAGCAACCAGCGATAGTATCGGAATAATCAACACCGTGAACCTGAGCATATCCTTTTGCAACTAATTGAGTCTTGAGGAGAGCCAAAGAACCATCAGGATTCACCTTCACTATGTAAACCCACTTGCAACCAACAATCGAAGTATTCAGAAGAGACATCACTAACTCCCAAGTACCATTTTTCTCTAAAGCCATCATCTCCTCCTCCATAGCTGTCCTCTAGTCAGAATTGGATAGTGCTTCCTTAACAGTTTTAGGAACAAGATAAGCAGAAACAGTAGATAAATATTATGGGTGAAAGAAATACCAGAATAGGAGAGAGAAGCAAAAAGAGGATGTTGAGTACAACTTCGTTTACCTTTTCGCAGGGCAATCGGTTTATTTAAATTAGATACATTAGGATCAAAAGGAGATGCACTAGGATCATTAGACGAAGAAGCCAAAACATCATTGGGCGCTACATTTGTTCTGGGACGACGACCGTATACATAACAAATCTCGGGAACCGGATGAGTTGGAGGTGTAGGAGTAGTAAACTGAATGATGTAAGTTGGTATCTCTTCATCTAAATCAGACACGGAATGAAACGGTAAAGTAAAAGGTGTAGACTCAAAAAAGGTCACATCAGAACCAACGAAATATCGTTTAACCTCAAGAGAATGGCAACAATAACCATTTTGAGTGCGAGAATAGCCAAAATATACACTTAATGGCTTTAAGACTCAACTTGGTCATATTAGGACGGTGATCAAGAACAAAGCAAACACACCCATAAACTCTTGGGGGTAAAGAAAATAGAACCTCACAAGGAAACAAGAAGGAAAAAGGTATAGTCTCATGTAACACAGATGAAGGCACGTGGTTAATAAGATGACACGCTGTTAAACCCGCATATCCCCAACGCATTTCAAATAGCAAAGCACGCGTAACCTCCATAAGATGTCAACTTTTGCGCTCTGCAACACCATTTTGTTGTGGTGTATCAGTACATGAAGACTGGTGAATGATGCCTCTTTAAGTCATGAAAGTAGAAAACGAAGATGAAAAATATTCAAGAGCATTATCACTACGTAGTGTTTCGGTCAAAAAATTAGAGAAAATAAAAAATAATTCAGAGCGATTTTTCATTAAATAAAACGAAGTGACACGTGAATAATCGTCCACAAAGGTTACAAAATAACGGAAACTAAGTTGAAACACTAATGGACAAGGACCCTAAATATCATAATGAACTAAATCAAATGGGCAAGCAGATTAGACAAGACTCGCAATCTAAATTAGACAAGGAACTGAAACAAGGCATTAATCTCTTCAAGTTGGCTAAGGAAGTGTGACACCCTCAAATCCCTATACTAGCTACAGCTAATTTGGTGGTCACTATTCTCAAACACACACTTTAACTACTCAATTAATAAACTTAAAACTTCTCACGATAATATATTAAAAATATATTATTACATTCCCAGTTTAAAACTCTTTACACAACTTCCAAAATATTAACATAAAACCCAACTATTCCAATAATAATTCTACTTTTCCGACTTGAGGACACCTTTGCCCTTCGCCTTGCTATGAGACCCTTCGGCCTCTGTTCTTGTTGAAATGTACAACAAAGCAGAATGAGCTTAAATAGCTCAACAAGTTCTAAAGCTTCAATAATAATAATATTTCAAATTTACTGTGCAAGGAAATAAATATTTCGACAGTTTATAACTTCGAATTCAAGGAATAATAAAGTCTTGAATCTCATTAACTTCAACCGGGTAACCAATAGAAGGTTTTAGAAATTTGAAATCATATGATTTATGTATGTGCAATACAACGTTCTCAATATCATGAATAATATTAGAATAACTGAGTGGCCATAAAGACCAACACTATCAAAACTATAGCGGAATGGAATCCTTCTACAATCCTGTCCAATATAACTATTGCTCCTCTTAGTTACACAATAAACGATATACATATTCGAGTAGAGAGTTTTCCCTTTATAAAATATTTTTTGTCATATGAGGAAAAGTAAATTTTAAAATTTTAGCATAAAACTTAGTAGCTGACCTAGGAGTAAGTAGATTTAGTTGAAATGAAGAACCCGGTCTCAACCTAGGAAAATATGCTGGAAAAGGTGGGTGACTAAAGCCTTCTACCTTCTTGAGCTTGGCCTAATGAAAAGTTCAACTTAAAGGTCCAATCTTGTATCTTCTTGTCATTTTGAAATATCTAAAAGCTAAATTATTTGGAGAAAGATATGGGTAAAGAATGGCAACTAAGGCTTAAGTTCAAGGTTCTAAAAGGCGCTAGGCGGGAGGCGGGCGGCCGGAGGGGGCCTAGGCGGGATTTTTATTTTAAGTCAATTTTAATATTTTATCTTACATTTATCCAAACAAAACAATAATATAAAGCAAAACAATCTATAATAAAGATAATAAAGGCTTTTGCTTAAAGTTCAAACACATATCCATATTGCCAATGTCAAAGTTCAAATATAAACATGCAATTATTCAAAGTTTAAACATAAACAAATAATCAAAAATACAAACTAATAGTCATCATCTCCATCTCCCTCTATATCTCTAACTCTTCTTCTCCATATCCCTCTAAGATGATGTCTCCATCGGACTCACACTCATACTCCTTCAAGATAATGACCCACGACGTTATTTTGTAGCTTAGTTATTAAAATAAAAATAAAAAAATAATTGTAGCCCTAATTTCTCCGCCTTGCCCGCCTAGGCCCCGCCTAGTCCCACCTAATCTCCTAGAGGGATTTTTTTGCAGTTATTGTTTAATGGCCACAAGTTCATCCTCCACATCTTATTCTTTATTGAGTCAAGGGAACAATTACAAGAATGATCCATCATTATTGTCCTCTTGCAACTCTAACAAGGGATTCCATTTCCTACCTTATACAGCCCTACATCTAAAACCCACCACCAAAACAATTATTATTAAATCTGTAGTTGGAAATGATAGCAACAACAATAGTAATAGCAGTAGCTGTAGCAATGGTAACAAATTAGCTATGGAAGAAAGGACTTCCTGGGCATCTGATTCCCAAAAGCGTCTAGATCTACTATGAAGTTAAACCAATGTAAGAATTTTACAATTTTCAGATCTAGATCTACTTGCATCAACGAAGAAGAAGAATAGGAGAGAGAAAGAGGAGAGAGATTTGACCATAAAACTTATTTGGCCACATAGACTGGATGTTTTAAATTATAATAAATTAAGCCACGTCACATTCTCCCGTTAAAATAATTAACGCCCGTGACGGAAATTCAACGTCTTGTAAAAAAACTAAAGTTCAGTGAGTTGACTGTAAGAAAAAAAAAGTTTAGTTAGTCGTTTGTAAGTTGACTTAAAGTACAGTGATCAAAAAAGCATTTATCCCGGTTAAGGTCAGATCAGATAAAAGGAACGGAAACGCCAAAAAATGTCACTTTAAGGACCTAATTGGTGAAAAATGAACTTTAGGGACGACTTTAAAAGTGGGTGGCAACTTGGAGGGACAGAAGTGCCATTTAGCCTTTAAAAGAAGTTGTATATATGAAGCAACCACCTGACTTCGTTCCTCAAAGGTTAGGGATTCTAAAGGATTCCATAAGCATGATTGTAGGAGTAATGTGTGGGATAATGGATGCTAGTCATTGATGGTCATTGATTTACTTTCCTTGTATAGCATGAGTCTAAGTCTATAAAAGGCTCATCTCTCATTTGTACTTGATATGGTTATGGAATAAACCTGTCTACTTCACATGGTATCTGAGCCAAGTTGATCTTGACAATCAAATCAAAAAGGTCTTGTTTCCGCTGCCGGTGGCACATAGCCGGCGGTGGGTATCGTTTCTTTTATAGTTTAAAAATTTAGGTGGTTAGAGTTTAGTTCTGGTTCTTTTGTTGGAGTTGTAGTTTATTTTACTCTTTTTTTTCCCCTCATTTTCGAAAAGGTGACATGTCCAGAGTAGTTAATTTTTTGGGTTGAAATATGTAAATGGGTTGTTGAATGGAGAGTAAGGATTTTCATGGGGCAGAGGTTTGAGGAAGGCGTGTGTACTTCGATTTGTTGGGAGGCTTAATTAAGAGTCCTCTGTTATCTAGGAAGGCAAGGAGTCCTTCATTGTTTTTGTTGGAAACAAGTGTTCTCTGTTATTGTTTGCACCAAATATCCTTGGAAAGTGAATTTGAAGTTATGCATTGAGGGTGAGAATCAACTTTGGACATACACATCATTTTTTCTTTCTTTTTATTTTATTTGTGCAAATTGAAGAGGACCTCAATTTGAGGGGGAGTGTTGGAGATAAAATATTTTCCTTTTAAGTTTGGTTTGAATCTTTTTAGTTTTGGGATTATATTCTCTAACAAGTTGTAAGTCATAATAAGAGTTTCAGCTTGAGGTGGAGTGTTAGTGGATATTCTAGACGATCCTAGGATATTATTCTAATAGCATGATTTGGGGAATTGCATAATTAGGGGGATTGCATGATTAAAGGGAGATTGCACGATTAAGGGATGATTGATTTACTTTCCATATGTACTCCAGTTCTAAGCCTATATAAAGGCTCTCTACTGTACATTGTAAGATATAGAATGAAAACATCTTCCCTTCTATATTTCTCCACAAGTAGTTTTAGTTTTTGTTTTCAATGATGTTTTCGAGGACATGTTTTTTTCGTAATAAGCTGACATGCGTAGTTTTTAACCTGTAGTAATCAACAATTTGGATTACCACTTTTGTTTTGTTCAGGCTTCTATATATTTATTACCATTTTTTTTGTTATATTGTTTCCGTACACGGTATTAGTGTTACACTTTTCAGAGTTTCGTTCACTTATCATGTGGCTTACCATAGCGGCATAATTTCAATTATTCTGATGAGAAGAATTCCAGGTGAGAATCTTCAGCAGTCTAGTAACTCCCCAAATTCCTCAGCAGCAGATCAAGCAACCAACATAGGAACAAAGAAGTTGTTCGTTACTGGTAAGTTGTTCATTTATCTTTTAATGTTGTTTGGCAAAGTGCGTGGGTCCATATATTTGAAGATTCCACTGTTTGCATCTTTAAAGGGAACTTATAATTTCCATCTTTAATTTCTCAGCTATCCTTCTCCGTATCAGTAAATTTTGAATTACTCTTTTTTTTGGGGGGGATTTGTATTTCTCTCAATCCCTATATTAAATTATTATTCTATAAACATCCCAAAATATGAGTCCCCACAAATCCTCGTATGTACCAAATTTACCATCTACTTGCACATTTTCAACGTGTGCATGTGGTAATTTTTTAATCTCTAAACTAGGGAGGTGGTGAAGTTTTAGAAACTTAAAAGACTTGCTGTCAAAAGTCTTCAAGTGGGAAGGATTTATTAATTTTTTCTGAGATAGAGTAGGAGATCAGATGGCAGCAAGAATGCTTAAATGTAGCACCATCAGTGAATTAACTGAAACTTTTTCATAAGCAACTAAAACATAACTTCTAAGATGAAACTATTGATTGAACTATGACCTCTTTTCTAAGCAGAAATGAAGACAAAAATTCACGGAAAAGTAAAAACAATGGCTCTGCTTCCGTGATGGAACTGCTTGCTTTATGGCACTAATGACACTAATGACGGTAATGACATTATCACATGATATAGAGTGAGAGTGCGTAAAAGAAAAGATGGTACATATAACCCTCACAAGGGATCTAGTAGCAGCAGTCAGAGGTGACGGAACAAGATACGAGAATTAAGGAGTTATTAATTAACTATTTTATTCCTTATTTAGATATGAATATATATAGACAACGCTGGCTTAAAAAAATTGAATTAGCTGTTTGATTAATAACTGTATGATGCAGGACAGGGTGAAGGACTGAATTAAGTAGAAAAAAGAATAAGGATCAAAGGCCACAATGCCATAAAAGTAATGTAAAATCAATCAATATTCAATTCACTGGATTCCTTCGATGGGATAAAGTAGGAAGAAGAATAACACCCAGAGGCAACAATGGCATAAAATAAATGTAAAATCCATTAATATTGAATTCATTGAGTTCCACATATGTATTCTATGAGTTTATATAAGAAACCCTAATTTTATTAAAGTAAGAAACCTAATTAAATAAGCAAACAAACTCCTAATAATACTATATACCAGTGTTACCTGGAACGTGGTTCGTTTCGTTACGCGGTACGAACACGGGTACGTAGTACGCTACATAGCTAAAACGCGATACGCTAGGGTATCTTTATATAAGTTCTTATAGTTAAGAATTCTCTTAGAATCTAAATGTAATAACTTAAGTTTTATAGAAGATTTTTAGTTGAGTCAGCAAGTTAATTGTTTTATAAATAATTTAGTACAAATGTAATATTTGACCATCCAGTACTAAGTCATAATATTGATATTTGTGCAATTATAAGTTAAATAACAAAGAAATTTTTCGGTTCGCTAAATATAGAGTATTGGTATGTAAGAGTACCCTGTTTGGGTGCGCAAGTACCAATACGCGGTTCGCTAGATTAATGAGAGTATCTACTATATAGTAACTCTGCTATATACTACTATTATTAAAAAGATATACATTAATAACTGTATATTTATCTCTAACTAACAGTATAAAATAGTATTAATAATTGTTTTATTCTCAAATCTTGTTCCGTATCATTCTCCTATTGCTTATGGGAGCCAGTCCTATATTAGATATATGGGCACCTTGGTGTTGGTTGATATTGTCATGGGCTCCCCCCTAATAGCTAGCTTTTAGGGATGGGCTCTCCAACAATATAACAAATGACGAAGATTGAACCTCCATACTTCAAAACCAGTATTCTGCTATATAGTGAATACACTTGAAAAAGAAATTGAGCAGTTTGAAAATACCTTATGATTATTCAAAGCTGAAATAGACGAAGTAGATGAAAGTTAAGCAAGCTGTTGAAGACCCTACTCCGAAACTGGCCGATGAAAACACTAAACATCGAGCAAACAACATATTAATTTCATCATACTTGACACCTTCAATGGCGCAATTCTGAAAAGTCGTGTTATTTTTGCTTCCAAAAGATCTATGTTCCAGTTTCAAGATTTCGACGTTCGTGTTTGCTTATGGATTCTCATTCTTCCACACTTTGAAGCTTGAGGACGAGTTTTTCTTAATGGTGGGGAGAAAACACCGAATGAGATATGGGAATTAAAGAACTATTAGTAATTATTTTATATTGTTATTTCAAGATAAATATATTAAATTAATGTATATCTTTTTAATTATAGTAGTAGATTATAATTAGGAATTTGTTTCCTCATTTGATTAGGCTTCCCAGTCTAAGAGAATTATGGTTTCTTATGTCCTATATAAACATTTAACCCATCTTTGGAATTTAACGAATTGAATATTATTGATTGTACATTAGTTTTATGTTATTGTGGCTTCCGGGCATTATTCTCTTCCTACTTTATTCTTTCCTTCATTTCTGTCCTGCATCACTAGGATTTACTTGTTCCGCGCAAGTGAATGCATGCCTGCAGACTACACAAGCTCACTGCTCATGCTAATAGTATTAACTCTGGTTAAAATTATGATGATCACAATGCTTCTCTAGGAATACTAGAACCTAGGTCCCTTGGGAAAAATAACCAAATAATGGTCCACTTTGTAGAAGGGATGGTAAAGTGAAAAGATGGAAAGATATAAGGGGTGAATTTTGTCTTCTTTAGGGAAGGGAAGGTGTCTTTCCATTAAAATGCTTGGTATAATATGAATTAAAGAATTGAAAAGGTTGTGGCTCCTTTGTTTGGTAGCATTAAAGGAAGGAACGATGGAAGTATAATTTTGAGTATACTTCACCATTATAACATTATTAAGGAGATGCACATTACATACAATTTTTTTGAAGGATATATAGTAAATTGAGATCCACACCTTAAAGGCTTCATCTTTTCCCATATACATCCGGCACTTTAGGAGGATGAAAATTATTTGGCCCGGATGAAAACCTATCCTTCTACTTTTTCCTTTTCATCAAGTTTTCCGTCCTACCAAACAAAGGAAATTTCTCCTATCCCTCCACTTTTCCACCCACCCATACTTTTAACTTTCCCATCATACCGAACGTAGCATAAGTACCAAACTTAGCTAATTAAACCTATACAAGTCTAATTATGTATATTCAAAATATACAAGCTCTTAGAATTCTTGTCAATGCGTCCCACATTATCATGGTTGTGTACTTCCATGTTTCTTGGATCCAATAATACCACTCAGACTTTTCTCCTCTTGTATTTATTTATTTGAGTCTAATCTTTGCAGGCTTCCTGCCCCTTTTTCCTTTTCCTTTTTCCATATTCAGTATCATCAATTTTTTTCTTAATACAAAAATTTCCCCAGTTTTTGCTGACATAGATGCCGGAAATCTCTTCATTCTTGACAGGCCTATCATTTTATACATCTGAGAAAACTTTGCGTGCAGCATTTGAAGGCTTTGGTGAGCTCGTTGAAGGTATTTATCTTCTTTCTTGCTCATCATAATGAAGATTTTTGTTTGTAGCAATGACCCAATGCAGGGAAAGCTATATTTATGTATGTTTCTTTTTTCATTACTTACAGTTCGAATTATAATGGATAAGATTTCCAAGAGGTCCAGAGGATATGCATTCATAGAGTATACTACCGAGGAGGCTGCAAGTGCAGCGCTGAAAGAAATGAATGGAAAGGTACCTTCATTTTAAGGACTGCTTTTTTTCCCCGCCTCCATGTAAAAAATTCTCGAGTAACCAAGCTCTCTTGGCATGAAGTCTTAGCCCCATTTTCTGTTTGGTGCTTACAGATCATCAATGGCTGGATGATAGTCGTTGACGTTGCCAAGAAGACCCCAACAAGGTACAGCAGGGGACGCCCAAGACCCGCTATCTGAGAGAGAAATAAGAATCCCAGAGAATTGTGTTTTTTAATGAGACATGGCAGGTATACTGAAGGAATGCATATAATTGAGGGCTTTATTTTTAGGGAATTGGTAGTTCCACGTGTAATTTTGACATTTTCACACGACCTTCTCTCACATGAGAATAAAGTGGGTCTCACCTTCATGTGAGAGAGGATCATGTAAAAATATTAAAAAAAAATACATGTGAAAATAGTGCTCCCCTAATTTTATCATAACCTACAAGCTTGTAAATCTAATGGGAAGCTCTTGTGATAAAAAAATACAGGTGAAAATAGTGCTCTCCTAATTTTATCATAACCTACAAGCTTGTAAATCTAATGGGAAGCTCCTGTGATATGAATACAAGTGTAAGCCATCCAAATCAGGCTATTTGAGAAAAATTTGTTACAATTATATAGTTCTATTAATTATTTGGTCTTAAAATCACATGTTTGTTTGAGTTCTTTTATTATAATTTTTTGTTTGGGACTTGACACTATCATTCAAGTTCACATTCTGCCAAGCATCTCCCATGGATCACAGAAATGAACAAAGTAAGAACACGTACTCGATTCGAATTAACGTGAATCGAGAATAACCTTGTTACATTTGTTTGCAAAATTAATAGGTGGAATATAATTATGTATACTAATTTATTATCGCTTCGAATTATTTCATCCTATAATTAGTCCATTATTTGACCCGTGAATTATATTTTATCATTTTTAAGGTCATTTGAGGAGGGATTATAACTTCAATATAATCTCTATTTTGAGAAATCAAATGTCCTTAGAAATAATTTAAAACAAACTAACTATGAGATAAAATAGTCTGAAATAGTAATAAATTAGTGCAAATAGTTGTATCTCATTGATCATTTTTAGAAACAGACGTTTAGAATTCACCAGCGGTTTGCAAGGAAAAATGTTCTTTCAATCTAGACTAACTTTAGAATAAACTAAAGGACTGTGAATGCAATAGAAAAAGAGAGAAATAATCCCAATATTAGGTTTTATTTTAATAGTTATATTAAACACCAAATTAATAGGTTTACAATCTATAGAAAACAAAGCCAAATTTAAAATTTAACTATACCTATAAACTAGCTTATAAGGTTTCAAACAACCTTATAAAATGCCAGAATATGCTAAAATAATGAAATTACTACTTTTTTTTGTTGCTACTTTTGGGGGATGAGGGTTGAACCTTGGACCCAAGACTACCACTGAGCTATTGCTCAAGTGGCATGAAATTACTACTATGGTACATCAAAATTTTGTAATTAATATAATAATATAAATGTGTGCGGTATCATCTGACCCTCCAATTGAAAGAAACATTTTCATGAGTTATATACAAGGTAATTTTGATTTCACTAACAAGTCAACCGCACGAATGTAAAGAGTATTTGAAAATATGTATATTTATTTGATTTAAAATTGTGGAGCACAATTATTATAATAATACTTTCTCCGTCTAACTTTACTTATCCTAGTTTGAAAGTACAAGTTTATTAAGAAAATTTTTTGATCTCCAAATTACCTATCTTAATTACTATATTATCATCTTTTTTTGTTTTATTTAATCTCCCAACTCTTTCTTAGAACAATAAAATAGAGGAGAGAGAGAGAAAAAAAAAGGGGTATAGTTGTGATTCTAATATCAAAGTTAATAATGCTATTTTTTTTAATGTATGTCGTGTTGTTTTAAATGAATTTTTTTAAAAGTTAGAGGGTATTATTGAAAAAATAATGTCAAAAATAATATTAAAAAAGAAAGTGGACAAATAAATTTGGACAAACTAAAAAAAAAATTAGGACACATAAATTTGGACCGGTGCGCTACAAGATAACCAAGTTTACAATGTTCATGATTCCTATTAAGCATTGAATTCAGAAATTGTGACATTTTCAAAAAGTCAAAACATATGTTGTTCAGATTTGGCTCCCATATATATTTTTATAGTGATAAAAACTAGTCGATGAAATCTTAGTCTATTGGTTAAGACTGAGATACCTAAACTTTAGGTTTTAGGTTGGATTATTACTTAAGTAAGTTTATTTCTTTCATTATGAAAATTTTGTTTCCTCTTTATGTAAGACTTATTTGGTTTGTGAGTTTATTTCTTCCTCTTTTAGTAAGGCTTAATTGGTTCTTATGATGTATGTGAGGCTTGTTTGATTTGTTGGTTTATGAGTTTATTTCTTCCTCTTCTAGTGAAGCTTGATTGGTTTTTATAATGTACTTGATTATGAATTATATTGTACTCTCCAAAAAGTCCAAAAAGTGAGGTTTCAAAAAAAAATAGAGATAAAAACTATAAATTAGTTTTTATATTTCGCTACTAATATTGAGAAGGTGTTTCGACAATAAACAATTCATTAATGTCCAATTAATTGCTTAAAGAATAAGACAATTGTGGAGTTCAAATGCCTAAGGTTAATAGGACCTTTTATGGAATTTTGGATATGGGATTTCAACAACTGAAGTTTTGAGAAAAAACTTTTTTTCAAAAAAAAATAAAAAAAATAGGGTTTATTATAACCAAATTGAATTTGATTACAATAATGGTAGAGTAAATCAAGTTACTCTAGAAATACAAGGAAAGTTCAAACAAAAGAAACACGAGCCCTTTGAGAATGAATGACAAAGGTCCAAAGATCTAGTCTAAGAATAATCCTATGATTATCGCTCGTCGGATCTAGATATACTCTAAACTACTTCTAAGATAATCAACGCTTCTGACTGTATTTGTACGTGTTTTTGATGATTTTGGCGTACTTTTTATAATGATCTTCCACTTTATTTTATAATTGATATCCCACGTAACTGCTTGACGATTATCCTTCATGAACTCCTCCATGATCTCCACTTAGGCTCTTGATCTCTTTCGAACCGCTACAAAGTTAATTCACCACTAACCCACAATCTCAGATATTGGATAAATAGCTAAACACGTATCATGAATTATGTTCAATTTCCGCGCGCGTGTTACGTTCTCGACGGATGCAATATTACTTTCGACGGAATATCCGTCGAGAATATGTTATATTCGACGAATCTATTATCGACGGATATTTTGTCGAAAATAATTTTTATTACCCTATATCGCTAAGTCCCCCTCCGCCGCATCAATACATTTTATCTTTTTTTCTCTCTCTCTTCGCTCCTTATTCCCATCAGTAGGCCCTCTCTCTCCTCTAACGGCGCAGCTCTCCACCGGCGCACCACCCCACCGGAGTCACCTCATCATCCCTCCCCTACCTCCTCTCTCATAGGGTTTAATTTTTTTGCGGCGCTACTTCATTGAGCCTGATTCTGGCATAGGGTTTAATTTTTTGGCGGCAGCGGTAACTCCTAGTGGCGGCATCTCTTAGCGGCGACACCCTCTTTATCTGGTACACTCCATTTCTCTGTCAAATTCAGTTAGGGTTTCAAATGATGTACTACGAAATCATTTATTTGTTTTTGTTTTAATTATATGAATGAATGTTGGTTTAATATGAGATTACTAATGAATGGGTTTAATCTGAGGTTACTTAATTAGATTAGTGTGTTGAAATTTGATTTATAATTAGAAATATTTGGTTGAGAAGTTGTATATTTTTAACAATAGATATCAAATGTTCTGCCTTGATCATGCATGAATGAATGTTGGTTTAATATGCAAGTGAAAATCTGTTGCATTTTTGGTATATATTTGGGAGTGCCTTAGCTTTGCTGCCTTATGATTCTTGCTACCTGATGATTCTTGTTTGTGCAATGGTAGCTAATGTATGTTGATTATATAATAACAGTGTGATATTTAATTTCAATTTGGGTTAGATTTGAGCAATTTGGCTTAATTATATTACTGATGAATCTTTGAATCGTTTCAATTTGAGTTTAATTTGTGTAATTGTAGTGTATGTTCACATATAATTCCACATATTTGATGACACTGTCAGTGTATGTAATTTATGTGATATTTGTTATTTTCGACAGAATTTCTGACGGAATTTCAGTCGGAATTGTTCAATTGTAATATATGTGGGCCGTGCTTTATTTTATTTATGTATTTTACTTAGTTTGCCAATATTAAAATAAATTAAATAGCATTTACTTAGTTTTTTTTTTACCTAAAATGAAATGAACTAAGTAGCATTTACTTAGTTTTGCACTACTAAATATTGAAAAAATAAAATGATATAATATAATATAATACAAATTTAATAAATTTAATAAAAATAAATAAATCAAATTTAATATAATAATATATAAATAATATGAATAAAATAAAATAAAATAAAATAAATAAATTATAATAAATTTAATAAAATATAAATTATTAAAATAAAATAAATTATAAAAAATAAAGTAATTTAATATAATTTAATTTAACTAAGTACTATTAAACTAAACTATATAATATAATACAAAATAAAATAAGTTAAAATAAATTAAATAAATAAATTAAGTTAAATATAATAACATATAAATAAAAAAAATAAATTATTTAAAAAGTAAAGCAAAGTAATTTAATTTAATATAATTAAATTAAATTAAATTAAATTCAATAAAATAATATAATATAAAATAAATTAAATTAAATATAATAACATATAAATAAAATAAATTAATTTTAAAAAAACTACATGAAATAAATTAATTAACAAAAATCAGGTGAGTCAATAAATTAAATATAATAACATATAAATAAAATAAATTAATTTTAAAAAAACTAAATAAAATAAAATGAAATTAATATTTTAACAAAAATCAGGTGAGTAAATAAATTAAATTAAATTAAATTAAATTGTATTAAAACAATATATTAAATTAATTCAAATCATTGAAAATAATATAATATAATAAACTAAGTAGAATTTACTTAGTTTCAATGCTACATCAAATAAAATAATTAAATAATTTAATTAATTAAATAATTTAATACAAAATAAAATGAAATAAAATAACTTAATTAAAATTAATTAATTAATTAAATTAAATAATATAACATAATATAATACAAAATAAAATGAAATAATATAACTTAATTACTATTAATTAATTAAATCAAATTAAATTAAGTTTAATTAAAGAAAATTAAATTAATTAATTAAATAATATAATGCAAAATAAAATGAAATAAAATAACTTAATTAATATAAATTAATAAATTAATTTTATTAAATTAAATTAAATTAAATTAAATAATATAACATAATATAATACAAAATAAAATGAAATTCAATAAAATAATAAAAAAAATTATATTAAAATAAAATAAAATAATCTAAAATAAAGTCAGTTTGCTATAATAAATTAAACTAATTACATAAATTAAAAATAAATAAAATAAAATTTTTATAATGAATTAAAACTAAGTAGCATTTACTTAGTAGAACTGCTACGTACAATGAAGTCCAAATACTATATTTTAATTCAAATAAATAGTTTTCGATAAACTACGATAGTGAACATCTATCATTGGAAAAATAAACTAAGTAGCATTTGTTTAGTTTTCCACAATTATAATAAACATAATATAATACGTGTGCATGTAGTATATTCATTAGGAGCTTAGAAACCCGTTTGACATTCACTCATTAGGAGTGAATGTCGAATAGTCCCCAGTTTGGGACTGTTACTGGATGTTATGTCTCTCACTTGGGTCGGTGCCAATGGGTTAGTTACGTTTTTTTTATTTAGAGGATTTTTCGACTGTCTTTACATGTTCTTCGAGTGCATATTTAGATTAAGTTCTCTTAGTCTATTTCGTGTACTTGGAGACCATGGGGAGGTGCTGCCGAAATTTTCTTGAAACATAAAAAACCGTGGTCAACGTGTTGGCACTAGTGAGGAGACACATCCAGGAACAGGATAGAAGCCTAACCCCTGTAGAGTGGAGATATATATTAGGTAAACTAAATACATGCATATATATTCTAATTGCGTATTTTCTTTAATTAAAGATGTCAACCGACCAGAGTTGGATGTACCGTAGGATACCTATTGATCGGAGGGGATTAGTTGATGCGTACCGTGAAGGGGTGTCCAATTTTATGAACAAAGTAATAGAACATGTTGATGATCCGAACGGAAAGATGAGATGCCCGTATTTCAAGTGTAAGAACATGATATGGAAGACTGCTGATGAAGTTAAATTTGATTTATATTCACGTGGGTTTGTGGATGGGTATTCGGTATGGATTCATCACGGGGAATCAGCTGAGTTTAGAGAACGGACAGATAGTAGTGTAGACCAATCGGATCACGGGGATTCGCAAGCAGATAACTATGACGTCGTGCAGATGTTGGTTGATGCGTATGGCCTTACCAATATTGACTGGGCTGAAAACGAGCATGCGTCAAGTAGTGCTCAGCAAAAGCTAAATGATTTAACAGCTGCTTTTTACAAGTTGCTATCTAAATCGGGTGTTCCATTGTATCTTGGAAATGACAAGCACACCAGGCTTTCTGCAGTTACAAATCTTTTACATTTCAAGAATGAGCATGACTGCAGTGAGAGAGGATTCAATGATTTGCTTGATATTCTCAGCGAGTTCTTACCCAGGGATAATACGTTGCCCGCGAATTATTATGAGGTGAAAAAGATGGTTAAGGGGTTGAATCTCGGGTATGAGAAGATCGATACTTGTGAGCAGGATTGCATGTTATATTATGGGGAGGACAAAGATAAGGTGCAGTGTGATATCTGTAACTCGCCAAGGTACAAGATCACAAAACGTGGGGGGAAGAAGAAACATGTTCCAAAGAAGATTTTACGGTATTTTCCTCTTGCGCTGAGGTTGCAGCGGCTATTCATGTCTGCACACACTGCTTAGCATATGAGTTGGCATAGAACAAGGGATATCGTGCCTAGTCAGCTGACTCACCTAGCAGATGGAGATGAATGGAAGAATTTTGATGCCAATTTTCCATAATTTACCAAAAAAGTTAGGAATGTCAGGCTAGGCATGGCTACAGATGGATTCTGTCCATTTAATAATTTTAGTCAGCCTTATTCTGTTTGGCCAGTGATTATGGTAGCTTACAATCTTCCACTGTTAATGTGCATGAAAGATCCGTATCTTTTCTTGACCTTACTTATACTGGGGGATAAGAGTCCTACAAAAGACATTAACGTGTACCTCAGGTCGTTAGTCGATGAACTTAAGATGCTATGGGAAACAGGTATTCAGACTTTTGATAAATTTGTCGGGCAGAATTTTGTGATGAAGGTAGCCTTGTTATGGACTATCACTGACTTTTCGGCACTTGGGATGATTAGTGGTTGGTCGACTCATGGTAAGTTGTCATGTCCAATCTGCATGGGGAATGTGCAAGGCACTCAACTACGTCATGGCCGAAAAACTAGTTTCTTTGGAACTGCTCGTAGATTCTTGCTTGTGAACACAGTTATAGAAAGATGTCTACACAATTCAACAGAAAGACAGAGAAGAAAGGGGTTGTTGGTCGCTTGTCGGGCAACGACATATTGGGCTGGCTAAATGATCTAACATTTCCACCCACTGGGAAGGAGTATGGTACGTTGAGAGCTATAGGATATGGGAAAAGTCATAACTGGACTCACTCGCCGATTTGGTTTGAGTTGTCATACTGGGTCACACTAGCACTTCGTCATTGTATAGATGTTATGCATACAGAAAAGAATGTATTTGAGAACTTGTTTTACACCGTACTAGATACAAGTGGTAAAACAAAAGACAATGATAAAACACATAAAGACTTGGAGGAAATGAATATCAGGCGGGAATTGTGGCTCCGACCTAACAACACAAAACCAAAAGCTCCATTTTGTCTTACCAAGCAACAGGTTAAAAACATTGCAAGTGGCTTAGCGCATTGAAGCTCCCAAATGGATATGCTTCTAACATATCTCGTTGTACTAAGGTTGAGCAGTTGAAAATTACTGGGTTCAAAAGTCACGACTGTCATGTATTCATGCAGAAGTTGATGCCAATTGCATTTCGTGAGGTGTTACCTAGGAATATTAATGATACTTTTACCGCACTTTCAAATTTTTTTCGGGATATTTGCTCAACTGTTATAAGGTATAGTGATGTGGAGTAGATGGAGAAAAACATAGTGTTGACAATGTGCAAGCTCGAAATGATTTTACCACCGGGGTTCTTTGACAGCATGGAGCATTTGCCTATTCATCTGCCATATGAACTTAAGCTTGGAGGACCAGTGCAATATCGATGGATGTATCCGTTTGAGAGGTAATATGACATACATTGTGCAATATTCGTCATCTTTATATTTAACTTATCAGGTAATATATATTA
This sequence comes from Aralia elata, assembly GCA_034770075.1. Taxonomy (NCBI): domain Eukaryota; kingdom Viridiplantae; phylum Streptophyta; class Magnoliopsida; order Apiales; family Araliaceae; genus Aralia; species Aralia elata. The sequence continues at coordinate 44,107,068 of CM068379.1, read as the reverse complement.
CATACTTTCATATTTCAGGTATATGCGTCGATTAAAGCACAAAGTTAAAAACAAAGCGCGCGTAGAGGGTTCTATTATTGAACGCTATACAGAGGAAGAGCTTGTCAACTTCTGCTGTACTTTAATGATGTTGTCGCAACGAAGCATAACCGTCTAAGTCAGAATGAGGTCGGGGATCTGTCTGGTCGTGCTGATGATGAGTTGGTTGTATTCACTTATCCAGCTAAACCATTTGGACATGAGACAAAGACTTACCTAACCGATAAAGATTTAAAGATTGTCTCTACATAAGTGCTTCTAAATATGCCTGAAGTATCATCGTACATCAAGAATGTATTATTACAAGTTGAAAATGATTTATCTATCCTTAATCAACAATTAATTAATTGCCATATTATTGTACGTAGTTCATTCGAATTGGAAGCGTATGCCTCTAACCCAGGGTTGACAGAATCACAGATGGAAGCATTCACTAATGCAAATTTTCACCAGTGGTTTAAGAGAAGGGTCGAAGAAGAGAACGCGTATGAGCGTTTTAGAGATGTCATTTTAGGCCCGTACAAACTTATTAGTTCATTTCTAGGTTGTATCGTGAATGGGTATAGATTCAAGGTTGATGACTTAAATGAATTGATATCAGTTAACTCCGATATTGTCGTGTTGGGAAGTTGTTATGGAGATTCTGAATCCAATTACTATGGAAGATTAATGGAAGTGGTTGTGCTCAATTATCCAGGGGCTAAAAAGGTCGTTACATTTAAGTGTCGCTGGTTTGATACTGCAAAGGATGTTAAAGTTGATCGTAACAGAATCGTCACAGTAGATATAAAATCAAATTTACAGTCTGATGATGTATTTGTGTTAGCCAGCCAAGCAACTCAAGTGTACTACGCCCTTAATGTCGTTGACACTAGAACCCCCTGGTATACAGTTGTGACAACGAAGACTCAGCCATTTGATGGTATTAATTTGTCTGGAACGGATGACCCGTTGCAAGAACAAGTTAGCAATCCCAGCCACGTTGTGCTATATGATGACGATGTGTTGGGTGATGATGTCGTTGATGTACTCGATGTTGACGAAGTGGAGGAAGATGTGGTTGTTAGTCCGTATGTGATGGTAGAAGATGATATTGAGGAAGAAATTGATACAAAAGAGGAAGAGATAGAATTAGAGGATGAAAATGATTTTGATTCTGACGGGTTTGACGATGTACTACTTCTTCACTAATTGGTGTTTTGTAAATACTATACAACTAAAATCAATCATTATATATAATAAAAGACTTGAAATTTAATTAATTTCATTGTATCTATGTTTGTTATTTCAGTAGTACAACTATATATGCCTCGACATAGCGGTGGAGGTGGCCGTGGTGGCGGCCGCTCCGGATCGGGTGACGGCTCTCAGGGAGGGTCGTCTTCAGATGCTAGTGAGTTGATTTCTTTTTTGGCTCAGTAACATTATTTTCATAACTATATTATACATTCATTTACTATTTTTTGATAATATCATAACTATATTAAACATACAGATGCTAGACGTCAGCGCTCGCGAGGGCCTAACCTCGGTCGATTAGGTCATCCACCGGCAGTGCCTGACACAGTTCCAGTTGATGTCGGCTCGTCTGTGTAGGTTTCAACTATAATATATCACTTATGTTCAATTAGAATGATATTATCATGTGATTAATAAATTAAAATGTTCTTAATAAATTTTGTATTCTAGTATTATGGATCTTGTCGCTAAGGCGATCGTACACGCCATCTGCCTGGTGCATCTCCCTACTGGCTGCATGCAATTTAGTCAGTACGCGCGCTACGATGCCGACTTCATGGTGACAGTGTTGCGGGAGTTTCACGTAAGTCGAATTATATATATTAAATCAAGGTCCATGCATGTTATTTACATATTGTTCAAATAATAAATTATACGTATGTTATGTCTGTTTGATAGAGATACTACAGATACGAGGGCGACATCACTGAGGCGGATGGTGATGCCGTTATCATTGCCCACATCTTGAAGAATTATGTCGGCTGGTTGTACGAGATGCGACAGAGGGCAGTCCGGGCAATAGAAGAATCGCCCGGGACTACTTTGTGAGATCATCAGCCGCCGGTAGTATCAGATGCAGCATGGGCTGCGATGTGTACGTACTGGGATGATGCTGCGTTCAAGACCAAGTTAGAGCAGATGAAGAAGAATCACGACAAGCTGCGAGTTATACATACTTCTGGCTCGCAGTCGTTTCAGGAGGTTAAGTCGGTATGTATTTCTCTTTAGATTAGTTTAATATTATACTGCAACTGTAGTAAATTAAGGTGATATTATTTAATGTATATGATTTAGGCCATGCGAAGTAGCTTGGGCCGACCTCTTACTATGATCGAGTTCTGAGATAGAGTCCATACACCGAAGGGCTCTACTTCGGGGTCGATGATATCTCCAGCAGCACTAGCTATACGGGTAATACATTTACTATGATAAATATTATTTAGGATAATATTACGTAATTTATATGATGATACCAAGATAACTCACTTGTATATCAAAATACAGGAGCGGTTTGAGAAGCTCCGCAGCCAACGTATAGCAGAGTTGGAGGCTGCTAGGGGCGATGCTAAGACGTTAGATTTCACCGTACCTCCGCCCGGGATTAGTTTATCTTAGGACGAGGAGACGGCTCTTTGGGTCGCGTCTCAGGATACTCCCACTAGTACTATTAGCCAGTATCGAGTGTTGGGGTTACCGAGGATACCAACCTATACACTGTCATGAGGTATAATATTTGTGTTTATTTCGTGTTTATGAATAAAGTAAACTTGTAATATTATTCATGTTATATTTATTTTTGTAGGCTCTAGCCAGCTTTTGCGTCCGAGAGCCCCCGTGGGACCATCACATATGGGCGCTGGCTTAGATGATGCTCTGTTCCAGCGTGTTATGGCTGCTGTGACACCCCCAAATCCGGGTACTTCATTTCCTCAGGATTTGGTGTTCACAATCCAAAAACATCACATCACATCTAACTACCCATTCAAATATAAATGAAAATACTTGAATAGAAATAGAAATCTCCCAGTAGAGGGTTACAACATCATTCATAAACAAATCCCAGGTCATCTAACCTTAAATAAACATCAGTGCGGAAAACATAAATCAAGTCTATTACATAAACGACAATAAAGCAAATACAACAAGTCTTCATTACTTGTTTGCTTTTCCTTTGCCCTTACTAGTGGATGGCTCATCAGTTCTTTCAACTTTAGCTGCAATGTTATTATGCAAGAGTGAGCAATGATTGCCTAGCAAGTATAACAACAACAACAATAATAACATGCGAAATAATCAACGGATATCGAATAATTGAAGATTTAGCTTTTGAGTCAAGAATGTAAAACAAGATTCAAAAGAACGTCTGAGGGTCTTAAGACCACGAACTATGTCCCAGGTTATCAAGTATTTCTACTTTAAACCTTTAACAGTCGTAAGACTATATGGACCTTTCTTCTCGTACTCAGGGGGATCAGCCCTTTGTACCATGTATGTGCACAACATCTTAACGCTAACGCGTAAATAAAATCCCCTATATAAGGGTTGTTCATCTCAGTTTGACATCGGAGTCCGCACCAAAGGAAGTTTGGTTTGGATTTACTTCAATAACGTTTCTAGAATTTAGAACGCTCATCAACTATGGACTAGTCGAATCAATAAGGGTTCGCTAGTCAATCAAGGTTCAAAAGGTATAATTCGAGAATCAAAACTAAATCTCACAAAAGGTACAATTAAATGAGTTCTATATAATTGAAGCATTACAAAGAGGAATTTAAAACGTCTCATTGAATCCATGAAATCGAATGGAATAGAAATAATAATTTACTCGAGTAAATAGTAGCATCATGAAACTTATATGATAAGAGAATTAACTTTAGAAACTTGCGTAAACGTAAAAAGTAAGGATAAGATACTTGCCTCGTGCGTAGACTATAAATTTAAGACTCACGTTTCTCTAATCAACCTATACATTCCGTTTATAAAACAGTAACAATAATTAGTTACAGTATTATAAACACTTCAGAACTCATTCTCATCTAAAATTTCTATTTTAATAGCTCAGTTGACACCGAACAATCAATGGGCTTATGCTACCACCTTTCACAGTAATTTAACATTCATTTTATACATTAGCCTAAGCTTTAGGTATATCTACGATATCATAACTTGATCTCAAAGAAAGAAGAAAATTTTTACTCTCGTCTTTTTACTCCTTTTTTTTTTTTTTTTAAATTCTTCGCCAGGGCGAGGAATCCCTTCACAAAATACTCGTCGGGGCGAGCTCCCGCCGGGGCGAGAATTTCCTTCACAAAATTCTCGCCGGGGCGAGAATCACGAATCCCAGTTTCTGCAGTTCGCGAAGAACGCAGAAACAGGTCAAAATTTCCAATCTTGTTATTCTAATCGTCAAATTAAACATACCCAGACACTATATCACATATATAATTATTACCCAAGCCTTCTAGCATGATTCTAACAACTTAATATGCATAAACCATGAATCTAAGGATCAAAATTGGTGTCTTTATCATTTTATCAGTTCTTCAATTTATTCATGAAATCATACATAGCAGGTTCATTAGACAACCAAATTAATCTGTTTAAAACTTGTTTTCTTCATTTATACATGCATAATCAAAGTAAGTTATCAATTTATCCAATTAACTAACAACACAGACTTCAATTTCATACATTCAAACCATGTTCGTACACTGTACTACTCTGTAACTTTCTGAATTCTCATATAAACATAATTTCACGGATTAAATTACTCTAAATCATATATAAACCATATAAAACACATTTATGCATGCTTTCTAACATCTAACATCAAATTATTTAAAGATTTAGCCATAGAAATCAAATTACAGAAAATACAGAGAACTCTAAACATACGTTCATGGAATAAACTCATCAGAACATAAATTAAAACTTAATTGAGAAGGATTACCTTCAATTAAATGCTTTAAATGATGCAAGTAGATGAATGATTTCTTCAATTCTCCAAATTCTCTCCTCTTTCTCTCAAGTTTTCTCTCTGGCTTGAATATGAGTTACTGATAATGGAATACGTGAAAAACTAATAGCAGAACATGGTGTCAGTTTAATAACTGGCACCAACTTCCACTAAGGCCATGTTTGGCTACTCATATATTCCTCACTTCTAATTTATTTTAATAAACTATTTATTATATAATTTCATGTCACACTTTAATCAACTAAATAATCTTACTAAAATCAAATAAATAAAATAAAATAATTCTACATTAAATCACATAACCATATAAATAAAATTCTCATTTATTAATAATGACAAATTATTAAATCTCTAATTAATAATTAAATTAATTAGAAATAACATTATACTTATTTAAATAATGTATTTAATCAAATAAATTCAATTAAACACATACTTTAAATATAAAAATTCTTCACATTAATCTAATTAATGTAACACATATAATTAAATTAATCTACCACAAATTTATCGACTAATCAATTAATTCAACAATCAAATCATCGAAAATATTTATTTAATTCAATAAATATTTAAAATAAGTTACAAAAATTCTCGTTCGTCACAGCTGCGGTGTCGGAGAGGTTTGAGACCGTCGTCAGGACCCGCCCAGCCGTTCTCGCCTTCATCAGCTTGCGCAGGACGTTGCAGCTGGTGCCACCGCCGAGAGTACGAGTATCCCTCCGGAGCAGTGGGTCGCGATACGCGACGAGATTGTTCGGATGGTGGTTACCTTAGTCGAGGACGTGTTTGGGCCGATGTTGAGTCAGCGCTCGACTGTTCAGGTATACTTCGTTTTAAATACAAATATATATTCTGCATGTTATTTAATTTTTATTTAGTTATCTTTAACTGAATCATATATATGGACTAATGAGTTACATTATATTGTATCAACAGGGTGACGAGCGGACTGACGAGCGGGATGATGATGAGGGCGATTTTCATACTCCAGAGCAGCGTCGACGCCCGCCTGATGATTCTCCTCACACCGGGGGCTCTACTAGCTTGACTTAGTTTACATTCTTTTGTAGTTTAAATTCTTTTGTAGTTTACATAATTTTTGACGTACATATTGTAGTTTAAACCTTATTATTACTTTGGTTTTGTTGAGGTTTGACACTTAGTTTAATTTAGCTTAATGGAATGTTTGTTATAGTTTAGTTTAGATTAATGGGATTGTTTTGACCTTTTTACTTCTCATTTAATTAGTTGGTTTTTGATATATTGTTGGATGAAGTGATTGTAATTGTAATTCATGTTATTGGCCATATTGTTAGCTTGTGTATGTGATGTTGGGAAAACAGGTACAGGTATAGGTACAAGATGTGGGTTAAATCCCTGGATATTGCAAAAACAAATAAAATATTAAAAAAAAACATTATCCTCGATGGAATGGTGGTATCCTTAACGGAAATCCGTCGAGTTTAAGTTGTTTTCCAATTTTAGCAGATTGCCATGTGGCATACTTATCATCGACTGAATATCCTCGATGGAAATCCGTCGATTTTAAGTTGTTTTACAATTTTATCAGATTACCACGTGGCATGTATATCATCGACCGAATATCCTCGACGAACACTTTTCAGTCGGGGATATATTAACTCTGACTGAATTTTCGGTCGATAATAATTCCGTCGACTCTAAGTATTTTCGACCGAAAAATTGACGGACTTAATTTCAACATGATTATATACGACCGAATACCCGACGGAATATTCCGTCAAAAATAAAGTTGTCTTCGACGGAATAGCCTTATTATCAACGGAATATTCCGTTGGAAATAAGCCTTTTTGTTGTAGTGGTTCTCCATTTGGCTTATGATGCAAATATGTTAATGGATATTTAATGTTAATGAGATCATTGTAGACACCTTAAATTTACATTTTGTAATTAAAAATAACAAAAACACTAAAAAGGGAGAAAATTGAAAAAAAAAACAGGATTTTAGAGTTTGAATTGAGAAAATAGGAACACAAGGGGAGAAAGGAGAGAAAAGACCTAGAGAGAACCTCCTGTCAGGTCTTGGGGACACGCCTAAAGAAGCCTTCATGATGATGACTTTTGCCCAAAGCTGATATCATGATGGCGGCTCATCCCCTGGATATAAATTTCAAAATAATTTCTTTCCTTCTGTCTATATATGTTTTGAGTGAGCTTTCTTGGAGAAGAATACACACGATTTTTAGCATTTAGGGAGATAAACTTCCAACATTAGAGGGTATTTTTAGTGAGAGAAAACACAAAAATTAAACAAAACTATCAAATTGAAATTCAAGCTCAATTCATTGAAGGTTGAAGGGTGATTGATCCATTAGAGTCTCCAACTAAGTTATTTTCTCTCTCAATTTGCAATTATAATTTCTTCTATTTAACCATGAAATCTTATTGGAGATTATTCAATTACGTTGTAGAAATGTAGTGCAATTTTGTGACACCTTAGGTGAATCTAAGGTTTATGGAATTATACCAATAAAAATTAGACTTAGTTCATGATGGATTTCAGTTTTCATTTCATGTAATGCACTGAGTGGGTTGATTTCCTTGATTGTGAGCCTAGGATGATGCCCAAGGCCTTTAAATCTATATTTGAAGGAATTGGAGCCATTTTCTCAATATGGACTTTAGTTGAAATTGAATTATTCCTTGTTGTGTTGAATTTACACAAATTGTAAGCTTAGGAGAAAGCCTAAGGCCTCTAAATTCATACTTGGAAGAATCATGACTTTCCTCCCACGATGGACCTTTGAATTGGGCTTGCAAGTTGTCATTAGTGATTACAAATTATTTATGAGCTTTAAAACTATTTGGGTGACTTTTATGGGATTCAAGGCCCAAAATGTGGCTATTAGTGTATTTTGATGATAGGCCCAATGAAATGACTTTCATGCCCTAAGTTGGACCCTAGTCATTTACTTGCTTTAAGTAATAAAAAAAATAAATTTGGCTCCCCTCCATTACACATTTCATCCAATACACCAATTATTTGATCTTAATAATTTTGTTAGTAATGATCAAAATATGTTAATAGATAGTTAATGGTATTAAGATTAATCCCACAAAAAATTAGAATCATTAAAAAATATTTTTACCTTTAAAAGTCTAAAAGAATTTTCATCCATTGAAATTTTGATGAAAAATTCACATGTTCATTAAATGGTTAAAAAAGTGTCGAATTACTTTCATTTATGAAACAATTATGCTATTCAATATAATAAAATAGTTGACCGATATCAATTTTAATTATATTATTCACAATTATAAAAATATGGTGTATTAGATGAAATTAGAGAGAATGTGTAATGGAGGGGATCCAAATCCCAAAATATTTTTTAAAAAAAAAACTAAAAACTTTCTAAAATAAAGCAACTCAAAGGGTAAAATTAAATGCTTGGAAGGGACTGAAAGATTTTTGTAATATCTGAAAGATTTTTGTACATAAGATAATGGGAAATGAAATTTTTTTTTCCAATAAAGTAAAGATTACAATCTTGAAATGTGAATTATAATCATGCATGAATTTTATTTATACAAATGAAAAGTTAGAAAATTATTACATGGAAGGGAAAAAAAATTTGTTTACAAGTTACAAGTAAAACAAAAAAGGAAATGAACTAGGGAAAGTAAAGAAAGAACAAGCCTTGGGGCACTTATAAACCAAGCAAGCCACTTGAATACATAAACTAAACCAAGCCCACCTAAGCATATTAACCCACCAAGTCCATTAGCAAAGCCAAGCCCAATGACAAGCACAAACTTTTGGCCCAATTCTAAAAAATTCTATAAGCGCATGTGAATACTTGCAAGGTAAAGATGAAAAAAAGAAAAGAAAAAGAGGGATAAAATACGGCCATGGAGAGGGGAGAGGTCAAAGTGAGCCATGTGATGGGTATTATGATCCACTTTTGTGTTGGCAAAAATCTAAAGGTGAGATGTGGCCAACTTGGTAACCATTTGTTCCAAATAAAGTCGTAATCACCTAATTAACCATTAATAATGGTGATTACTTGCAAGGTTAGTAAGATTGAGCCTAATTAACTTAGGGGAAGTATTAGAAAGAATAGAAGTTGGATGGTTTGACCAAGAAACAAAGAAGTCATGGGGGAGTAAAGGAAAATTTGTAATTTTGGCCTATAAATACCCCCAACCACCTTATCATCCTACACTTTACCAACTCATGAGATAAAAAGCTAGAGAAAGAGAAAAAATAAAGGGAGGGTCGGTCATAGGAGGAAGAGGAAGAAGAGATCAAGTAACAAGAGGAAACAACAATCAAAAGAAGGAAAAAATACCTAAACTAGGAAAGTATAACCCTTAAACCTTTTCTCTATTCAACTTTTATTTTTTGTAAAATAACTAGAGTTATGTTAGTAAACATGTATCATACTTATATATACCTAAATATGTTGGATCATGGTGGTAAATTGCTTAGATGATGAAAAAACTATAAAGGAAAACAAGAAAACCTAAAAAGGAATTTAAACTATTTTAGGTCAAAAACTGTAAAATCTGACTTAAAATTGTAACATCCATAACCATTAGTATACTTCGAATTTTTGCATGATTCTTGTTTTGGATGATAAATATGTAAGTTAGCGTTGAGGCATAAATTTCATGTAGATTATCTTTGGTGAATTTTCTACCAAAATAGGCCAGATTGTCGAACATTCTGATCTTATTTTTGTGCAGATTGTTTTGGACCCTTAACTAGCTTGGAAAAATTCAATCCTTTGGCATATGATACCTAGAGGTATCATAAAGGTTCTGTCCAAAAATGAACAAAAGTTGACTTAAGATGAAGGAGTTGACAAAAATAAAACGGAAAGTTTAAAATTAAAAACTGCGATAACTTGAGTTCTACACCTCCGATTGTGTTAAAATTTTGGGTGGAAGCAAGTTTAGATGCAGATGAGATTTTGTCCAAATTTTATAATTTTTGGACATAATCTCGAATATTATTAAATGTTAAATTTCGGACAGAAACTAACCCAAAATAAATACTAATATACTTAGAAAAATCTGAAAAAATAAAAAAGGATCTAAAATGAAGTTACCTAAGTGGGGCCAGAAGAAAAAAAATAATAAAATGGTTAAAAGGGGTTTAATAAAGAAGATAAGATTCAAAAATTACGAAAAATTAATTTTAAGGTTACCAAGAAACGTATAATGTAGTTTACCGGTAAATACGCGGTAAAACAGGTCACGTGGGATAAAGTAAGGGTAAAGTGGTTATTTTGACTGTAAGATTATAAAAATGAAATTATGTTGGTACTCGAGAATTAACTACATAATCAAAGTTACCGAAACATAATTATAAAAAGTTATCAACGGTAACTATTAAGGTGATAAAAGATTTAATTAAGCGAATTATTATGAATGATGTAGGTAACTTTTTGAAAATGAAAAATAACTTTGATAAAGGAAGTACCTTTGAAACATGCAAGTTTTCTGACCTATTGCAAGTTCCTCAAATTATTGCAAGTTTCCTAGCTTATTCCATCTTTAAACTTGTATGTCGATTTCCTTAACTTGTGCAAATTTATCATTCGGTACAAGTTCCTTGTTATATGAGATTTCCTGAGTTATATGTTTTCGCACTTATGTGCATTTATGAACTATTCTTTATTGAGTTGTAATTGTTTCTTAAAGATCATGAAATATATGAACTGTTTTGTGTTACGAGTCTATGCCATTTGTTCCGATTAAATTGATGTGATGATGGAATGGATAATATTTTCTTTGGAGGTAATTAAATCCAATCCAAATTGCTTTAGTGCGGATTCTGAGCCTAAGATTGAGTATGAATAACCCTGATAAAGGGGATATTTATGTCGGATAACCGACTTGACGCTTTAAGCGTGAAAGAATGGTTATGCATAACATGTGGTACGATAGGCTGATGATCCCTTAAAATACCAGTGAAGAGTTTTTCAGTCTGTGTGACTGTTAAACATTGTAAAGAGTTGCAATTCTATAATCGTTGAATATGGTAAGAGTTCATGGTCCCTACGACCACTTAGTATAATGTTGAAAAGAATTGAGATTAAAGAAATCTTTTTATTTCCTATTTATTCATGCTGCTTCATAATTTCTAATAATCAAATTGTTGAAGATTTTTGATAATTATCCATTCTTTATGATATATTATTCATTGAACTATTTATATTTGCTAAGCAAATTAGTTGTTCATCCCTTGCAAATTATATTTACAGTTAAAGCAGAAGGACCTGAAAGGTCAAATACTAAAAACAAAGGGAAGCAGAAAGCCGTAGAGGAGGATAAGAAAAATAATAATGTATTAATAATTTATTAATGATGTAATATTTTGAAACATTTGGATTTGAGTGAGATGTAAGTAAATCCTGGGTAAATGTACGACTTAATTATGTTAATGATGTAATAATAGTATAATTAGTTTATATTACTTAGTTAGTTGTGTGTAATGAGAGAATAGTGAGCACCAAGTCTATAGTAGTGAGTACTCAAATTTGAGGGCGTCACAGTACACATTTTAAAATAAATTTTGAGAAATACACGTTTTAAAATCACTTTGAGAACACGCTTTTAAAATGACTTTTGGACAATACACATGTAGACACTCAAATTTTGCGCTTCGTATACTAACCCTGACAGGAGGGCAAAATCGTCAATCAACCCAGCCTACGAGAACTAAAGGTGGACATAAGTACGAACACTCAAAGCCACCACAACGACTTGCGATCAAAGCCGACACGACAACGAGCGGATATCAGGAATCGACTAATGGCCACTACGCTTACCTGCTCACCGGTGAGCTGGTGGGGGTCGGGGGGCAGCGCCCCCTCGAAACCAATCGAAACCAAGCTCCAAATACAAATCCTGTGTCATGTCGCAGCCATTCGAAACGAGCATTCCTGAATGACATGGCACGTTTCCCAGCGGTTTCCGGACTGCAAAATACAAGCCTTTTAGCGAAAACCAACAGTACGACACGAGAATCGAGATGCGGTACAAAAATCGAGAAAATCAGCCCAGCCAGCCGCAGATCAATCCGCGGCCAATGATGGGACTACTGACGACACGACACTCGAGCGCGGCACGGGGGAACCGAGGCTAGCCGCAGATCAATCTGCGGCCAAGCCGCGGATCAATCTGCGGCTGCCTCTGGCAGCCTTTATTAATGCAGTTCTTCATTTTTTCATCCAGAGAGACAGGGAGTTTGAAAGAAAAAAAAGGGGAAGAAGCAGCAGCAAGCAGCAGCGGGAGAGGAGAGAAAAGAGAGAAAAAGTGAGGATTTATACCCCTTTTTGTTAGATTGTATCACATACACTTTCTACTCTATTTAATATACGAGTTTACACGTATCGTGGTGTCATTTGCAAGGTGAAAAGCTCTTTTTATAGCATTTTTGTTAAACTTTTTGTCATTCAGGCTATATTAAATGTAGTTTTCTTTGTATATTATTGAGGATCCATGGATTAAGGACTATTAGTGAGGGTTCCAACGGAACAAAATTCTTCCTAATGGGCCGATGATATCTATTTGGTGATTTTTAGCTCGTTATGGTAATGTATTATGCGTAGTGTATTTAGATTGCTATTTTAGGATATTGTGGTGTGTTAGGCAACCCGGTGTTGTTTATTTTTTGTAGTATCTATTTTGTGGGTGTGTAGCAATTTTGGGTGTGAGCCTAGGAACGCAACCCCGTGGTCCAAATCCGATGATGGACATTTTTGGGTGTATGTAGTAGGGTCGATGTACCCTTTATTATAAATATGTAATTGTCGGGCCTTAAAACGATATCAAGTTGAAAATCGGGTTTAAGGCCCCGTAATAGTGAAATATGTGATTATGGGCGTTTGGGGTTATGTTGATGGCTCACATGCCCATGAATAGCCCCCACGCATTTTAATGCTTGATTTGATTTACGACACAAAAACTGATTTCAAAGCTAAACGATGAAGATTTCCATAAAATCAATCAAATTAGGTTATTAGCACCACGAGGCTTAAAATTGGAAGTGCTAATGAATGTCGATTCCTATTTAAACGAGAAGACTAAAGAAAAAATCGTTTTCAAACATCACAAAAATGGTTTTATAAAAATAAATAATATTTTATTAAATCTTTGTGCATAGGGTTAAAGAGATCCTAGAAGTTGCCCGTAATTTTATTTACGAAAGCAACGTATAGGTCTCGATTCCTATTTTGACGAAGGTTTAAAAAACTCTTGTTTTGCCAAAACGACACCTAATGAAAATCTCACAGCTTTTGACAATTAAAATCAAACCTTTCTCACAAAAAAAAATAATAATAAAGCTTTCTCGTATAGGCCGAAAGACATTCTAAAGCATTCTCAAATTAAAGCACGACTTTTCACAAAAAACCAAATGGTTTTTTCATGCAAACTCACCACAACATTCACATAGGCACACACGCGCGCACACACACATTTTAAGAATTAAAGGATAGAAAAAACATCGAGATTGCGGTAACCGTGTTTCACGGAAGTCGGGGGGTGCCTAACACCTTCCCCTCGCTTAAGTAAGCCCCTGAATTCTATGAATCTCGGTTTGCAGGCCAATTAATTCGGAGTCACATATGAGGCAGCGATTTACGAAAACGAAGCTCGGATGAGTTGGTACATCTATTTCAAATATACCAACTGGCGACTCTGGTCAATTGGCTCATCATAAAAAACGATCTTTCAAAACCGCGTCGACATTTGTGCCGACCTTTTCCAAAAAATCATCTAATAAAAAGGCTAAAATTGGAAAGGGTAATAATTAGCATAGAAGCGATTTTCCCGGCGTCGACAGCTGGCGACTCTGCTGGGGACATTAGAGGGCTTAAGCCGCGTTCAAATCTTGATGCTGTTCTATCCTTTAAAAATTTATGAATGTGTATGTATGTGCGATATTTTGACCTGTTTTACTTGTTGTGTGAATGTATGTTTTTGTCCAATGAATGAATGATTGAATGGAATTGCTTTACTTTAAAGTAATCATTTGCATACGGTGAGGACGATGAATGTGAATGTATGTTGAGAGTGTACCTCCTCTTGAGGCAAACCTGTCGGTTGCTTATTACTGGACTCGAAGGGGCTGCTCCCCGGAGATGGCTCAGGAAACGCACCACCCAGATCCGCTCCAATCGAAAGGATTCAGACGAGTAGATTGTGAAGATTTGGGGACCTTCATGCCGAAAAGCCGCGAAAGTAACCTTAGGGTAGGTCAGCCTCAGATTAACCCAACGCAGGAAAAGTCTCCTCATGCCCTTTTACGTTTACGCGTATAAATGTCATAGTCCCATTCAATATTTTTATATATACCTCCCCTTTTTGTCAAAAGAAAGTACTAACCTCTATGTTTTGCGGGGAATAGCTGGGAAAACATAATAATTCGTGTCTAGCATTTATTATTGCAATGAGGGACTGCTAACATTTTGTTTTGCAGGAAAAGATTAAAAAACCCAAAAACACAAAAGTTACAGTTTTAGCATGCATCCACATCTTTCATTTCCCAAGACTAAACTTCAAACCGTTTTCCCCTATAGGATTGCTCCTCAAACGCGTTTGCGATCTAAGAAGGCCCAGGATTCTACATCTGAAATGGCTGATTTTCCACCTCCTAATCCTGGTTCCATATCTCGGGAGGAATTCGATGATTTTAAAAAACAGATGTTGGAAATGGCCATGATGCTGAAAGAGCAGTTGCTACTGAGACAAGATCCGCCAAACAAGGATCCGCCTAATATGCCACCACCGGGGGGTAACCAGAATCCCCCTAAAGATGATACAATCCTTTCCAAGGATGATCAACCCCAGCCTAAGGGCGAGCCAGTCATCCCCAAGGCCATTCCTACACCTAACAGGACAGTAATCACTATTCCAGAGGAGGGAGATACTGATGATCTTCGAAAGAAAATGAAGCAGATGGAGGAGACTATCCAGTCTTTGAAAGGCATAGGTTCCCTGGGCAGGGTAAATTATTCAGATCTGTGTGTCTTTCCAGGAACCAGGTATCCGGAGAAGTTCAAGATCCCCGAATTTGAGAAATATAATGGGAAGGGAGACCCTTATACACACCTGAAAATATACATTGGGGAACTTGGGTCTTATGCAGAGGACGAAGGACTGAGGATGCAGTTATTCCAAAAGAGCCTAACGAGAGAAGCAAGAACTTGGTATGCCCGCCTTGATAATGCTCGGATCCACAACTGGGAGGAGTTGGCCCATACTTTCTTGACACAATACAGCTCCAGGCACAGATGGCCCCTGATAGATATCAGATGACAAAAGTCAAGAAGTAACCAAAAGAATCTTTTAGGGACTATGCACAGCGGTGGAGGGGTATGGCTGCACAGGTGAATCCCCCAATGAGCGAGACGGAGATAGTAATGACCTTTGTGGATATTCAGGAGGCGCCCTATTATGAGCGAGTGATAGCGGGGATTGGAAGACCTTTTGTCGAAATGATAAAGCATGGAGAAATGGTTGACATGGGGTTAAAGTCTGGCAAGATCCGGGACTTCACAGCTCTAGAAACAGTTGCGGAGCAAATCCAGAGTGGAAACTATGGCAGTGCTACCCGCAGGACCCAAAAGAGAAAGGAGGAAGATGGAGAATAGCCCTCCAGTGCAAATACAGAGAATTGTGCCACCCCGACAACCTAATTTCAATAATCAAAGGACGGACAGACAAAGAAGATTTGAGACCACAAGAGATCGGGTATTCACCCCGCTTGGGGATCCTCTTGAACAGATTTTGGCAGTATTAATAGCACAGAGAAAGATAGTCGATTTGGCACCCCCAATTGACCCGAAAGGGGGAAGATTTGACCCGAGTAAGAAGTGTGCGTACCATTCAGGCTCCCCTGGTCATGATACTCAGGAATGCTGGGCGCTGAAGCACAAGATTCAGAACATGATCGATAGCGGGGAGATCGTGGTGGAACAACCAGAGTCACCAAATGTTAAAGTCAATCCCCTGCCTAAGCATGATGGGGAAGGGGTCAATGTGGTGGAAGCCAGCGAAGCTGGAGGACCACCAAGGCTGAATTATATCAAGAGAATGGATGAGATGATTGGCATGACAAATGATCAGGAGAATATACGAGGGACACCGCTTAGGTTGGCGGGTCTGAGCAGGAGTATCACAGAGGGGCCTATCAGGTTAACGGCTCCGAAACTTCTCACCATTGCAGCGAGACCACAAATCCCCATTAGCAGTCTGAAAACAGTACCGTGGAATTACGGGGGAGTATTAGAGGAGGCGGCCAGTTGTGCTTTTGTAACATCAAAGGGGAATCCTTTATATCTTCCAGGACGAGCCCCTGAGAGCAAAGGGAAGAAGAACGAAAAGATATCTGAGGAGAAAGCTGTGGAATTCTTAAGGAAGATGAATCACCCAGAAGCAAGGGGGTCAAGGTATTGAGCGAGGAATCGACTCTGACATCGATCATGGATTTGGTATTATCATCCGACGATCACTGCAGAATTCTGGCCAAAGTCCTGGAAGAGGCACACATTCCCAAGGTGATTAGCAAAGAAGGTTTCGGCCATCTAGTGGACCATCTGTTAGAAAACAATGTAATATCGTTCACAGATGATGATATCCCCAAAGAGGGAAGGGGGCATCGAAAACCGCTGCATATTGCGGTAATCTCATCAGGATATGTTATGAATGGGGCATTAATTGATGGGGGATCAGCATTGAATATCTGTTCATTCAATACATTGAAGAAAATGAACGTCAATCCTAAGCGCCTGCGGGCCAGTTATGTGGTGGTACGAGCCTTTGACGGATCCTGGAAGGATACGATGGGGGAGAGATAGAATTG
Source organism: Aralia elata (assembly GCA_034770075.1). Classification (NCBI taxonomy): domain Eukaryota; kingdom Viridiplantae; phylum Streptophyta; class Magnoliopsida; order Apiales; family Araliaceae; genus Aralia; species Aralia elata. The sequence continues at coordinate 44,090,176 of CM068379.1, read as the reverse complement.
CCTGTGGAGATAGGGCCTTGTACTTTCGATATTTCATTCCAAGTCCTGGATATCGCGGCAAGTTATAACATGTTATTGGGAAGGCCATAGATACACATGGCCGGGGCAGTTCCCTCTACGCTACACCAACAAATTAAGTTTATCATCGACGGGAATCTGGTGACGGTCTCTGCAGAGCGTAATGGCCCTTCTCCTTCTAGGAATGGCCTGCCGGTGATTAATTTGGACGAATCGGTGGTACCCGCCAGTTTTCAGGCGCTGGAGATCAATACTCCCCACTACAGATGTCTGGGGGCTCCAGCCGTAAAACCTAAGGTCTCTCCTGAACTTACCTTTGTTGCTAGAGAAATGATGAAGATGAAGTTTCGACCTGGGCGAAGGTTGGGAAAGAACAGTCAAGGAATTACTGAGCCTATTCAACTGCCCAATCAGATAGGCAAGGCAGGGTTGAGGTATTATGGAGGCGTAGAACAGAAACACTCTCAAGGGGAGACCCCAACTCGACTGGCCGAAATTCTGATACCGAAAGTCAACAATGAACAAGGTATTGGCAAGTCTGTGTCTGAGACAGGAGGTGAAAAATTGACCCCCACGAATGATGAGTCGGCCAAAAAGGAGAGTTTCCTGCAGGAGGTCATGCAACAGTTTGAAACCAAGTGTTATATCCCTGGACAATCAGTAAGCAGTGGAAAGAGGAAGGATGTTGCCACGCCATCAGGATCCCAACAAAGTGTGCCTGTCATCAATTGGGCGGGGCTGACTATTCCTGAAGAGGTTATGAAGAAGGACCAATGCGATGTGGCTGTAGTCATCGAGGAAGTTTTCGATGCGAAGCCGCCTTTCATCTGTCGCATTCCGGCCGATCTGACCACCGACAACTGGACGATGGAGCCAGTAATATCCAAACAAGGGTAAAATATGGCGTCAAGGTGGTTGACCCCGGATGGTGGGGGATGAATAGATACCAGTTTTGTTCCTTATTTTGAATTTTGCATAGTTATGTTATTTTGTCATGTTATTTTAAAGATGATCATTGTGGGAAAATGACTTATATATATAACAAATATTTTTGTTTCATGTCAGGTGTACCAATTTGAGTATTTCTTGCCTAACAAACGATTTTTTGAATTTGAAAGATGACTATGATTTTGATATTGAGCTGGATTTTGATTTAATGGGCATTGAGCAGGATGAGACAGATAATGACGACACACCTGACGAGATCAAAGGATGGGTCGAAGACAAACCCAAACCCAACTTAGACCAAACCATCACCATAAATATCGGAACCCCTGACAAACCCAAAGAGCTCAAGATAGGGACAGATTTGACCCCTAGCCAGAAAACAGAAATAACCGAGTTGCTAAGCCAGTATGAGGATGTTTTTGCCTGGTCTCACGAGGACATGATCGGATTGTCCACCGATATTGTGGTACACGGTTGCCCATCAAGGAGGGTATCAAGCCTGTCAAGCAGAAACTAAGAAAGCTAAAACCGAAGTGGAGCTTGAAGGTGAAGGAAGAAATCGTCAAACAGTTCAAGGCTGGAATCATTATGGTGTCCACTTACCCGGAATGGCTGTCCAATATAGTCCCAGTGGCTAAGCCTGGAGGGAAGGTGAGGGTATGTGTCGACTATAGAGATCTGAACAAGGCCAGTCTCAAGGACAACTTCCCAGTGCCTTTTATACACATCTTGGTGGATAACACAGCCCAATACGAGATGTACTCTTTTGTTGATTGTTTTGCGGGGTATCATCAGATATTGGTGACGGAGGAGGACCGGGAAAAGATCGCTTTCATCACCCCTTGGGGCACCTGATAGACTCCACGGCACGCTTGCGTGAGGTGGTCGTCGCCCGGATCGTTTCTAACAAGTTGATAGGATGGATAGCTTGCAACACCTTAACCCCTTGCCTATATGTAGACGGTAATCTTGGTACAATTGCTTGCTTAGGAAATTTGCGGAGGATGAACACCAACGACACTTCGACCCCTCGTTTATATTGAAGCGGTAATCTCGGTACTATCGACGATTGATGCGGTAGAAGACGCCACACACAACTATGAATGGTTGTATGATAAGTCAATTATGAATCTAAAAAGAAGAACTAAGGAACACTTAGGAATTCTTCAAAGAACCACAAGTAGAGAAACAAACTTACAATAGTATTGATAATCTGAAAATTGATATGAATGAATGATTTTACATCTTAGCATCACTTGGTATTTATAGGAACTCATGGTGTGCTAAACCATCATCATAAGTCAAGATCTAACAACTAATCACATCACATGTATCAGCCACCCAAAGAATTTAACAATCCAAAACATGTGATGGGTTAAAAGTCCAAATCAGACAACTATAAACTGATCAGCACATTGCAAGCTATTTTCACACCTGATAAATTTCGAATTTGGACTTGGGCCAAGAATGAAAATTGTAGCCCTGGAGTTTCTAATGAATTTAGGCTTTTGAATCACCTCATTTGGAGTTTGGAAACTCAAGTTATGGCCAAAATATGAACTGATGTCAAACTAGTCCAAAAGTGCGGAAATGCTGATTTTTTTGTGTCGGTTCGGGTATGCTTGCTTCCAATGTGTTTATGAACTTCGCGTGTTTGTAACCCGTCTCTATAACCTCTATGCTCGATCCAACCTCGGTCCATAATTTATGAATCATCCCGTTAAGTCCTTCTTTGAAGCGTTTAGCTCGTGTCCTCGTAATGGGTCCAAGTGGCATATGCAATGGATCCACTTGTGTTTTGTCAAGGGCTTGTGAACTAAGGATGTCCTCATCATACCTCTCCTCTTGAAAAGGATTTGTCCTCAAATCTTCACCTACGTCAAACGGGCTTAGATCAGAAACATTGAAAGTTGCACTAACATTATACTCACCAGGTAAGTCCAATTTGTAAGCATTGTTGTTAATGCGTTCAAGCACTTGAAATGGTCCATCTTCTCTTGGAAGTAATTTCGAACGCCTTTGAGCAGGAAATCTTTCCTTACGCATGTGTAGCCATACCCAATCCCCGGGTTCGAAGATTACTTGACGCCGACCCTTGTTGGCCTGTTTGGCATATTGATCCGTCCTCTTCTCAATGTTGAGTCTTATCTTCTCATGTATCTGCTTAACAAAATCAGCTTTATTTTTGCCATCCATGTTAGTATACTCGGAAACAGGTAATAGTGACAAATCCAAGGGTGTTAAAGGATTAAAGCCATACACAATTTCAAAAGGTGAGAATTTAGTAGTAGAGTGAACAGACCTATTATAAGCAAACTCAACATGTGGTAGACACTCTTCCCAAAGCTTAATATTCTTTTTAATGATAGCCCTCAATAAAGCAGATAGAGTTCTATTAACTACTTCCGTTTGGCCGTCAGTTTGTGGATGACAAGTAGTTGAAAACAGCAGTTTAGTTCCTAGTTTACACCACAAAGTTTTCCAAAAATAGCTTAAGAACTTAACATCTCTATCCGAAACAATTGTTCGGGGCATGCCATGCAAACGTACAATGTCTCTAAAGAATAAACCAGCAACATGGGATGCATCATCAGCTTTGTGGCATGGGATAAAATGTGCCATTTTTGAAAATCTATCCACGACCACAAATATAGAATCATGACCATGCTTAGATCTAGGTAAACCCAATACAAAGTCCATAGACAAATCAATCCAAGGTTCACTCAAAATAGGCAATGGTGTGTATAACCCATGGGGTTGAACACAAGATTTAGCTTGACGGCATGTAATGCATCTATCACAAATTCTTTCTACATCTCGTTTCATATGGGGCCAATAGAAATGTTCTTTTATCACATATAAGGTCTTATCAACGCCAAAATGTCCCATCAAACCACCCCCATGTGACTCTCGAACCAATAACTCACGCAAAGAACATGCAGGTATACATAATCGATTCTCACGAAACAAGAATCCATCCATCTTGAAGTATTTACCTACAACATTCTTTTCACAATTTTTAAACTCTTCACAAAAATCATGGTCATTATCATATAATTCTTTGATTTGTTCAAAACCAAGTAATTTTGTGTCAAGAGTATTTAACAACACATACCTTCGCGAAAGAGCATCGGCCACGACATTTTCCTTACCTTGCTTATAGCGAATGACGTATGGAAATGTCTCGATGAACTCCATCCATCGTGCATGTCTCTTGTTCAACTTGTGTTGGCCTTTCAAATATTTCAATGATTCATGATCCGTGTGAATCACAAATTCCTTAGGCCACAGGTAATGTTGCCAAGTTTCCAATGATCGAACCAAAGCATATAACTCCTTGTCATAGGTAGGATAGTTCAAAGCTGAACCACTCAATTTTTCACTGAAATATGCCACTGGCTTTCCTTCTTGCATTAACACAGCTCCAATGCCTAATCCTGAAGCATCACATTCAATTTCAAAGGTCTTAGTGAAATTAGGCAATACAAGTAAAGGAGCGTTAGTTAATTTTTCTTTAATCAAATTAAACGCTTTTTCCTGTGCATCACCCCACTTGAATCCTACACTCTTTTTGATTACTTCGGTGAGTGGTGCTGTGACTTCGCTGAAGTTCCTTACAAACCGTCTATAGAAACTTGCGAGACCATGGAAGCTACGAACTTGACTGACATTCGTAGGAGTTGGCCATTCTTGGATTGCACGTACCTTTTCTTCGTCAACTTGTACTCCCTGTGCACTAACAACAAAGCCAAGGAACACAACTCGATCCGTACAAAATGTGCATTTGTCCATATTAGCATACAATTTTTCTTTCCGAAGCACTTCTAGGACAGATTTTATATGCAATGCATGCTCTCTTAAATCTTTACTGTAGATCAAGATATCATCAAAGTAGACAACTACAAATTTTCCAATGAAGGATCGCAAAACATGGTTCATTAATCTCATGAATGTGCTAGGAGCATTAGTTAAACCAAAGGGTAAGACTAACCACTCGTATAATCCATATTTTGTTTTAAAAGCAGTTTTCCATTCGTCACCCTCATGCATTCTAATTTGATGATAACCACTCTTTAAATCTATTTTAGAAAACACACAAGATCCATCCAATTCATCTAACATATCATCTAACCTAGGAATGGGATGCCGATACTTTACCGTGATGTTATTTACCGCTCGACAATCAATGCACATGCGCCACTTCCCATCTTTCTTAGGTACTAAAATAACTGGAACCGCACATGGACTCATGCTTTCTCTCACGAACCCCTTGTCCATTAGCTCGTCAACTTGCCTTTGCAATTCCTTCGTTTCCTCGGGATTGCTTCGGTATGCCGAGCGATTTGGAATGGTCGCGCCGGGGACAAAGTCAATTTGATGTTCAATTCCCCGAATTGGTGGTAATCCTTGGGGAAGCTCCTCAGGAAATATATCCTGATAATCCTGCAAAAGAGTAGAAATAACACTAGGCAATGAAGTTTTATTAGCGTTAGTATTCAAAAGTGCCTCCCTATACCGAAGTACAATCATTGGCTTTTTAGAATCCAAAGCTCGCCTTACATCACTCCTTTTTGCAAAAATATTTGTTTTTCTCTCTTCTCTTTTCTTTTTTTCTCTCTCTTTTGTTTTCTTTTCATGATCTCTCTATAAGTGTATTTGATCCTCATGCACCTGTTTTGGTGACATAGGACACAAGGTAACTTTTCTTTGATTGTGAACAAAAGAGTACTCATTAGTAAAACCGTCGTGTTTTACTCGCCGATCGAACTGCCAAGGTCTCCCAAGTAGTAAATGACCTGCCTGCATAGGAACTACATCACAAAGGATCTCATCAACATACTTCCCAATTGTAAACGGTACTGATACTTGCTTGGTAACTTTGATGTCGCCGCTGTCATTGAGCCACTGCAATCGGTATGGGTGAGGATGTTTGGATGTTGTAAGTCCCAATTTCTCCACCATTGTGATGCTTGCCACATTTGTACAGCTCCCACCATCAATTACAACACAACAGATCTTACCATTTACCATGCATCTATTATGAAATAGATTCTCTCTTTGCTCGCTGCTTTCTTCCTTTACCTGTGTACTAAGCATTCTCCGTGTAACTAACACTTCGCCATGCATAGCAACCTCTCTATCTTCCTCCAACGGTGGCATAGAGTCATTGTCACTATCTTCTTCCTCGGTCTCCAAATCCCCATTATCAAGCAATAACATAGTTCTTTGATTTGGGCATTGATTTGCAATATGTCCCCTGCCTTGACATTTAAAGCATACAATATCTCGATTACGACTAGTAGAAGGTGTATTAGTTTTACCTTGCACCACTTGATTAGCCGCTCCCTGCTTGATTTCTGGCTTTGGTTTGAAAACAGTTGGCTTTTCCTCACGCTTCACATTATTGGATTTCCATGATGAACCTGTGGTAGTGTTTATTCGCTGGCCACCTCTCCTCTTAAGTTGCTTCTCTATTTTGATAGCCATGTGCACCATGTCTTCCAATACCACATAATGTTGGCGCTCCACCAAATCTGCAATATCCCAATTTAAACCTGCTAAAAATCGGGTCATGGTTGCCTCATTATCCTCGTCGATGTCAGCTCTAGACATTAGCATTTCCATTTCTTTGAAGTAGTCCTCCACACTCTTGTTTCCCTGTCTTAAATTTTGTAAGTTTTGAAACAGATCTCGATAGTAGTGGCTTGGGACAAACCTCTTTTTCATTACAGCTTTCATTTCTGCCCAAGTCTCTATTGGACGTTCTCTGCACCTCCTTCGGCTGGTCATCAATTGATCCCACGAAGTAATTGCATACTCTGAAAATTCGGTAGCTGCAATCCTAACTTTCTTGAGTTCCGAGTAGTTGTGACAGTCAAAGATCCACTCCATTTTCTTCTCCTACTCTAAATATACCTCGGGGTCACTCCTGCCTTGGAATGTGGGAATTTTCATTTTGATGCTATCGAGATTGTTGTCCTCTCGATTTCGGTCGCCTCTATCCTTTGCAAAATATCTCCTAGGGATAAGGTCAATTTCCCGATCCTCTTCCTCGCTAAACCTTTCATCATAGTAATTTGTCTCCGCTAGCCTTGCTTCCTTTTGTTGGGTCTTTCCTTTTGGGCACCCACCCGGAGGGATTTGAGTTTGTTCCCCTCGAGTGACACTCAATTGATCGATGCGATCATGCACTTGTTCAATAGCCATCCCCAATTGTCTAGAAAATTCTTTCATCATAGCCTCCATCATGAGTTTTGGGTCAAAATTCGATGTAGAAGGTTCATTTTCAATTGTCTTATCTCTTGTGTTAGACATATTTCCTGCAAAACAAAGATTAGTAGAAAGCAAATTCCTCACCACTTCCTTGCGTGTTTCACTCAAACAATATATCACACAAATATGAAACGCTCGTGTATCACACAAATGGCTTTTACCCTCTAGTAATCTCATTACTCTTGCCTTTTTCCGCTCGTAGTTCTCTCTAATAGGTTCTTTTGGAATTCACACAAATGTTACCTCAATTTTCCAATTTCAATCCAATAAGAACTTATCAAGAATACAATATAGAAGGTATGACTCTCGGAATACCAACAAGACTTCACAATCGTCAAATATGATTCTTTGTAAATGAAATCCCAATAATAGCAATCAACAATAATAATTTTTTGCAATATATTTTTTGCAGTTTTTTTTTTTTGGACTAAAATCCAATAATAAAAGTAAAGATAAGTAACTTGATAGGAACTTAGCTTTGATACCAAATGATAGACTCCACAGCACGCTTGCGTGAGGTGGTCGTCGCCCGGATCGTTTTTAACAAGTTGATAGGATGGATAGCTTGCAACACCTTAACCCCTCGCCTATATGTAGACGGTAATCTTGGTACAATTGCTTGCTTAGGAAATTTGCGGAGGATGAACACCAACGACACTTCGACCCCTCGCTTATATTGAAGCGGTAATCTCGGTACTATCGACGATTGATGCGGTAGAAGACGCCACACACAACTATGAATGGTTGTATGATAAGTCAATTATGAATCTAAAAAGAAGAACTAAGGAACACTTCGGAATTCTTCAAAGAACCACAAGTAGAGAAACAAACTCACAATAGTATTGATAATCTGAAAATTGATATGAATGAATGATTTTACATCCTAGCATCACTTGGTATTTATAGGAACTCATGGTGTACTAAACCATCATCATAAGTCAAGATCTAACAACTAATCACATCACATGTATCAGCCACCCAAATAATTTAACAATCCAAAACATGTGATGTGTTAAAAGTCCAAATCAGATAACTATAAACTGATCAGCACATTGCAAGCTATTTTCACACCTGATAAATTTCGAATTTGGACTTGGGCCAAGAATGAAAATTGTAGCCCTGGAGTTTCTAATGAATTTAGGCTTTTGAATCACCTCATTTGGAGTTTAGAAACTCAAGTTATGGCCAAAATATGAACTGATGTCAAACTAGTCCAAAAGTGCGGAAATGCTGATTCTTTTGTGTCGGTTCGGGTATGCTTGCTTCCAATGTGTTTATGAACTTCGCGTGCTTGTAACCCGTCTCTATAACCTCTATGCTCGATCCAACCTCGGTCCATAATTTATGAATCATCCCGTTAAGTCCTTCTTTGAAGCGTTTAGCTCGTGTCCTCGTAATGGGTCCAAGTGGCATATGCAATGGATCCACTTGTGTTTTGTCAAGGGCTTGTGAACTAAGGATGTCCTCATCAGCACCTTCTGCTACAGACGATTGGCTTTCGGTCTCACAAATGCGGGGGCTACTTATCAGAGAGCCATGATGGCCCTATTCCACGACATGATGCACAAGGAGATAGAGGTCTACGTGGATGACATTATCGTGAAATCGAGGGTAGAATCTGATCATATAACCCATCTCAAAAAGCTATTCGATCGGCTCAGAAAATATAATTTGAAGCTCAATCCGGTAAAGTGTGCTTTCGGAGTGCAGTCGGGCAAGCTCTTGGGATTCTTGGTTAGTAATCGGGGCATTGAGTTGGATCCGGCGAAGATTAGGGCCATTGTGGATATGTCGGGATCTCGCACAGAAAAGGAGATAAGAGGATTTCTGGGAAGAATAAACTTCATCAGCCGCTTCATATCCCACTTGACAACTACATGCGAGCCGATTTTTAAACTGTTAAGGAAAGATGTCTCCCAAGAGTGGAATAAGCAATGCCAGAAAGCCTTTCAGACCATTAAGAAGTAGCTGACAGAAGCACCGGTGCTGGTACCCCCGAAGGATGGGATCCCTCTGTTTATGTATATATCGGTCAATGCCATTGCGATGGGATGTATGCTGGGACAGAAGAATGAATCAAGCAAAGAGCAGGCCATCTATTACCTCAGCAAGAGATTTAGCCGATGTGAACAGAATTACACCCCCATCGAAAGGACCTGTTGTGCTTTGGCGTGGACTGCAGTGAGATTACAGCACTATCTCCATGGGCACACTACGTACCTGATATCGAGAATGGATCCCCTGAAGTATATCTTTGAAAGGCCCATGCTGAACTGTCGATTGTCAAGGTGGCAGTTAATCTTACAGCAGTTCGACATCGTATACGTAACTCAGAAACCCATGAAAAGGTAGGGAATTGCAGATCAGTTGTCAGAAATGCCAGCAGGGGGGATGGAGCCTTTAGAAACTCCTTTGCCTGGCGAAGATGTATTCTGGGTCTTACACACGAGATGTGATGACGAGGGGTAGTTCTGGAAGTTGTATTTTGATGGTGCCATGAATGCTGAAGGGGCAGGAGTCGGAGCAGTCTTGGTCTCTATCACCAGAGAGTAATACCCCGTGGCCACTAAATTGCAGTTCAGTAATTCGAATAACACAGCTAAGTATGAGGGATGTATATTGGGACTCCGTTTTGCCCGCGATATGGGAGTGAAGAGATTAGCGGTGTTCGGGGATTCAGAGCTGGTAATCAGACAGGCGATCGGGGTGTATAGCACTAAGGAGCTCCGGTTACTTCCATACCACCGATGTGTTATCCAATTGATGCGAGAGTTTGAAGATATCGCTTTCCGATATATCCCCCGGGGACGGAATGATTTTGCCAATGCACTGGCAACTCTGGCTTCCTTAATCCACATAATCAAAAGCAGGGACGTTCCACAGATTGAAATAGCGGTACAGAATGCCCCGGCATACGAGGAGCATGTGGCAGTATTATCGGAGGAGATGGTTCTGCCAAAGCAGCCTTGGTATCACAACATAAGGGAGTATCTGAGGGATAGATCCATTCCCGACCAAGCAAGCCGAGCTGAGAGGTTGAGAATCCAAAAGATGGCAATGAGGTTTTATTTGAGCGGGGATTCATTGTACAAGAGGGATGCCGGTTTGGGATTGTTGCGATGTATAAATGAAATGCAGGCCCAAAAGATTATGGACGAAATACATGGTGGAGTGTGTGGGCCACACATGAGTGGACCGATACTGGCCAAAAAGATCTTGAGAATGGGGCATTACTGGTTAACACTGAAAGCCGACTGCGATGATCATGTCAAACGATGTTACCAATGCCAGGTGCACGACAATGTAATCCATGCGCCTCCCAATGAACTGCATTGTATGACCTCCCCTTGGCCATTCTCAATGTGGGGTATGGATGTAATCGGACCAGTAGAGCCCAAGGCAAGCAACGGACACCGATTTATCTTCGTCATGATCGATTACTTCACTAAATGGGTAGAAGCAGCTTCTTTCCCCAAAGTAACTCAGGAGATCATCGTCCGTTTCATCAGGAATAATGTCATTTGTCGATACGGGCAACCTGAGGTCTTAGTCTCCGACAATGCCAAGAATTTGAACAATGCCCTCATGAAGGAATTATGTGACCAGTTTAAGATCAAACACCTCAATTCTGTCATTTACCGTCCTAAGATGAATGGGGCAGTGGAGGCTGAAAATAAGAATATCAAGAAGATCATGGCGAGAATGTCTGCTAATCATCGGGGATGGCCGGATCTGCTACCTCTCACCCTGCTGGCGTACAGAACGTCGGTGCGTACTTCTACAGGGGCAACCCCTTACGCTTTGGTATACGGAATGGAGGCTGTTCTGCCAGTTGAGGTTGAGATGGCGTCCCTCAGAATCTTGATTGATGCTCAGATAAACGAGGAGGATTGGATGCAAAGTCGGTACGACCAATTGGCCCTAATTGATGAAAGGAGGGTGGCTGCTGTTTTGCACGGTCAGTTATATCAGCAAAGAATCTCTCGATCGTACGACAAAAAGATAAGACCTCGGAAGTTCAAGGAAAATGACCTAGTGCTAAAGAGAGTCATGCCTTGTCAAGACGAAGCCAAAGGGAAGTTTGCCCTGAGTTGGGAAGGACCTTTTGTGATTAAGAAAGTGTTGTCCGGAGGAGCCCTCATATTGCAAGAGATGGACGGTGAGGTGTTTCCACAGCCCATCAATTCTGACTCGGTGAAGCGGTTCTACGCTTAAAAAAAATCATCATTTTCTCCTCTTTCTTTGAAGAACGAACTACGTAGGACCTGATCTCCCGACTTGTGGGAGTACATAGGCAGCCATCAGGGCACGGTCCATTTCTTTACAAAATAATACTTTCTCTAACCAAAACCGATTCCCAACAGCCAGAAAAACCTTCTTATACCCTCGAAACCTTCCCGAAACCAGCCACCTAATCAGCTTCATCTCAAATGACATAACCCTAACCCAACCAAACAGTTAGCCAAAATCTAAGACTCAATCCGATAAAATCAACAGGGTGTGCGGCAATATCTGTCAAATCTCCATCAATACTTGAGAAGAGAAAGAAGGCGAAATATCAAAATCGTGGTTAGCTGGATAAAATGAGGATCCAATGAAAGGCAACGATACGACAAAAAAGGGAAAATGACTAAATTTAAATGCATGTCTATATATATAAGTCATTTTGTTACAAGATTTCTCTTTCGATAACCGATGAAACTGACATAGTCTCTACAGGAAATAAAATGATCTACAAATCTGAAACTAACTAAAGCAGGATGGATAAGGTGGTGGATAGATCTGAAGCATTGGCATCCCCTGCAATTTGCTGCCCCATCATGTCGATGCGATCCAATAAAGCAGTGGCTCGGCTAACAGTCTCAGAGTGAGCATCTATAACTACCCTAGTCTGCAATAAAATGGCGTCTCTGTCAATGAGGGCAGCATCTCTGGCCAGAATAGTAGCATCTCTCTCAACAAGAGCAGCGTCCCTCTCAGCCTCAGTAGTAATCAAGGCCAGTCGGATCCGGCTATCCTCAGTAACCCGACTAGGGGCAGAATCAGCTGAGATGGAATAAGGAATATGGGTGGGAGTGGAGAAGCCTTCAAAATCATATCTGGATATCATCTCTGTAGACTTGGGAGGAATAAATACCTCTGGGGTGGTATCGTCTGTGAAAATCACTCGAGAGTCATCAAATACTCTAGTCTGACTCAAACCAACCATATCAGAGTCTCTGTGCAACCATTGCGCATAAGCAGATGTCTGAATGGGGTAACTCTCACTAGACTCGACAAAGATCCTGCGAGACCAAAGATCATATACCCGCAGTAGATCTCTCTCTGTCTGGGGTGATATGAGGAATCGGTAGTCGGCTGCGCTCGTGAAAGGGTGAAAATCCTGTATCTGATCAAACTGCCCCATAACCACCAAGGAATGATAAGTCGTCACGCCCCTTAAGCCAAAAATAGGGATGAAATCCAAGGTGGGCACATGAGTCGAGAAGCTCATGAAGGAGCAATAACCCGAATAGATCAAGAGATGAAAGGGCTCCTCAATAGCCGATAAGAATTCTATCCAGGAAGCTGCATCAGTACAGCTCACGGGACGGAACGAAAATTGCATGGCTATGTCGTGGCTGAAGCAAAACCCATGGCGACGGAAATGACCGATGGGGCTGAGATGGCTCATAAACCATACATACAACAAAATAGAGCTCCCTCTGAATACTCTGTCTCGGAAAGACTGACAATATGAGGCTGACATGTAGGTGTCTGCTAGTATCATGGGTATAATGGTGTGATCCTCCTGAAGGGCTCTAGTGGCCGCAATAACTCACATATCCAACAGATCAGATCCAGCTGGCAAATACAAAACTGAGATAACACAAGTCATCAAAACATCTACTCTCAAAGCGCCCCAACGCTCCTCAGATACAGAAAAATCACCAGAGAATAGATGAAAACTGTTGGGTGAGCCGAATCGGTCAATCAGGAAATGAAGGGGAACTAGATGGTCTGATGTGATCACCGATAACAGAACTGTCCTCCGCAACCCAGTAAAAGTCAAGAACTGACGACGCATAGGACCAGCTGTGACCCTGGCACAAGGACCATCCAAAGACAAGCCGGTAAAGCGGGCATACTCCTCGAGAGTAGGGGTCAGCTCCACTGTCCCTAATCTGAACACCTGACGGGCAGGGGCCCAATAGCTCAGAATACCCTCCGCAAAGCCCGCCGGCACCTAAAAGGATAATAAGGATCAGGAATGTCCCAGAAGACCATCTGCAATAACCCTATCGCCCGACGATAAACTGTCCAACCAGCGGAAAAGCCTGCCAACCAACCCTGTGGGAGGACCGAGATCCAAACGTACCACGGCGTCGGGTGACGACATCTGTGAAAAATAGTGTCAAAAAGACTGTGTAGGGGTCATTCTCTATCCATGAATAAAAAGCATGCATCATACAGTTAATAATAGAGTAATTGATCAATTTTTCAAACCCATTTGACTTGTTATGTGAAAATAAAATACGAGATTTCGACCGATCGGGTGTGGAACACGACGAATCGATTTGTCGGGGCGGGACCCGGCAGGAACGAGGTGATTTACGAGACGATCAACCGGAAACGAGACCCGGTGCCGACGAGACGATCAACCGGAATCGAGACCCGGTGCCGACGAGACGATCACGGAAACGAGACCCGGTGCCGACGAGACGATCAACCGAAAATGAGACCCGGTGCCGACAAGATGATCAACCGGAAACGAGACCCGGTGCGGACGAGTCGACCAATCGGAGACGAGAACCGATACAGACGAGTCGACCAATCGGAGACGAGAACCGATACAGACGAGACGATCAATTAGAGACTAGATTCTACATCTACGAGACGACCGATCGGATACGAGACCCGACAGTTATGAGACAACAACGATTCCAAGATGACGGCGATTACGAGACGGAGCACGACATCTGCGATAACGATTATAGCAACGACCTGTCAGAGACGGAACCAGACAACAACGATGCGATCAGCGATTGAGTCCTGTTGAGATCAATACTCACAATAAATTTACGATTGCATGATGCATTGACACCTTTACGAATGTTTTGCATGCCTTGCGTCTTGTGTTGCATCATAAGCTATATGTGTTGCATCATGTATGTACTGTCATTCTTATGCACTGTCATTCATGCATCGGGTGTCTACTTCTTTATCATGTTCATTTCATTTAACATTTCATAAATATGATAAAGAGGGGCAGCTGTAGACACCCAAATTTTGCACTTCGTATACTAACCTTGATAGGAGGGCAAAATCGTCAATTAACCCAGCCTACGAGAACTAAAGGTGGACATAAGTACGAACACTCAAAGCCACCACAACGACTTGCGATCAAAGCCGACACGACAACGAGCGGATATCAGGAATCGACTAATGGCCACTACGCTTACCTGCTCGCCGGTGAGCTGGTGGGGGTCGGGGGGCAGCGCCCCCTGGAAACCAAGCTCCAAATACAAATCCTGTGTCATGTCGCAGCCATTCGAAACGAGCATTCCTGAATGACATGTCACGTTTTCCAGCGGTTCCCGGACTAAAAAATATAAATCTTTTAGCAAAAACCAACAGTACGACACGAGAATCGAGGTGCGGTACGAAAATCGAGAAAATCAGCCCAGCCAGCCGCAGATCAATCCACGGCCAATAATGGGATGACTGACGACACGACACTCGAGCGCGGTGCGGGGGAACCGAGGCTAGCCGCAGATCAATCTGCGGCCAAGCCGCGGATCAATCTGCGGTTGCCTCTGGCAGCCTTTATCAATGCAGTTCTTCATTTTTTCATCCAGAGAGACAGGGAGTTTGAAAGAAAAAAAAAGGGGAAGAAGCAGCAGCAAGCAGCAATGGGAGAGGAGAGAAAAGAGAGAAAAAGTGAGGATTTATACCCCTTTTTGTTAGATTGTATCACATACACTTTCTACTCTATTTAATATACGAGTTTATACGCATCGTGATGTCATTTACAAGGTGAAAAGCTCTTTTTATAGCATTTTGTTATATCATTTTGTTAAACTTTTTGTCATTCGGGCTATATTAAATGTAGTTTTCCTTGTATATTATTGAGGATCCATGGATTAAGGACTATTAGTGAGGGTTCCAACGGAACGAAATTCTTCCTAATGGCCCGATGATATCTATTTGGTGATTTTTAGCTCGTTATGGTAATGTATTATGCGTAGTGTATTTAGATTGCTATTTTAGGATATTGTGGTGTGTTAGGCAACCCGGTGTTGTTTATTTTTTGTAATATTCATTTTGTGGGTGTGTAGCAATTTTGGGTGTGAGACTAGGAACGCGACCCCGTGGTCCAAATCCGATGATGGACATTTTTGGGTGTATGTAGTAGGGTCGATGTACCCTTTATTGTAAATATGTAATTGTCGGGCCTTAAAACGATATCAAGTTGAAAATCGGGTTTAAGGCCCCGTAATAGTGAAATATGTGATTATGGGCGTTGGGGTTATTTTGATGGCTCACATGCCCATGAATAGCCCCCACGCGTTTTAATGCTTGATTTGATTTACGACACAAAAACTGATTTCAAAGCTAAACGATGAAGATTTCCATAAAATCAATCAAATTAGGTTATTAGCACCACGAGGCTTAAAATTGAAAGTGCTAATGAATGTCGATTTCTATTTAAACGAGAAGGCTAAAGAAAAAATCGTTTTCAAACATCACAAAAATGGTTTTATAAAAATAAATAATGTTTTATTAAATCTTTGTGCATAGGGTTAAAGAGATCCTAGAAGTTGCCCGTCATTTTATTTACGAAAGCAACGTATAGGTCTCGATTCCTATTTTGACGAAGGTTTAAAAAACTCTTGTTTTGCCAAAACGACACCTAATGAAAATCTCACAGCTTTTGACAATTAAAATCAAACCTTTCTCACAAAAAATAATAATAATAATAAAGCTTTCTCGTACAGGCCGAAAAACATTCTAAAGCATTCTCAAATTAAAGCACGACTTTTCACAAAAAACCAAATGGTTTTTTCATGCAAACTCACCACAACATTCACATATGCACACACGCGCGCACACACATATTTTAAGAATTAAAGGATAGGAAAAACATCGAGATTGCGGTAACCGTGTTTCGTGGAAATCGGGGGGTGCCTAACACCTTCCCCTCGCTTAAGCAAGCCCCCGAATTCTATGAATCTCGGTTTGCAGGCCAATTAATTCGGAGTCACATATGAGCCAGCGATTTACGAAAACGAAGCTCGAATGAGTTGGTACATCCATTTCAAATATACCAACTGACGACTCTGGTCAATTGGCTCATCATAAAAAACGATCTTTCAAAACTCCGTCGACATTTGTGCCGACCTTTTCCAAAAAATCATCTAATAAAAAGGCTAAAATTGAAAAGGGTAATAATTAGCATAGAAGCGATTTTCCCGGCGTCGACAACACATTTTCAAATAACTTTTATAAACACATTTTAAAATGACTTTCGACAAGTACCCGTTTTAACATGATTTTTGAAAACACACATTTTAAAATGACTCTTGAATATAACTTTTAAAAACAAACTCTAAAATGTACTTTGATAAAACTTTGAAATAAACTTTTTCCAGAAATCGAAAACTCCCTTCTTAGCCCAATTAAACCCTAGTAAGATAAAAATGGATTCACTCACAATGCATGACTCCCAAACACAGATGCACAATGGAATGACACAAGACATCTAGGCACGGAACACTTAGAACACACACAAGACAAATTCTTTAAAACTTAAAAAAAGATTAGGAAAGCGGTAACTGTGATTTACAAAAGTCGGGAGTGCCTAACACATTCCCATTTGCTTAAGCAAGCATCCGAACTATATGTCGGTTGCGGACCAATTTAATGGAGTCACATTTTAATAGGCCTTTTTATATTTAAAATTCAAATTTCGGATGAGTTGGTACATCCACTTGAACTTATACCAAATGACGACTTTATTTCATTAGCCCACCTTAAAATCTATTGGATTTTTGCTATAAAAATCCTATTTATCTATTTATTTAATGTTTATTTATTTGTGTTGGACATTGATTTATTAATAAAAGTACATCATTCATCATTCATTAAATGATCATTTAGTTTATTTATATCTCCATATTATATATGTTATGGTTTATGTGTATAAATAAATGTTATACACAGAAGATATAAATCATATGTAATATATAAATAAAGAAATAATGGTTTATGACCTAGGATAATTTGGAGATATTATCATGTAGGTTATAGTGCTTTAACAGAGATGATTTATCTTGATCATAGAAGTTGGACTTCTAGTTAAAGTACTAGTGCATTAACGGTGTGCATTAAACGGATCATGTGACAATATTTTATTTATAAAATATTTTCACATAAATACTAATTTGTAAAATTTCTTAATTTTGAAATAATAGTGGACTTAATATTGTTATATATTAATTTGATGTTCCAATGAGTGAGATTACATCGTGTTAATTAATACCTCGGAATGTCGATTAATATATTTAATTAATATTAGGAACATTATTATTGTCAAAACGTCTATAAGATTTTTCATAAGATAATTTATCATTGATCATAGAATCTTAGTCGAGTCTTTTAATATTTATTATTAAAAGGATTGATTTAATTGTTAAATCAATTTATGATCAAATAGAGATAAATTGTGAACTTATGAAATTAGTTTAAATGTATCGGAATTATATTAATTGATTCTGAAATATTTATATACATTTATAGAGGAAATATTTACAATTTATTAGTAAAGAGTTTATTTAATTAATTCCTGGACTGAAGTGCAATTACAATTATTTAGTAGAATTAATTATAATTAATATTTATTTTGAATATTATTATTGGATAATAATATCTAGATAAGTATTGGAGTCAGAAAAAGAATCCCTTAAGATCCCCTTCCTAGCCTAATATGAACCAGATTCATAATAGATGATAAAGATTAATGTTATTATATATATCATTAATCAGAAACGAATTTGGTACTTTTCCATCAGAAGAAAACACAAAATTCGTATTCTCTCTTTTTAGCCTAAGAAAAACAAAGTTAGGGTTTTTCAGAAAGGGGCTTTGGAGACCACACTCCCAGCATAAGGCCATAGGAAGGAAGATCAGATTGTACGGATATTAAAATGTGTTAATCCATCCAAACACTAGGTAACGAATTCGTACTTTTGATACACGGTATATATATATATATATATATATATATATATATATATATATATATATATATAATTGTTGTTTCGTATAAAACCATAAAACCATAAAGATGATCCTGGTTTTATTTTTATTTTTATTTTATTTTTAAAAAACCTATTTTCGAAAAAAAATTCCAACAAAATCAACCTTTAAAACTAAGTCAAAAAAGTTGTTTTTTCCAAAAAGCTCACCAATAACACCATTTTTTCAAAAAAATTAAAAAGAGATGATTTTTGGCAATAATTCCCAGCGTCAACAATCATTCTCCAAAATATTAGAATTATTAATTGTATTTTTATCATTAAAATTTAACAAAAAAACTTAACCATTAAAATTGTAATGAAAAATACTCATGTTCATCAAATTGCTAAGCAAGTGTCAAATTACTTTCATTTTGAAGTAGTGATACAATTTAATATAAATATACCCTAATATGTGTGGATTCTAATTATATTTGTAAAATATATAAATATTTAGTTTATTAGATGTAAACTGGAAGAAAAATGTATTGAAGAAAACCAAGTCTTATTGTTTTATTATTATTTTTTCTACTCAATCGCTTTTATTTATGAATGATGCCAGGGGCTCTCAAATTTATACAAATAGAATATAAATGATGACATGATTTTTTTTTAATGCTCCATTCCTCCAACAGAAGTTTAAATATACATTTCTTCTTCTTCTTCTTCTTCTTCTTCTTCTTTTGCCTATAAAATTTTTTAATGTTACTATTATAATAATGATGACATGATAATAAAACTATAAATGATGACATGACAACAAAAGTATAATAGTAAAAATAAAAAATGTATACTTGAACTTTTGTAAAATTTTACAAATTGGCTATTTTTGTAGAATAAATTTGTTACATGACCATAACATTTCACTTTATTTATTTATAAAGCAGGACTTGATGAAGCTTCTCATAATTTCTTCATTTAGTATTAGAATAAAATTAAATGGTCCCAAAGCTAGGGAAACCATGTTGAATGCAGAGATGATAGTATAAGTTATTTTATTGGAACTCAAGTTTCACTTGAGCTCTGGTTGGATGTTGACAATCTTGTACGAGAGAATGATTTTCAAGAAAAGTAAAATAAAGGAAAAGAAAAAAAATAAAGAAAATTACTTTCTTGCAAGTGTTTGGTTGAAATTATAATTTGTAAAAAAATAAGCACAAACTTTCAAAGAAAATTACTTTCTTGCAAGTGTTTGGTTGAAATTAAAATTTATGGAAAAATAAGCATAAACTTTCCCATGAAGCAAAATCATGTTAAAAAGGTACGATTAAATTTGGGAGAAAAACTTTCTTGAAGGAAAATAGCTGGTGGTGGTGGAACCTACAGTTTTCCATAACACCAAAACACATATAAAGTAAATGGGGTGGATATATTTTTCTTAATTAAGTCACAGAATTTTTTATCAGATAGCAAAATATTCCACAAATACATTGTTGCAGCCAAAATCAAAGTAAAATGATCCATTGTATTCTTTACAAACATCATATTAATTAAAGTAAAATATGACCATTTTCACTATACAACATCCACTTGATTTTATACTATAAATAAACAATATTAACAGTGTAATTTACCCCTAATAATAGGGGTGGTGGAATTTATTGATCCTTCTGAGTAGAAGTCAAAGATACGTCTCATAAACATGTATAATACGCCTACTCCCAACTAATTGACCTTGTTTCTCATTCAAGAAAACAAATCAGCCGTCTTCCCCAAATTCCTTCGTGAATTTCTCATGAACTTGCAGATCTCCTTTGCTTACCGTAGGCTTCTGTTTTGCCAAAACTTTGTCGAAATCTGTTCTGCTTATCGGAGGAGGAAGAATCTGTAACGTAGTCAATTACAAGTAGATAAGCCATAAGTTACTTCTAAGATAAAGAACAAAGCGAGACTTTGCCTTGGTCTAGAAAGAAAATCATGATATAAAATTTAGAGTAAAAGGTTTCTAAGGTTGACCTTAGATAATTTATCTAAAGTCGGTTCAAATACAAAGTGATTTTAATGTTCACTTAACAATCCAACTTACGGATGCAAAGAGAGTGCGAAAAATATGAAAACATATAACTTATTTATTTATTTATTTATTTAAGGTGAGCATCATGATTATAATGGTGTAAAATAAGTATACTTTTTATGGCTCAGACTTGATTATTTTAAACCATATAATTATGGTGATCCACAACCTTGAATCAAATAAAATTCATTCATTTTCATATTTTTGCATGCTTTTGGCATCCGTACGGTTAGATTGATCAAAATCACTTTGTATTTGAAAGTGAACTTAGACAAATATTTAAGGTCAATCTTAGAAACTAACCTTTTACTCTAATTTTTTTATAAAAAAGTAAAAACTGTTGTTGAACTTATTCTGAATGTGGATATTTATATTTTTTTTGAACCAATAAAGTTTTTCACCCAATCCATACCTTAGAAGCTAGGCCTTGTGCTGCTAGCTCCTGCATATCAGTCTGAACAGCACCAGGTTGTCTAGGTCCACACGGTATCCACATGTCAGAATCCTTTATGAAGAACTGAGCATCTTGAGTTTTACGCACAGGTTCAAATAGCACTTCGTTTACCTACCACACGAAGAAGAGGCGAGACAAGGAGCCGTTTTCAGTTTGTGGTCACATCACTAACAACAGAGCATACTATTTACCGAAGTTATAATCCAGACACTTACACAAACAGATATATCTGAACCTGAGAAACCTTCTGTTTTTCGAGCTAGTTGCTCAAAGTCACGCTCAGTTAAGCTGTGAGGAGTGTCTCCTAGATGAACCTGGTTGGGAAAAAAAAGTAAAAAGAGGATATTGTGTGAAATATATAGTTGGAGGCATCTTATCACCTTATCATACTGGGAGAAGCATATAAAATATTTTACATTACCTTGAACATGTGCTGCCTTGCCTTCAGATCTGGGAGAGGGATATAGATGCGCTTGTCAAATCGCCGTCTGATGGCCTGTGACTTAAATTGCATTAGTATCTTTGATAAGTAGCACATAGACAAGTCCTAACACCAAACCAATGTCCGCAAGATGTCCAGAATTTCTCACCTGATCTAAGGCGTAGGGAGTATTGGTGGCTGCAAGAACCAGAACCTTATCATCATTGTTTCCAACACCCTGACACATAATGAATAAAGCTCCAACTCAAGTTAAAAGTAAAAAAAATGAATGATAAGAAAATCTTCAAGTGTGAGTGTGTGTGTGAGAGAGAGAGAGAGAGCAACTACAACCTTAATATTAAATGGTGATTTTCAGAAAGTTAAAGAATAGAAAACTTATTGCAGATGCTGCACCATCTTGAGTAGACAATTTTATTGCCTGCTACATTACAAGCTACAAAAGGAGGAGTTCGGATGTTAAAGACACAGCTGATTCAAACAATCCACATCTCTTCTAGGGCTTGAATCCTGCCCCCCTCTTTGAGTGTGGCAAGAGATAACATTCGAGCGAACAGCTAGTAGGGGAATGTTGCTTTGCTTAATTCTTTCCCTTATATTTATACCTTTATTATTTTCATCATGCCTCAACACCTTCCTCTGATTATTATATAGGAGCGTCTGCCCCCCTGTAATTCCTGTAACCTTCATTTCTTGAATATTTATTTGGCGGAGGTGGAGGCTTTTTACTTTTTTCAGAAAGGTGGAAGGATTTGGGTTCTCTGATTTCCCTTCTCAATTATTCTTTTTGCTTGACAACTTCTGATTTGTGACTCTGGATACATGATCGATAAGAATTTGTCATGGAAGTACCCGTTCGCCAATATTGTCGGCACTAATCCTATGTGTAAAGATTTCCAATAGCCTCGTATATTTGGAAGAGAGGTTTCTTCATCATGGCTTTTGTTTGGTCTTTGGTGCTCTTAGAATTAGTACCAGTGATTTTCCCAAAAGAAGGAAGAACTTAGTAAGTTCTGCCTCCAAATATATGTTAGGAGTGTGTGATGGCCTGATGATTTACTAGACCAGGTCCCACTTTTTTTCCCACTGATCAACAGCATGGCGGCTCTGGGTTCCTTGTTGGGGTGTTAGTGTTGGACACATCCCAAGGCAGTTGAAGATCTTCTTAGCAATGACCTGGTTATGAGGGCTGCAAACAAGGAAAGATCCTCTAGATATATGGTTATCTAAGCGGTGCTCTGGGGCATTTGAATGGAAAGGAATGGCCATATCTTTTGTGTTGGCCTTTCCTTTTCATTTGTTGTGGCATAGTATCACCTTCCTAGCTTGAGCAGCATCTTTATAGGCTTTGCACATGGCCCATGGGCCTGTTTAGGGTTAGCTATTATTGATTCACATATATGTATTGGAGGCAGTCTTGTCAAAGTTTTGTGAAGGAGGATTTCTCGTCCTCCCAACCTTTTCTGCTTCTTCTCCTTTGCATATAATCTAATCATTTATTCGAAAAAGAAGTATTCAACAAAAAGAACATATCAAAGCAATCCAACCTGGCTACCCGAAAGAAAAAGAATGTGCCGTCCAATAATTCAGTCTCCCAACATGCTCAACGATGGGGAACCCCGAGATAAGTCCATAAGGGGAGACTGCACCTCACACCCAACCAAAGAAGTGTAAAATCAATTGAGTAAGTGACTATCAATGCCTGCCAAAAGTAAAAAATCATTCCTTTGTCTAATATAAAACAATCCAACTAGAGCTGGCAAAATGGGTGGGCTAGGCGGATTTGGGGGGTCTTAAGTGATGAGTGGTTATGGGTTTATGCCTTATGGGCTTTAACGGGTAGTCCTTATGTGGGCTAAATTATGCATAAATGATGAGACATAAGTGGATATGGGCCATCACATATACCCAGATTAAATCAAATACCTCAAATTCATGTATTTAATTCTTCCCAATAAGCGTCAGCCACCGCCAGAGCCACCAGTCTTGACTGCCAACAACCGTCAGAAAATACCTCTGGCGAGTTTTCTTTTGGTGACCTCCGGCAAAAAAATCCATCAATTAATTTTCCAGTCACTTTTTTGACAACAATCCATTGACTTTTCCAGCAATCATCACCTCTGGCCATGTTCACAGACAACATATATGCTTTCTAGTCCTCATCAATGCATTTGCATGCCTTTCTATGCACATGTACATCTGTGTATAGGCATCTGCATTACATGATTGTTCATAGTTGTTTTATCTATCACTATTGATCAAGGTTGCTGCATTATATGAGTAGTTCGACAGATACAAAAAACTCTTACAAGATGATGTGTCAAAATATGATTAGTTGATGATTCACCATATGTGGGTGGCCCAGTAATTATAACCAACCACATCATTTTGTATCCTCTTTTAGTATCCATTCTTTAGTCACCAAAACACTATTGCCTTAATATTAACCAACTACTTAATGTTTTCTTATAGTCAAGTGTTTTATGTAGAAATCCAAAACTAAGTCCTTGACCTTATTTTGACCAATGCAAGTAGAGAGATCCAGGCTCCTTATGGTCATCTTGGTGGAGGATCCACCAATACCCCATTTTGATTTTGTTGGCCGAAGATGTTCTTATACATTAGATTTAACCAAGAGAAAAACATCAGGAATATCTTGATTGAATTTTACTTGATTCTTTCTTCGTTTTGAACTTCTATCATGGTTCGAAGTATCTGGCCTTTACGCCGAAATATCAGCGTATCATATAGGTTTTAGCCGGTGCCGAATCGCAACCTTTACACGAATCGCAAAATTAAGAAGTATTCATGTAAAAGGGTAACCTTTGGTGAACTTCAGCAATTCGGCAAAACATAATGGTTTTGGACGAAATAAAGGAAAAATCACGGCATAAAGTGGAGAAACGCCACAGAAGAAAAAAAAATGTACTTTATACTTGAACCAAGTTAAATTGTACTTAAATTTTACCTATATAATACCTAGTAAAGTATTACTTGGAAAAAAACAATGTGTACCTAATATATACTTAGTAAAGTTAAACTATACTTAAACTGTACCTAATATAGCACCTAGTTAATTTGAACTTGAAAAAATAAAAAAATACTTACTATATATTTAGTTAAGTTAAATTGTACTTAAAATTTAATTAAATTGTACTTATAAAGTACCTAGTTAAGTATAACTTGTAAAAAATTAAAACAAATTGCACTTGAGCTCCTAACTAGTGTTGCCAAGTCAAAAAATGATCTTCCGAAACATAAGCCGCTACCGCAACTTTGAACCATGACTTAATGGAAATTCTTTATATAGCAGGGTTCTTTCAAGTCTTAAATAGTTTTTTTTTGGAGTGTAGAACTGTTGAGGACAAGTTCTAGTTAGTATGTTATAGCTTGTAAAATTACTCGCCAGATATGTTGGCAAAAATGGAAGAAGTTAATAATTGTTAGAAAAATGCTAGAAGGAAATTCTTGTCAGAAAGCCGAAGAGTTAGTTGCTTGGGATATGTCGAAAAAGTTGCCGGAGAAGTGACCGTGTGGAAAACTCACTGGAGAATGAAGTTTCTTGGGTTACATGCGGTGGAAACCATTGACTTAGGAAGCAAAGATTCGGGTGCGGGGATTCGGGTGCGTGATATGTGGATACAAGAGTTCGTCAAATTTCAAGAAGTGGGGATTTAATGTTGCAGAGATATGGCACATATTTAATTATATTATTATTATTATTACATATACGAGATAAAAATCTCACGTATTATCATGAAAAAAATCTTATCTTTTGATTAGATATTAAGTTAAAATAAAAGATGTATTTCGTAAGAAATAAAAAAAATTACATTATTTTTATATGTTATTAATGAATTAAAAAAATAAATCTTGTTGTAAAGTAATTGTTTTAATAAAAATAGAAGTGGTGCAAGCCCACATTAATCTGGGCCTAACATAAGTACAAATGCTTTTTATTTTAAGTTAGTGACAGGCCACATATGCTTACTATCTAGTTGTATTAGTTAATATTAAAATAAAATGTTACTATAGCCCACGATAATATGGGCCCAAACATAATAACCCTAAAATAAAAGGGTTTAGTCGCCTCTTTCAGCAAATTACAAAGACCCAACAGAGATACCAGAGCAGCGGCGGCAACAGAAAAACAAGAGAAAGAGATCCTCCTCCTTCAATCACCTCTAAATTGTTAACTAACCCTAAAAGGCAAGTCCCTTTCCCTTTTTTTTTCTTTTCCTTTCTCTTTTTCCAATTTCCAGTCGTTAAGCTTGGGGATATGACATTTGCCGCACCCCATACACACCCCTGCCACACCTGCACCACTCCCGCACCTGTCCGACACTAGTGGGCCGCAATAGTGTTACCTGGAACGTGGTTCATTTCGGTTCGCAGTACGATACAAGTACGCGGTACGCTATATAGCTAAAATGCATACGCTAGGGTATCTTCATATAAGTTCTTATAGTTTGGAATTTTCTTAGAATCTAAATAAAATAAAGCTAAGTTTTATAGAAAATTTTTAGTTGAATCAACAAGTTGGTTGTTTTATAAATAGTTTAGGACAAATGTAATGTTTGAGCCTCCAATACTAAGTTAGATTATTGATATTTGTGCAATTATAGGTAAAATACAAAGAATTTTTTGGTATGCTAAATTGAGAGTATCGTGTTTGGTTACGCAAGTACCAATATGCGATCCTCTAGGTCAATGAGAGTATCTGGTAACTCTAGGCTACACCCCTGCTTCTTAGCCAGTGAGTCAGTGACCATGGTCGTGGCTGATGATTATAAGGGGGAGAAATGATTATAAGTATTTTATTTTTTTTTGGAAACAGAAAAAAATAAGCATTTGGAGCAAAGAAAGGACTTTTAGAAAGATTTAGAAAGAATAAGTTTAGAGTAAGGAGAGGAATTTTAGAGAATTTTTCGCAAGAAAAATATAAGAAGGGAATCTTTTTGATCAACCGGATCCACACATGTAATGGGTGACCAATGGAACCAAAATAAGCCCTACTTAAGCTCACTAATTACATGGGAGGAAATGGACAACCCATTTACAAAAAGTATAACCAAGTCACCAGGACCAAAACCCATTTATTTATCGATGGACATGACTGATTGGTCATAGTCATAGCTCATATTGCCAGGCCTAAATCCAAATCCAATCTATAAGCTTTTCTTACTATACCACCTTAACTCAACTCAACACAACCCAAATCAGTATTATACCTCCCCACTTAAAACCTACAAACCATGACCAATAATGTTCTCAACTAATTTTTCCCTTCAATAAAAACTCATTCCAGTTCCAATGACCACACCAGAATAAAAAGTAGATAACATAGTTGTTACGGCGTCGCCTAGGCGACGCCTAGGCGACGCCAAGTCGTCCAGTCGGAATGAAACAGGCAAGGCGAGCAAGCGACTTGGTTGCAGCATGTGTTGAGGGCTGAATGTTTGTCTTTTTTTGTTTCCTTTATCCTTTATGTTGACTGCTTGTTATATATATATATATATATATATATATATATATATATATCCTGTCTGATTGTTATATATTATATTCCAAGGACACTCTCCACTATCCCATGTGTTGCAGCATGTTAAGCAAAAAATATCATATTATATTATGTTAATGGAATTTGATGTATCCCAATAGCACGTTAAGTAAAAAATATCATATTATATTATGTTAATGGAATTTGATGTATCCCACTATCCACTATTCCATGTGTTGTATTAATATATTATTTTGGACCACTTGATTTAGTTATACTAGTACTGCTACACGTTGGAGTCTAATATTTATTTAGTAGTTAGTTCTTACAAAATTAATAACACTTTCAAAATTAAAAATGATAATATGCTGATATTTTAATAAATTCTTATTTGAATCAATTGTTGAAATAAATTCAATACTAACTACTTATATTTATTTTGTAATAAGTACTTACTAAAGTAGTAAAACACTCAAAAATAAAAATAGATACTACTTTAATATTTTAATTTGATGAATTATTTCTTATTTGGGTCAATTGTTGAAATAAATTGAATGGTAATTTTTTGTGAATACTTTTTAATGGTATTTTATAGTGTTATGTTTTAGGTTTTAATGTATATGAAATTTTATTGTCAATATACTTGTGAATTAAAATAAATAATATATAAATTGTATGTTGCAAACGACTTGTCGCCATACGGACGCCATAGCGGCCGCCTTGTCGCCTAGGCGTCCTGGCGGTCGGCTACCGCCATGCCTCGCCGTGGCGCCGTGACAACTATGGTAGATAAACCACAAACTGATCTCCATTCAACGCACCTAAACCCTTGTTTCTCTCCTTTAACCAACAGATCCCTTGCTCTCCTTTAACCAACTGATGAACACCAACCCTCACTTAGATTCAACACAGATTTTTCTACACAAGCATACATTTGAGTGGAATTTGTAATTTGTTTATTAGGTCCACTCATACTCTTTTTTATCATGCCACTTTTTCTTTAAATACATGTATATAAATAAATATACATGCCTACAAATATAGGCATTGTTTTGGAGAGATGTTTAGACTTGGTTTTGAAGATACAAACTGATGTAGGACGAGCCTATGAAAGTTGGTTAGAACAATATAAAAGGCTTTGGAAGCCCATGAATTAGAAGTTGTATTTTAATTAATTTCTTTCATTTGTAGTTATCTTATTTAATTTGTAGTTATCCTATTAAGAGTTCAATTTAGGTATAAATAGTGATGTACTTTATTATTTTGGGACATTGAATATTAGAATTTATTGAGTTGTGTGTGAAGATTATCTATGTGATATTTAGCCTTGTTTCCAAATATCCCGTCCCCCATCACAAACTAGAGAAGGTATCTATATGAAGTAATTCTAGAGATAAATACAGGTAAATTAAAACATGTGTTTTCCTTGGGAGGTGATTTGAACAAAACACTATAGTCCTAATTACAAAGAAAAGTTAACAGCTAGTGACAACAATAGCGAGTGAGAAAGGTAAAAAAATGGTGGTTGTGGCTACATAGAAAAGTAAATGGGAAGTGACAACAATGGCGAAGTAGTACAGTAAAAGGGTAAAGAAGTCCTCAAAAGAGTTTTTTGTTGGGATTACAATGCTTATATTATAATAATAAAACTCTTAACACTACTTAAACAAGTAAATCAATTAAGGAGAAAACCCTAAAATCCTAAAGAACCTAAAATATCTTATACTAGAAAATTAGATACCAAAAATAATCAAATCACTAATCACTAATAATAATAATAATAATAATAATAATAATAAGTAATCCTCAAATTTACATCAAGAAATCTAATTCAACTCTGAATTAATTACATAAATAATCATTTGTAATATATGAAGAATACTAAGATCCTTTGGAATGCAACCTGCATCAGCCCTCGCCCAATCTCTCTGGAAAATAGTTAAACCCCTAAAAGCTCCCATGGTTGAAGCTCATAACAAAAAAAGTCAGTCCAGAAGAGACGAGGGGAGAGAGAGAGAGAGAGAGAGAAAACCCAACCACGTCTTACTTGAAGGTTTTTATGAAATAACACAACCAAAAGTTCATGCTTGCCACACTCGAAAGATGTAGGCGATTTTTCAGAAATTTAATGAAGAAGCTGAAAGTAATTATGAAGAGGTTGAAGAAATAGTTGAAGTTGAAAAGATTGTCAATGAATCATGTGAAGACAAAACCAAAGCCGAAGTAGCAGATGAGATTACCGAGGTAAAAGTTAAAGATCCTAATCCGAAGTTAATCCACGAAACACTGAACCATCAACACGTTGACTTCATGACTTCAATGTGGCATTTCTGAGAAGCCATATATATCTTTTGGCTTTCAAAAAAGCAATCCAATTTCAAAGGGTTTCAAGATTTCCAAAGTTGACAGAATCAAGATCACAGCTTGTGGCTTCTAATACCTCAAATACTTTAAAACTCGTGAACTAGTTTTTTCCGATGAAGGGAGAATGATGATGGAAAGAAATAGAATAATTAGTATTATTATTAAATATCTATGTTATTATTTAGATATAAATATATGGAATATTTTTAGAGTTCAAATTATAGTAAAAGATTATCATTAGAGATTTTGTTTTTTTTTAAATTAGCTTTACCCAAGTCCTACAAGTATATATGTAATGAATAGGTATTATTGATTTTTCAAGCTGACTTTTTGACTTTATTATCTCCTTTTTATCCCCTTTGTGATGCGGCACACAAGAAGAAATTCAAGAAGTTTATTATTAATTTTGTTTTTTTATTTAGAGATAAATATTGGATTATTAATGCAATTATTTTAGTAAGATATTCTAGGAGAGTTTTAATTATGGTAGTAGATTTTAATTTAAAGTTTTAATTATAGTAGTAGATTTTAATTAGGAGATTGTTTCCTTTTTTAAATTAGGGTTTTTACTTAAGCCCCAAGGATTGGGTTTTTTATTTAAGCATTCTAATACTTCATTATTAGGAGATTATTGAATGAATTGATTTGAGATTAAAGTTGTGTGCTTTTGTGTGTTTCTTTACCGATTCTTTGCAGGGATAAGTACTCTTATTCCTTCTTTCCACTTTGTCCTACATCATAATGGTATCAAAAGCCAAAATTTCTGATATCTTTTGATTTCACCCAATTCCTTTCTATCCTAATTTTTTGGCCTCCACCAATTGTCGAAGTTCGCTACAGAATCGACAACAATTTTTCGAGACGAAAGCACGATCTGCAGCAGGAATCGTGTCGCCGTAGTCTCCATCTATCCTGAGGGGAAAAAAACTGCTACAGCATTACCACAGTTCTGCCGCTACAGTAATTCCGCTGCCAAATTACAGTTTAGTACCCCCAGGTGTCTAAAATTCTCAACTCAGCCTCCAAAATTTCTAAAATTTTCAATTCAATCCCTGAAGTTTAGTTAGTTTCAATTCAGCCCCTGTTTCTTTATACTTTCTGCACCCAAGCCCTAGAGCCAAAAAAAAAAAACAGAAGTCCGTATTTTTTTTTTCCAATTATGGTGACTTATAATTGGGAGGATCATCTTAGAAGAATATAAAAATCCACCGCAGTACTTATAGCAAATCAGGCAAATATCTCAAAATCCATCGCCGCAATTCCAACACGTGGCCAAGGAATAACACAAATGTCAAAACTATGACGCCAGATCTTACAAATAAAATACAAGGAGTCAGTGAGACTCTTCAAGAATAAGAACTTCGACATGTTGCGACTTGTGAGGATCTTAAAGTGGCTGAAGTTAAGGATGTTGTATCAGTTGAAGATTCAAAGGTGGTTTGCATTAAAAGAAGTGCAGTGCAAGAGGTGAACCATGTTAACCAAGAAGTTGAACACAAAAACAAAGACAATGTTGAGGTAGAACATATTGACTTTCTTATGCCAAATTCTATATTCAAGTCCAAAGAAGCATCTAGTTTCTTGCTTGTTTCAATGTTATTCCCAAAAATTGTGCACAAGAGACATCGGATGCGCATGTCATGTTGGAAGGCATCTCTCGGACAGTGGTTTATATTCTTCGATAGTTCAAAACTCGAGAACAAGTTTTTCTAAGGCGAGGAGAATGATGCGGTACGGAAGAAGAAATTCAAGAAGTTTATTATTAATTTTGTATTGTTATTTAGAGATAAATATTGGATTATTAATGTAATTATTTTAGTAGAATATTCTAAGAGAGTTTTAATTATGGTAGTAGATTTTAATTAGAAGTTTAATTATAGTAGTAGATTTTAATTAGGAGATTGTTTCCTTTTTAAATTAGGATTTTTACTTAGGCCCCAAGTATTAGGATTTCTATTTAAGCATTGTAATACTTCATTATTAGATAGATTATTGAAGTATTTGATTTGAGATTAAAGCTATGTGCTATTGTGTGCTTCATTACTGATTCTTTGTGGAGATAAGCACCCTTATTTTTTTTTTCCACCTTGTCCTACATCATAATGATATCACGAGCCAAAATTCCTGATATCTTTTGATTTTACCCAATTTCTTTCTACCCTAAGTTTCTAGTCTCCACCATTTGTCGAAGTTCGCTAGAGAATCAAAAACAATTTTTCGAACGAAAGCACGATCTGCAGCACGAATCGTCGTCGTCGTAGTCTCCATCTATCCCGAGAAGGGAAAAAAAACCACATCATCAGCTGTCAAATTACATTTTGGTACATCCAATGTTTCTAAAAATTTCAATTTAGCCCCTGAAGTTTCTGAAATTTTCAATTCAACCCCCAAAATTTCTGAAATTTGCAATTCAGCCCCTGAAGTTTAGTTAGTTTCAATTCAGCCCCTGTTTCTTTATACTTTCTGCACCCAAGCCCTATAGCCAAAAAAATAAGTCGGTATTTTTTTATATTTTTCCAATTATAGTGACTTATAATTGGGAGGATCGTCTTAGAAGAATATAAAAATCCATCACATCACTTATAGCAAATCAGAAAAATATCTCAAAATTCATCGCCGCAATTCCAACACGTGGTCAAGGAATTAATACAAATGTCAAAGCTATGACGCCAGATCCTACAAGTAAAATACAAGGAGTTAGTGAGACTCTTCAAGAACAAGAACTTCGACATATTGCGACTTGTGAGGATCTTAAAGTGGCTGAAGTTAAGAATGTTGTATCAATTGAAGATTCAAAGGTGGTTTGCATTAAAGGAAGTGCAGTGTAAGAGGTGAACCATGTTGACCAAGAAGTTGAACACAAAAAGAAAGACACAATTGAAGTAGAACATATTGACTTTCTTATGCCAAATTCTATATTCAAGTCCAAAGAGACATCTAGTTTCTTGCTTGTGTCAATGCTATTCCCAAAAATTGTGCTCAAGAGACATCGGATGCGCATGTCTTGTTGGAAGGCATCTTTCAGACTATGGTTTATTATTCTTCGATATTTCAAAACTCGAGGACGAGTTTTTTTCAAAGGTGAGGAGAATGATGCGGTACGGAAGAAGAAATTCAAGAAGTTTATTACTAATTTTGTATTGTTATTTAGAGATAAATATTGGATTATTAATGTAATTATTTTAGTAGGATATTCTAGGAGAGTTTTAATTGTGGTAGTAGATTTTAATTAGAAGTTTTAATTATAGTAGTAGATTTTAATTAGGAGATTGTTTCCTTTTTAAATTAGGGTTTTTACGTAGGCCCCAAGTATTAAGATTTCTATTTAAGCATTGTAATACTTCATTTATTGAAGTATTTGATTTGAGATTAAAGTTATGTGCTTTTGTGTGTTTTTCTTTACTGATTCTCTACGGAAATAGGTACTCTTATTCCTTATTCCTACCCCGTCCTACATCACTTTGTTCCTTCCTCCATCCTTGTCCTGAATGAATGAGATTCTTTCTCCTTTATTGCCTAAAAAATTGTCAAGAACATTTACTAGATGAAGTGTCAAAGCATCCCAAAGGTGAAAAACAGTACCTTAATATATCAGGAGAAGAATGATGTAACAAAAAAACTATAACCAGACCAACTACTACCGCACATCTAAATGGAAGTAATCTGTTATCCCCAGTATTGACACTACTCAGCCTAACTACTAAGAAATGAAAGCTGAAAGTAGTCAATATAAAATATATTGAGACGCTAAAAGTTTTTGGATACACTCGAAGTCCTCTCTTAGAGGCTCCATCTATACCCTCAGTTTGCATTGGGAAACTTGTAGCATATGATCAATAAACAAAAGGTTATATAAATATTATATCACCCATCTTCAAGCATATCAGATAATTGCATTTGATGTTAATAACAGTGTTTAAAGCTTCCACGGAACAAAACATACCTGCATCTGTACAAGAAGCTCAGTTTTAATACGTCTGGATGCTTCACTCTCATTGCCTTCACCTCGTTGGCCAACTAAAGAGTCAATTTCATCAATAAAAATGATTGAAGGAGCACTGTCACGAGCCATTTGGAAAAGATTGGAAACAAGCTTCTCACTTTCACCCATCCATTTTGAAACGAGATCTGACGAAGAAATGCTACATGCAATCAAAAGATAAAGCTTGTGAATCTCTTTACCTAGTTCGATATTCTTGAATATGACTGACAAGGTAAACATATTAGGATTCTAGACAATAACAAAAAACAAAATATGAGTAATCCAAGTAACTAATGTGAGAAACTATATTGACCTGATCAAAGATGTAAGGCTTAATAAGGGAATTAAGTTCAGAACAAAAAAGAAGAAAACAGCTTTGAATTGTGCTTGAGTTTCAGAATATTGTTAGAAAGAAGTTCAAAGTATCGGCTGTGGTAGAAGACATGCTATAGATATGCCATAATTGTAGTTTCCATGTTTCCATAATCAGTGTACACATTACTGTAATTTAGGAATTACCATAACTGTAATTAAGATACTTGTGTATATATATCAACCTATGTAATAGAGAGAACTCACTTCAATGAAAAACCGATTCTCAGTTTCATCATGGTATTAGAGCCTTGTTCCATTAACAGAAGCCTATCTCACTGCTACTCATATTTTTCTTTAGAAACCTAGCAAGACCAGTTTGTATTGAGAAATTGAGGCCATATTATCTAGCTTGGTCTCAAGCATGCCGTATGTCAATTGAAGCTAACCAGATGCAGCATTTCATCAATGGTACAACAACCATGCCTACACAAGTAGGTGTGGCCCAAGAAGAATGGAAATTTGATAACTCCATGGTGAAAACATGGATTTTAAGAACATGAGTAGTTACATGTTCTTAGCATAGTTGTCACGGCGCCACGGCGAGACGCGACGGTAGTCAACCGTCAGGACGCCTAGGCGATAAGGCGCCCGCCATGGCGTCCATATGGCGATAAGTCGTTGACAATGTACAATTTATATATTATTTGTTTTACTTCAAAAGCATATTCGACAAAAAAAATTTATATACATTAAAACTCAAAACATAATAACTAACACTATGTAATACAATTAAAAACACAATTATATATGAATACTTCACAATTAAAATTCAAAAATAAAACACATGATATTGAAAACTAGTAGAACAAGTTAACAAACACTACGTAGAGAATAAAAGATAACTAAGTCAACAATCATCACATATTACAAGTCTAATAAATAATAAAAATTACACAATATAGCTAGTACATGAGTTATGATGAGTCATGGGTACACAATGACTTAATTACTGGACTTGGGCCAGCTACCAAGGGGTAAGCCTTGGCGGCTCGGCGTCCAAGTCGTTGCCTTATTCTTCTCTAGCGCCAGGACGCCTAGTTGTCGCCTAGACGACGCCATGGCGACGCCATGACAACTATGGTTCTTAGACACTGCATATGAACTTTGGGAGGCTATCTCTCAAACTTTCTCTGTTTTTGGTGATATGTCTAAGGCATATGATATCCGTAAACGAATCTGTGAGTTGGGTCAAGGGGAGAAGTCTGTGGCACAGTATTTTGCATAAATTAATGCACTTTGGCAGGAGATTGATCATCACCGGGTTTTTTCAGCCAAATGTCTGGAAGATGCAGCTGCTTATTAAAAGTTTGTTAGTGAAGATAAGAGTTGTGGATTTCTTGGCAGGTTTGAATATAGAATTTGATCAAGTTCGAGCACAGCTGATTGGTCAGACACCTTTTTCATCACTGCTAGAGGCTCATGCTAGAGTCCAACAAGAGAAAAGTAGATGTCGGGTATGGTTCTAAATTTTGTTAACCGATCAGCCATGGTTGCTTCGTATCCTAAGTTTGGCTCCACCATCCAGTCTCCTGTTGAGAAGGAATCCCGTGATTACTGTGGGGGAAAAAACCATACCAGGGATCGCTGTTTTAAGCTTCATGGACGTCCTAAAAGACGAGGAGGTCGGTTTAGTAGTGGTCGTGGACGTGGATCTCAGGCCTATGTGACTACTACAACACTTCCTGCTGTTGATGCCTCCAGTGCTTCAGACACTACTACTACACTTGCTCCTGAGAAAATCTCAGCTTTTCAAAAATTCTATTCCAAATCTACTTCTCATTATGCCCAGTCAGGTATGCATTCTTGTCTTTTAAATGTTTCATCAACTTGCCCTAGTTGGATCAATGACACAGATGCTTCTGAGCATATGACCGGATCCTCCACCCTCTTTACTTCATACACGCCTTGCTCTGAAAAAGACAAAGTTCGAGTAGCTGATGGTTCCCTTTCTTCTATCTCTGGGAGTAGTTCTGTAGTTTGTACTCCTTCATTGACATTATCATCTGTTCTTCATATTCCTTCATTTACTGCAAATTTATTATCTGTCCAACGTCTTTTTGAATCTTTACACTGTTCAGTAACCTTTTTCCCAACTCATTGTGTTTTTCAGGACTTAGTGACGGGGCAGAAGATTGGCAATGGTAGTGCAGTTGGTGGTCTTTATTATTTAGATGTTCCCTCGTCTAACATGTTCTCTACTCAGGTTCTTCACTCTACTTCTGACTCCAGCCTGACTTTTCTCCATCAATGGCATCGACGTTTGGGACATCCCTCTTTTTTCATATTAGAGTCTTTATTTCCATCTTTAGTTAAGCAATGTAATAAAACTCAATTTTTGTGTGAACTATGTGAATTGGGGAAACACAAACGTTCTATTTATTCTGCTATTAACAGTCGACATTTTGAATCTTTTGCTATTATACATACTGATATGTGGGGACCCCCTCAGGTTGTTTCCCGTTCTGGTTATAGATGGTTTGTTAGCTTTATTGATTGTCATTCTCGTGTCACTTGGATTTATCTTCTTCGTTCCAAAAATGAGGTGTTTGATTGTTTTCAAGAATTTCATAAAATGATTCAAAACCCAATTTGAAGCTAAAGTCAAAATTCTCCAAAGTGATAATGGTCATGAATATAGTAATAATAATGCTTTTGCATCTTATCTCTCTCAGCATGGCATCATTCTTCAAACCTCGTGTCAAAACTCCAGAACAAAATGGAGTAGCGTAAAGAAAAAATCGACACTTACTAGAGGTAGCCCACACTTTTATGTTCACTATGAACACCCCTAAATTTCTATGGGAAGATGTTCTGACTGCTGCATTTCTGATAAACCGACTTCCTTCTAGAATTCTTGGGAACAAAAGTCCAATCTCTTTTCTCCAACACACGACAAGTCCTCCTTCGCCTCGAGTTTTTGGTTGTGTGTGCTATGTTCATGATAAATCTCCCACTCGGAGAAAATTAGATCCCAAGTCTCTTAGGTGTGTTTTCATTGGTTATTCTCCAACCCAAAAAGGTTATAAATGTTATCATCCTCCTTCACACAAAGTATTTGTCACTCGGGATGTAACTTTTTGGGAATTGGAACCTTTTTATTCTTCTCCACCTTCTCCTTAAGGGGAGGATGTTATTGATGAGGAGAAGCTTTCTCCTGAGGCTGGTATTACAAGTTCTACTATACCATCTTATCCTATAAATCCTTCTATTGTTCCTGTTGTTTATGATAATTCTACACAGGGGGAGTTACAGTAACAAGAGTCATATGCTAGACAGAACGCGCCCGAGTTGAACTATGTTCGAAGAGGCAAGAATAAAGTCACCGTTTCTGCACCACTACACCAACCCTGCTCAGAACCTAGTCTTGATTGCTCAGAACCTAGTCTTGATAATGCTAATGGCGAGAATCCTAATCCTACTTGTTCTTCTGATGATACTGACATTCCTATTGCTCTTAGAAAAGGGGTTAGATCTTGTACTCAACATCCTATCTCTAATTTCTTAGCCTATAATAAATTATCTTCTTTTTTTTTGGCTAGTTTTATAATAAATTATTTGCATCCTACCACTCCTTTGTTTCTTCCTTGTCTTCAATATCTGTTCCTCAGGGGTGGAGAGAAGCAATTAGTAATGAGAATTGAAAACAGGCTATGATTAAGGAGATGAATGCCCTGAAAAGAATGATACATGGGAACTAGTTACTCTTCCTTACGGGAAAAAACTAGTTGGTTGCTAATGGGTATATACAGTCATGGTTTTCAGACCCGGACCGGACCGCCAGTCGAACCGGTAAAAATCAGAACCAGTCCACACTCCGGTCCAGTTTGGACCATATAACTAGATTAGGCCAAAACCCGCCCAGACTCGGCAACCCGGCGGTTCAACTGCTTGGCCCAGTGAACTGGTAACTGGTTCACTGGTTTGCCCGGTTCGAACTCTGTTGCCAGATTTAGAGGCAACTTTTTGAAGTTTTTCGGAGATGGGTTGTTCATATTTTGCTTGATTCTGATGGGGAGAGAAGCTATGGAGATGAAAAAGAGGAATGATTTTAGGAGCGGGTGGGATGAAAGTGGGCCCTGATTGAAGCAGAAGAGGAGCTTGAAGTTTGAAAACCATGTGATGAAGAAGGTTATGAGGCTGTGTTGAAAGCAGAGGAGAAAGAATATGGGAGGATGGTGGAGAGAGAAGATGGGTAGGAGAGAGAAAAGCCTCAACTTATCCGGCTAGGACCAACCAAACTTTCACTTAGTCTATGTAGATTAAGTACACGGATACATCTGTAGCAAATGTCAGAGATATTTTTTGGGGCTACCCATCAATTCCTATATATTATTCTTGTTTATTTGTATATTTCAATTTTCAAAGTCTGATAATAACAATTGACTAAAGCAACTGATCAAGGACCCCTCTTTAGCCAGCAAATGTCAATGTAATTTTGAGTCTTTGACACAAAAACACAAACTCGATGGTAAAAAGTCGTGTTGGTGGGGGCTGTTTGGGAGCTTGGGTTTGGGCCTGGTATGTGGATGATATGGGCTGGTGTAGTTGGCTTTGGATTTGCAAAGTTTTTCTTCTACTTTTTGTATGTGTGGGTTGGGTTCTTATTTTTGCAGAAGTGTGTTTATTATAGTGAGGCATCCTTCAATTTTTGTAGATAAATTGAATAATTTTACATATATATTAATTATTATTATATAATATATAATAATTAATATATTTAATTATTTATTATTTATTATTTATTATATATTAATGACGTCACCGGATCAATAACGGTTCGACCACTGGTTGAACCAGTGACCCATCCACCCGGTACCTTTTCCGGTTCGATGACCGGTCAGAGTCTGAAAACATTGCATACAGTCAAACAGAAGCCAGATAGAACAGTTCTCGACTCAAAACCAGGCTAGTTGCAAAAGGGTATACTCAAACTCATGGAAATGATTACCAGGAGACATTTGCTCCTGTGGCGAAGATGAACTATGTTCGTACCACAATCTCATGTGCAACAAACTTCGGCTGGGATATTCAGCAATTGGATGTGAAAAATGTGTTCCTTCATGGTGACTTGAAGGAGGAAGTATACATGGAAATACCCTCTGGTTTTGATTCATCTGTCACCAACGGTAAAGTTTGTAAACTGCGAAAGGCTTTATATGGTTTAAAGCAATCTCCCAGAGCCTGGTTTGGTAGATTCCACAAAGCAATGATAAGATTTGGGTACAAGCAGAGTCCAGCAGATCATACTCTATTTGTCAAACAGATGAAAGGTAAGACTACCATTCTTATTGCTTATGTTGATGACATTGTGGTGACAGGGGATAATAGAGAAGAGATAGTTAATCTCAAAGCGAGTCTGGCCAAGAGTTTGAGATCAAAGATCTTGGTCTTTGAAATATTTCCTTGGTATTGAAGTTGCAAGATCTTCCAGTGGGATTTTTCTATCTCAACAGAAATATGTCCTTGATCTTTTAACAGAAACTGGCATGTTGGGATGTAAGCTTGTTGATTCTCCTATTGTTAATCATTATCTAGTAGGTGGCACAGGACCTACGGTTGATAGAAAAAGATAGCAACGTTTGGTGGGACGATTGATATACCTTTCTCATACTAGACCTGATATATCTTATGTTGTGGGAATAGTGAGTCAGTATAGGCATGATCCTCGACATTGTCACATGGAAACTGTTTACAGAATTCTGAAGTATCTCAAGTCTCCTGGAAAAGGTTTATTGTTCGCACCACATGGTCATATGAGTTGAAGCTTTTTCCGACTCAGATTGGGCCGACTCTATAGAGGATCGCCGTTCTACATTAGGTTACTGTTCATTTGTTGGAAGTAATCTTGTTACTTGGCGTAGTAAGAAACAGTTCGTGGTGGCAAGATCCAGTGTTGAGGCTAAATATCGAGCTATCGCCTTGGAAATATGTGAACTAATGTGGCTTCGAACCATGCTAGAAGATTTGGTGTTACAACTAAAAGGCCTATGCAATTATTTTGTGATAATAAGGCAGTCATTAGTATTGCAAACGACCCAGTACAGCACGATAGAACGAATCACATTGAGATTGACAGGCACTTCATCAAAGAAAAGTTAACTAGTGGTCTTATTTGCTTAACTTTTGTCAAAACAGAACATCAGCTCGCTGATATTTTGACTAAGAGTCTTAGTAGTAAGATGTTTCATTCATTATGTTTCAAGTTGGGTATGCGAGACATCTATACACCAATTTAAGGGAGAGTGTTAGAAGATATGCTATACATATACCATAATTGTAGTTTCCATGTTTCCATAATCAGTGTGTATACATTACTGCAATTTAGGAATTACCATAACTGTAATTAGGATACTTGTGTGTATATATCAACCTATTTATAATTTAGTATCAAAGACAGGTCATTGTTCAAATTAGTCACATTATGAATCCAAATGAAAATTTGCTCCTAGTAAAACAAATAGATTGAATCCATCAACTACGCCATATAAAAAACTCCGTCTTAGATGATACTTATTCCTATAATATGTAATGTTAATCACATGTTCAATCCTAAATTCATTATATAACAAAGAATATGATTCAAGAAGGTTTAGAAGGGTTTAGAAATGGAAAAGGAGGAAGAAAGAAAAAGAGAAAGGGAGAGAAACCTATCCTCGCAAATTGGTAAAGACACACAAAGGCAGACAACTTTATTTTAAATAATGCAACTCTATATTAAACTTATGGGAATTACAATATTTAATAAATAAATAAAAAGAAGACTATAAGATTATGTATACTTGGGAGTTGGGACCAAGTAAAACTCTAATATTATACTACTAAGTTAAGTAACCTATTAAAGAAATAACTCCAGCTACTTAAACAATTTTATACTTTGAAAAGTAGATGCCCCATATATTTAAACAACCTAATCAACCTAACTCCTATTATTACCTATTATAACTAAAAACTCTAATATAAATCAATTAATTCTTACATAATAATATAAAATAATTTACCCAACCACCGAAATCAATCAATAACAATATACAAGTACTCAAGCACACCCATTCAGACTGCAAATCAACTCAAAATGCTACCAAAAGATTTTAGATTTTAGATAATGATTTCACTTCTCTTTTTCTGCCTAGTTTCTGAAACAAATGATTCGCGGCCATACACAAGTTTCAGATACATACCTACGATGTCGCATGGTAACTTCCTAAAAATATAGACACGGGGATGTATCTGTATCAATATATGCATTTCTCTCTGAATTAAGTTGTAGATCGCATCTTACCTGAAGAAAGTAGAGTCTGCTTCTGTTGCAACAGCTTTGGCTAAGTATGACTTTCCCGTTCCAGGCGGACCATATAAGAGAAAAGCCCTCCAAGGTCGCCTTTTACCTGATGAAGACATCAACTAACTATTGTCAATTGCAAGACCAAAGCAGACAACAACATCCCGATTCTTAAATTGCACACATACTTTTGGAAAAGAAAATTATAAGGCGGAAGAAAAGAGCACAAAAATGAAATTATAAAATCCTCTTTCCCTCTATCCGATATTATCAAAAGCTGCAGAAGTACTCCTACAATGCATCCTTTTAATGGTAAAATCTCATGTTGCTAATCTGTGCCAAACAACAGCCATGCCACCCCATGCCGGATCTGTTCCTTTTTCCAGGAAAAGCTCCGTCATTTTCTCCCGAAAAAGCTCAGCTAGACTTAGGAAACGAGTGAAATCCTTCTTGTTCATTCCTATACTAGTGCACCAGTTAAAAATTTCTGCTTGTTTATTATGATCCTTCATAATAGAATCTCGCTATTGCAGAAAGTTTGCACAATATTGATTGTAGTAAATAGAGCATACTAGAAAACCTGAAGTTCTCAAGCAGAGGAGAAAGAAAACTCAAAACTTCTTCAGACGAGGGTAAGGAAAATGTAACTGGTAAACTGCATTGAAGAACAAGGCAATTGGGCATCATTGACACCAAAAAACTTGACATGCAAATATGCAATCGTTACCGTATATGACAGTCAATTAACTTGCTATGAAATAGGTTTGTAATATGTATAATAAATTACTAATTAGCCCAAATTTGGCCTAACGTGCATACATATTTTTATTTCTTTATTGTTTAGTATTATCAGAGGAATTGGTTCTGAGCTAAATACTAGCTTTGCCAACAAAGTAAAGGAGCAGAAAGTAACTGGACTTTGTTAATTCCTCCATATTGATGATTCTCATGATGACAATATTTTTTGTCTAGATTGTGATGCTATTTTACAACAAGAATGATTTTGGACAAAAAGGCTTCAAGTTGTTGGAACTTCAAGAATGAAGATTTGAAGAAATATTAGGATTCAATGTAAAATCTTTCTAAAAAAATATTTTGTCAAGGCTTAGGGTTTAAAAGATCTTAAAACAGATAAAATTATGGGTTGTTATTTTTAAGAAGAATCCTATCTGTGCTT
Source organism: Aralia elata (assembly GCA_034770075.1). Taxonomy (NCBI): domain Eukaryota; kingdom Viridiplantae; phylum Streptophyta; class Magnoliopsida; order Apiales; family Araliaceae; genus Aralia; species Aralia elata. The sequence goes on along the minus strand of CM068379.1, from coordinate 44,048,077 downwards.
TGGCTAAAATAGAGAAAACTGATTTTGATCAAATCTATCCTCTATTATCAGTTTATTATAAATAGAGTTTTTCACAAACTAAAACTGTTTTGGCTCTTATCTTATTATCCTTTAAAACAATTTTACTATGAAACAACTTCCTATAATATTGGGATTAGATTTGTAACAGAATTTATCCTTAATTAGTTACCTAAGATTGTGGATAACACAGCTGATATTTCTAAAAGAAAATCTGATCTTCAGATTTTAAGTTTCTTATCCTATTTCGAAATTTAAGATTAAAAGATCTGGGCTTATTAAACTTCTTTCTCCTAAACAGAGTATCAAAACTTTCCTTAAAGATTGGGATTCCAATATTAGGTAAATCAAAATCTATGTAATCTATCTTTTATATATATATGAGGACCGATCCATAGCCAACGTTGTAAATTTAAGGTTATCCTTACAATAAATCGTGACCGTCCAATCACAGATCTAACAGTGAAAATTATCCCCCGTCCGCAGTTTAATATGGGGGATACCGCAGTCTAATTCTGCGGACGGAAAAGATGTCCAAAATACCCCTCCAAATTCAATTAAGTTTTCCGGCTTCCGCAGTATTAAACTGTGGATGCCAAATTCAATTTTTTTTTTAGTTTTCCAGGCTCCGCAATATTAAACTGCCAATGCCAAATTCAAATTTTTTTTAAAATTTTCCGGGCTCCAAGTATAATACTGTGGATGTCAAAAACAACTAGCTAACTCTCCTTGTCTTCTTTTACAACAAAAACAACAACCCAAATTTCTCTCTTAATTAAACTATGAAATTTGAACTCCCTAGAACAACTAGCTGCAACAGCAACATCAATAAAATTTCCGGGCTCCGAGTATAATACTGCGGATGTCAAAAACAACTAGCTAACTCTCCTTGTCTTCTTTTACAACAAAAACAACCCAAATTTCTCTCTTAATTAAACCATGAAATTTGAACTCCCTAGAACAACTAGCTGCAACAGCAACAGCAACACCAATAAAATCATCCCATCAAATTACATGCGATCAACATCCTACAAGCATGACCCCACCGGCCACTATATTATCTCCGATAAATCCATTGTCCAAAAAAGCTCTGCCGCCTCCTTCCACCGCTTCACCAAAACCCGTATCGGTGTCTCCGCCTTTCTCCGATCACTCATCAACCTTATCTCCTTCCCCATAATCCTCCCCACGTGTCGTTGGCTAGCACTTCCTTCCCAGCTCTCCATCACACCCTCACTTGGCCGGCAGCTTGTAATGAAAACCCACTTCTGATGTATTGTGCTTTTAGCATCCACAGGAAAATAAAAACTACCCATGTCAGAATTCTTGAAAATGAAGCAATTAGAAGACCACCCAACCCTTTCTTTGATTTCAAGAAGAAAGTTATCAATTGTTAAGGGTTTATGACTTTATGGTCAAAACTCAGAGGAGCAATTAGTAGAACCAAATAAAAGTAGTAGTATAAAGAGAGGGGTATAAAAAGATGATTCCTTTATACGAAAGAAAGAGTGCGTTCACTGAAGTAAAACATGGTTAACGAGGAGGCCAAGGGAGGAACAATTACTTGGGTAGATGAAATCATGAAATAAAATAAGGTAATTAATGGAAAGGTTGCTGTGGACTGCTGTACCTGGTGAAAATTCACTATGATCATGGAACTTAAGCAGTGTTCTAAAAATCCCCGCCTAGGCGCTAGCCCCCCGACGCCACGCCTAAGCGCTAGGCCCCCCTGGCGCCTCGCCTAGGCCCAAGGCGGCAAAAAAATTCCTCTAGGAGATTAGGTGGGACTAGGCGGGGCCTAGGCGGGCAAGGCGGAGAAATTAGGGCTACATTTGTTTTTTTATTTTTATTTTAATAACTAAGCTACAAAATAACGTCGTGGGTCATTATCTTGAAGGAGTATGAGTGTGAGTCCGATGGGGACATCATCTTAGAGGGATATGGAGAAGAAGAATTAGAGATATAGAGGGATATGGAGATGATGACTATTAGTTTGTATTTTTGATTATTTGTTTGTGTTTAAACTTTGAACAATTGCATGTTTATATTTGAACTTTGACATTGGCAATATGGATATGTGTTTGAACTTTAAGCAAAAGTCTTTATTATCTTTATTATAGATTGTTTTGCTTTATATTATTGTTTTGTTTGGATAATGTAAGATAAAATATTAAAATTGACTTAAAATAAAAATCCCGCCTAGGCCCCCTCCGGCCGCCCGCCTCCCGCCTAGCGCCTTTTAGAACCTTGAACTTAAGCCTTAGTTGCCATTCTTTACCCATATCTTTCTCCAAATAATTTAGCTTTTAGATATTTCAAACTGACAAGAAGATACAAGATTGGACCTTTAAGTTGAACTTTTCATTAGGCCAAGCTCAAGAAGGTAGAAGGCTTTAGTCACCCACCTTTTCCAGCATATTTTCCTAGGTTGAGACCGGGCTCTTCATTTCAACTAAATCTACTTACTCCTAGGTCAGCTACTAAGAGTTTTATGCTAAAATTTTAAAATTTACTTTTCCTCATATGACAAAAAATATTTTATAAAGGGAAAACTCTCTACTCGAATATGTATATCGTTTATTGTGTAACTAAGAGGAGCAATAGTTATATTGGACAGGATTGTAGAAGGATTCCATTCCGCTATAGTTTTGATAGTGTTGGTCTTTATGGCCACTCAGTTATTCTAATATTATTCATGATATTGAGAACGTTGTATTGCACATACATAAATCATATGATTTCAAATTTCTAAAACCTTCTATTGGTTACCCGGTTAAAGTTAATGAGATTCAAGACTTTATTATTCCTTGAATTCGAAGTTATAAACTGTCGAAATATTTATTTCCTTGCACAGTAAATTTGAAATATTATTATTATTGAAGCTTTAGAACTTGTTGAGCTATTTAAGCTCATTCTTGCTTTGTTGTACATTTCAACAAGAACAGAGGAGGCCGAAGGGTCTCGTAGAAAGGCGAAGGGCAAAGGTGTCCTTAAGTCGGAAAAGTAGAATTATTATTGGAATAGTTGGGTTTTATGTTAATATTTTGGAAGTTGTGTAAAGAGTTTTAAACTGGGAATGTAATAATATATTTTTAATATATTATCGTGAGAAGGTTTTAAGTTTATTAATTGAGTAGTTAAAGTGTGTGTTTGAGAATAGTGACCACCAAATTAGCTGTAGCTAGTATAGGGATTTGAGGGTGTCACACTTCCTTAGCCAACTTGAAGAGATTAATGCCTTGTTTCAATTCCTTGTCTAATTTAGATTGCGAGTCTTGTCTAATCTGCTTGCCCATTTGATTTAGTTCATTATGATATTTGGGGTCCTTGTCCATTAGTGTTTCAACTTAGTTTCCGTTATTTTCTAACCTTTGTGGACGATTATTCACGTGTCACTTCGTTTTATTTAACGAAAAATCGCTCTGAATTATTTTTTATTTTCTCTAATTTTTTGACCGAAACACTACGTAGTGATAATGCTCTTGAATATTTTTCATCTTCGTTTTCTACTTTCATGACTTAAAGAGGCATCATTCACCAGTCTTCATGTACTGATACACCACAACAAAATGGTGTTGCAGAGCGCAAAAGTTGACATCTTATGAAGGTTACGCGTGCTTTGCTATTTGAAATGCGTTGGGGATATGCGGGTTTAACAGCGTGTCATCTTATTAACCACGTGCCTTCATCTGTGTTACATGAGACTATACCTTTTTCCTTCTTGATTCCTTATGAGGTTCTATTTTCTTTACCCCCAAGAGTTTATGGGTGTGTTTGCTTTGTTCGTGATCACCGTCCTAATATGACCAAGTTGGGTCTTAAAGCCATTAAGTGTATATTTTGGCTATTCTCGCACTCAAAATGGTTATTGTTGCTATTCTCTTGAGGTTAAACGATATTTCGTTGGTTCTGATGTGACCTTTTTTGAGTCTACACCTTTTACTTTATCGTTTCATTCCGTGTCTGATTTAGATGAAGAGATACCAACTTACATCATTCAGTTTACTACTCCTACACCTCCAACTCATCCAGTTCTCGAGATTTGTTATGTATACAGTCGTCGTCCCAGAACAAATGTAGCGCCCAATGATGTTTTGGCTTCTTCGTCTAATGATCCTAGTGCATCTCCTTTTGATCCTAATGTATCTAATTTAAATAAACCGATTGCCCTGCGAAAAGGTAAACGAAGTTGTACTCAACATCCTCTTTTTGCTTCTCTCTCCTATTCTGGTATTTCTTTCACCCATAATATTTATCTACTATTTCTGCTTATCCTGTTCCTAAAACTGTTAAGGAAGCACTATCCAATTCTGACTAGAGGACAGCTATGGAGGAGGAGATGATGGCTTTAGAGAAAAATGGTACTTGGGAGTTAGTGATGTCTCTTCTGAATACTTCGATTGTTGGTTGCAAGTGGGTTTACATAGTGAAGGTGAATCCTGATGGTTCTTTGGCTCTCCTCAAGGCTCAATTAGTTGCAAAAGGATATGCTCAGGTTCACGATGTTGATTATTCCGATACTCTCTCTGGTTGCTAAAATGATCTCTGTTAGATTATTGATTTCTCTGGCAGCTTATCATCACTGGCCTTTACATCTGTTAGATGTCAAAATGCTTTTCGTCATGTTGATTTAAAAGAGGCTGAATGACACTTCTGCCCCTCCAAGTTGCCACCCACTTTTAAAGTCGTCCATAAAGTTCATTTTTCGCCAATTAGGTCCTTAAGGTGACATTTTTTTGCATTTTCGTTCCTCTTACCCGATTTGACCCCAACCCGATCCATTTTGACCCAACCAGACCCAGTTTGACCTGACCTCAATTTCACCAATTAATTTTTTAAGAAAAACTAAAAAGTTTTAAAATAATTTTAAAATAATAATTATTTTTAATATTTTAAAATAAAATATTATTTTAAAAATAATTTTAAAATAATAATTATTTTTTATATTTTAAAATAAAATATTTTTTTTAAAAAGTTTAAAAAATAATTATTATTTTCAGGAAAAAATATTAAAAACTTTCATTTTTTTCAAAAATGAGTAAAGTTTCATAAAATATAGATTCAAAAAAATTAAGTTTTAAATTTTTAATTATTTTTATGAAAATTTACACATCTTTTAAAAAATAAAATTTTCTAATTTTGTTTTATGAAAATAAATTTTTTATTTACTTTTTTTTAATCTATATTTTATGAAACTTTACTCATGTTTTAAAAAAATAAAACTTTACTCATTTTTTTAAAAAATGAAAACATTTCTAATTTTTTTTCCTGAAAATAATAATTATTTTTTAAACTTTTTTTTTAAAAAAAAATTGAATCTTTTTTTTATTTATCTTTTACTGTTTTTTGTATTTTAATTTCTATTTTTAGTTTTTGTTTTTAAAAATTCTAATATTAGGAATACATATAATAATGGTAAAGACATAAACTTTTTTTTTTGAAAATAAAGTTTTACGTAAAAAATGAAAAAAATCTACTTTTTTTTTTGAAAATAAAGTTTTTTTTTTCTTATTTAATTATTTTAAATCTATATTTTATGAAGAAATTAAAGTTTCTAATATTTTTTCCTGAAAATAATAATAATTTTTAAAAATATTTAAAATAATAGTTATTTTTAATATTTTAAAATAATAATTATTTTAAAAATAATTTTAAAACTTTTTAGTTTTTTTTAAAAAGATTTAATTGGTGAAATTGGAGTCGGGTCAAACTGGGTCGGGTTGGGTCAAAATTTGGTCAAATGGGTCGGGTTAGGGTCGAGATAAATGCTTTTTTCATCATTGTACTTTAAGTCAACTTACAAACGACTAACTAAACTTTTTTTTTTATAGTCAACTCACTAAGTTTTAATTTTCTTACAAAACGTCACAAAATCCATTAAATCATGTTGACTTTAAACGGTTTGTCACATTTGATTCCATGTAGGAGAGAGAAAGCTGACATGAAAATTTTTAAGTTGACGTGGAAATTAAGAGAGAGAAAGCTGACATTTTAAGAGAGAAAGGAGAGAGAAAGCTGAATTTTTTTAGGTAATTAATAATAAATATAATTATTTAAGAAATTATAAAATTGAGTTACTGTTCATCTTCTTCTACCCAATTTGTTTGCTTCTCGAAGTTCTGGTTGGTTACAGCTTTGTCCCCACACCCTCCTCGTCCTCCCCATTTTTATTCCCTCTCCTCTCCTCTCCTGTAGTTTCAGTGCTCTGTATTTCTTTTTAAGAAAAAAGACCTTTTTTCTTTTTGTCATGAGACATATGAATGAATAATAAATCAAGTTTTAATTCTATATGTTAGCTTTTTCTCTCTCCTCTCCAAGTCCGCCTCTTCCCGGCACCTCCTGCTACCTACCTAGATTTACTGCAGAAGAAGAAACTCATAAAATAAGGGCTACAGGGACATAACTCTATATTTTCCCAATGCCAATTCCTTAATCTCAATTTCCCATTTCCAGTTCCCTCGCCCTTTAAAATTCATTAGCAGTGAATGTGGCATCCGCAATTTAATACTGTGGAGCCCGAAAAACAAAAAATATATATAAATAAATAAATAAAATAAAATTGGCATATGCAATTTAATATTGTGGAACCCGAAAAACTTTAAAAAAAATTGAATTTGGAGGGATATTTTGGACATCTTTCCCGTCCACAGAATTAAACTGCGGTATCCCCATATTAAACTGCGGACGTGAGCTAATTTTTACCGTTAGATCTGCGATTGAACGGTCACGATTTGTTGTAAGGATAACTTTAAATTTACAACGTTGGCTATGGATCAGTCTCCTATATATATATATATATATATAAGACTTGATACAACTGATTTTTTAATATAATGAAAATCTGAGTTTACTCATTTTTATTGTAAAACAGATTTTCAAATCCTAAAGATCAGTTCGGTTACAATTAATCTGAAAACTGTTTTTATCTTTTTATCCGTAACAGTTTTTGTATCTTCAAAAATATACCCGTTGGGTTTTAAAGTCTATATATACCAGGCTATCTTGTTCCTGGAAACTCAACTGAAATGCTCGAGCTTACTTTGCTTAAAAATAATAATCACTCTTAGCTATTATCTTAAAGCCTTGAATTATATTGTTTAGCTAAGATCATTAGTTTTAGTTGTAATCCCTTTTCATCTGTAATATCATATATTGTAAAAGGGGACTTCGGAGTGAAGCAAGGGTTTCCTTTAATATTGTACCAAGAGAGTTCAAAGGAGCAGTGGGCCAGTGGTGCTCAAGGGAGCATAGGTGCTCAAGGGAGGATGTTTTCTCAAGGAAGTAGTGTGCTCAAAAAGTTTTGTGAATTCTATTGTACAGGGAGTTTGAAATATTGTAACTGATTTATTAATAACAAAGGAAACCTACTCGATATCAATTGATACTTGATCTTGAATGTAGGTCAAACTAAGTATAAACTTGTGTTCTTGCATTATTTACTTTCTTTATTTTTCTCATTCATTCGTTAAGTTATTCTGATCCTTGCATTCAGAATAGAATCACTTAATATCAAAAAATACAAAAAGAAAATAAATTAAAGTTTTATCAGGTTTACACCATAAAGCAGTCGACTGCATTCATCTATTCAGTCGACTGGATTCACTTAACTAGAAAATTTTAATTTGGCATTGGTTTTCATTCGCACCTATTCAACCCACTCTTCTAGGTGTGCATTACATAATCTCAGACTGAAGTAATATTCAACACTTGCACATGTACTCAGCTCAACTACGGCCAATCTTAAGTAGTTGATCCAGTTATCTATTCAACATATATCCGATGCTTTCTTCTTTTTTTTCTTTTTTATTTTTTTGCATTGACACCACAGTTAACAAAGAAAAGTGATTTTCTACTTAAACTTCTATTCCAACTATAAAGCAACATAAAATACATAATAACAAATTATCGCAGACATAAGAACATAATGTTATGCCAATATGCTGAATTATCTACCAAGTTGCGTAGCCTAAGCTGTCAATGTCTGTTCAACATAATTGTCAATTGTAAATCATCAATTTTTAATAGAAAAAACATACTAGTAACAATGAAAATACAGTTCTCAAAAGCTGAGTCACTAACCAGTGAAAAATTGTGGAAATTTGACAGGTAATATTACAGCCTCCTGCAATGCCTGCTTGGCACTCTCAAGACCTGCAACATCATTCCACTTCACATTTGGCTTCTCTCTGATAATTGCAGAATTAAGCCCAGATCTAAGCTTTGCCTGCTCGGAATCCTCCCCATCTCCCCCTTCACCATTCTTTGGTTTAGTCTTTGGTCGTGCTGCAACAGCAGCATCTCCATTTGGTGTGGGTGTAGTCCCTCCATTATCAATAACTGCCCGAATCTCCTCGGCCCTCCTTAAATAATCTGTAAATTTTTGGGTAATAGCTTCCTTAACCTTCGGATTCTTCTCGTACTTCAAATGGGTCCTAAAGTATTCTAAACCATTCATATAAAGTGAAAAAGCCTTGGGATAATTCCCCGCCTCATCTTGCTCAACTGCTTGCTTTATGTATCCTATTGCTTGCTCTTTAAAATTGCTATACATTTCCAATCACAGAAAATGCACATCAAAATTGAAAAAATAAAATAAATTGAATCCAATATTTATCTAGAATTATGTGTCTCAGTGCTGGGTTATGATGTTTGTATACCCCAAGCACAACCTTAACTCTCAGCACCTCTTCTTTTGCTGTTTGTCTTCAGATTTTTGTTGTCCTGAACAAGTTCAAATCCTAATAACTACATTAACCGATGAATATAAAGCAATAAAGCATTTCAGCAATAAATAAATAAATTGCTAATTTAACTCCCGGCAAGTCTTATTAATTTAACTAAAAAAAAGTACCCTTAATCTGTATGATCAATTGAGAACAAATAGCAGAAACCCTTCAATTTATTTACACTCTTAATTTTCGAACTCGACGATCCATAGAAGAAAAAAAATAGTAGAAACCCTTCAATTTATTTACACATAAAAAAATCGATACAGAAAAATCATAATCTTTTTAATGAAAAAAAAAATCAACACAACAGAATTTGAGCCAACGGACCTTCAAATCAGTAATTGGAACAGATCGGAGTTGCAGTTGAATCATCAATTATCAATGGAAGGATATAAGAAGAAAGGGAGAGAGGGCGGTGATTGGCTGCTACGGGGTCAAAGAGTATTTTCCAAGAAGTTGCCTCAAAGAAAGCTTCTCTAGACCAGGAATAGGATCGGCGCTTTGGCGGTCTAGGCCCGTGTGTCAAGGACTTGTTTTAAAACAAATTTAGAATATGACTTATATATCGTTTGAATATGTTTGGTATCGTTTAAAAAATATTATTAGTATTACTGCTTCGGCTATAATCGGTTTTAAAAAAAAAGTTGTGTTTGGTAAAAAAAAAATATTTAAATTAATAAAAAGTGTTTGTTATAAAAAAAATAATTATCATTTATTTTAAGTGTAAATTATTAAAATTGAAGGTTCGAAGAAGTTAATATAGGTAATTGTTGAAATTATTAAAATAAATAAGTGTTGACGCCTGGATTTTTCCTCTCGTTTTAACGATCGTGACTTTGAAGGATGATTTTAAAACAAATGACTTATGTCGACGGGATTTCGAAAGTTTGATTTTAAAGTGAGCCAATTAGACAGAGTCGTTAGTTGGTAAAAGTCCAAATAGATGTACCAACTCATCCGAATTTTAAAGTTTTGATAATCGAGATAGTCTATTATGTGACTCCATAAAATTAGTCATCAACCGAGATTCATAGAGTTCAAGGGCTTGCTTTTAAGCGAGAGAAGGTGTTAGGCACCATCTGACTTTTGTAAAACACGGGTACCGTTTTCCTAAAATTTTTCTTAAAAGTTTAAATAAATTACTTCGAGAAGCGTGAAGTGTGTGCATTGTATTTTGTGCCTAGATGAGTCGTGTCATCGGGAAAAATCTAGGGTATCGTCTTTTAGAGTCAAATCGAATCGCAAACTAGAAAATATAAGATATCGTTTCTTATGTCGTCTAAATTATGGTGAAAGGAGGAAATTTAGGGTATCGTTTCCTAGAGTCCAATCGAAGAGATAATTTAGGGTATCGTCTCCTAAATCATCCAAGTTGTCTAGAGTCATCAAAGTTTTTGTGAGTGCATCATCTTAAAAGTAACTTTCGAGTCTTTTTGAACCTATGCACGAATGATTTGATAAAAATTTCGTTTTGTATAGTTTGAAAACCCTCTTAAATTTGATGAAAAATTTAAGTTTTCGTTTAGGAAAAATATTGTTTGCAAACCGTTCGTTAAATAGGAATCAAAGCTCCAATTACTTCCAATTTTAGTCTAAAGTTAATCTAATAACCTAATTTGATTTGATTTTAAAATATCTTTGTAAATTTTTGTACAAAACCATTTTTCATGTGTTGGGAAACTAAATCAATCATAGATATAGGGTTGGAGTTACCCACGAGTATGTAAGCAATCCAAATAATTCTAAGCACCTCAAAATAATAAAATCCAATATCAAGGGGCCTTAAACCAAATTGTTTTGGCATGAAAGTCATCTAAATCATTTTAAGGCCCGAGTTACATTTACAATCATCGAATCGTAAAAGTACAACCGTTACGTACGTGCATCATGGAAATATCCTTCAATTCTCGTTAAACATGAAGTTTGAGGGCCTTGAATTCATTCATAGGCTCACATAATTTGTAATCACACCCAATAAAATATCAATATTTATAAACGGAGTTTAGAGTTTAGGAAAAGGTATCCGCAAACCCTATATCCATAGATCGAACAAAATATCAATAACATCCCAATTATATCGCTAATTACATCGTAGGAATCAAATTATATAACCAAAATATAAATGACACCGCGAGAATCTATCATATATCGACGATATCTATTAAAGGAACTTAGAATCTAGGGATTGAGACCCATAGACCTAAGAGTTCATAGATCTAAAAATAACGACAACAAAATCTAGTTGAAAATATATCCTAAATCTAATATAAGGATATTCTATTTATGAGAATTCCTCGGTGGCTAAAAATAGGATACAAACACCACTAGAGAGAATCTAGGATATTTTCATAACCTAAAAACGAGACGAATAAATAAAGCCCAAGCACAATAAGTGACAAAACAAACTAAATCGAGATTGAAATCGAATAACTACTAAAACGACTTCATATGTTAATTAGGAGAATTTCTATTATGAGAAACCCTCTCTAACTACCTATAACCTAAAATAGGATCCAAACACCACTAGAAATAATCTAGGATGCTAGGAGAGTCCACAAATGAAGAAATAACAATAAAGAAACGAAGCCCAAGCAAAATAATCGATATGGAGATGAGAAATGGATCTTTAGAGTGTGGTTTCTTCCTCCTCAAGCTTGCAAAAGACCTCTTAAGTATGCTTTGATGAAAAATTATAGATCTAGATCTAATTTGGAAGAATTTCTCTCTCTCCCTTTTCCTTCTTTCTTACATTTTTTCTCCCTATTCTTCTTCTCATTCTCATGCAAAATGGAGCAACAAGCCATTATATAGCCCAACTAGGCCTGTCGCAGGTCTACCTACGGTAGCCTGGCTGTGGGCCCCACACAACTTGTTTTCTCGTATCGTGTATGGAAATATCAATAACTTTTAAATCGAGAAGAATTAGATGGTGTGCCACCCCAATCCGGAAAGCTCTTTTCGAGACCTACACAATGACACTAAATCAATTCTCCAAATTAGAGCTTCTAATTATTTTTATAAAAAGTAATTATAAACATTTTTAAAATTAAATTATCAAACATTTTCTGCTTCTTAAAACTGATTTTAAGTGATCCCATATGTCTGTTGTACTCATCTAGATTTTGATAATTGACAAAACATATTACGTGTGATTAACAAGTTTATCCAAGTATATAGGAAATGATTAGTAAGCCTTATGTTGTATCTATAGCTTAATAGAGTCATGTCCTTAAGGAAGAGTCAGAGAATGATCGAGAGTCACACATATATTCAATAATAGATACAGTACCATTTAGTATGCCCAATAACTATTTTAATGATAATACCAATGTTGTTCGATTAAATATTCATTCGGTCGATAAAAAAGTACATGAGAAGGTTCGTTTTGACCAAAGAAAGCAAGAATTCAAACAAATATACAAAACATACACTAGAAAACAAGGCTAACAAGCTGTCATTTTAAGAGTCAGATGCTTAAAGGATTCTTTCACTAAAAAAGAAAGTCTTGAGTTTTCAACAAATTTATCAAAGCTGAATCATTCATTTTGCATGAGGAAGTCTGCAAGTTTTACCAACACAACTTAGGTTATTTGAACTTTGAATTACAACTTTCAAACACAAATATATCCATTAGATTAAGATTAGAAGATTATAACCGTTGAGAAAATTTCAAATTCCCACCAATCAAGTCTGAACCCTCAAACAACTACCTGTTGAATTCAACAAGTATAAAAGGACTCTTGTTCATTAGAGAGAAACTAAGGAGTGTAAAAGAAAAGAAGAGCTTTAAGTTCAGACAAGAGTCACCTTCAAGCTGAGAGAGTCAGACAGATCTAAAAACACGCATACACTAGTTCATTACCTTTTGTATAAACAAAGTTATACTGGTTGAGAGGTTGATGATCTCGCTATAAAGAAATGGCGATTCTGTAACAAACAGTTTTCGTTGCTAAAGGTGCGAAATTTCATTGCCAAAAGTCATTTGCAACAATTTTTCGGTCGTTGGACCATCCGTTGCGCAATGAGCGTTGCTAATTGCCTAACAACGAAATTATTTTTTTCATTGCAGAAAGTGAGATATTTTACAACGAAAATTTGTTTTCATGTAAAAGCATAGTTCATTTAGCAACGAAATATATTGTAGCAAATTTATTAAGAAATTGTTACTGAAAAGTAACTTTCGTTGTAAAATCCGTCTAATTGGAAATGAAAAGAACCTTTTTTTGCCAACAAAGATGAAATTCGTTGCGTTTGATACACATTTACCAACAATGTTTGTCGTTACTGAACAGTATGAAAATTATTGCCTTAACTGAATTTCGTTGCTGATTATATACTTTTTGGTAACGATGTTTGTTGCTAAATGTGTAAAATAAACCGGTCATATATTAATTTGTAACGAAATTATTCGTTGTCGTTGGTTTTGCTATGGATAATTATGATTAATTAACAACGATAATATTCGATGCTGATTGTTTTTCGGGAGCAACGAAAGTTGTTGTCAATTAACAGCGACACTATACGTTGCCGTTTGATACAATAGATTTTGATTGTATCATTGCCAAATCCATTATTGACAATCCTGTTATGTGACGAATATCAAAATTATTTTACAAACAAAATAAATTGTGGCTCAATGATCCCATAACAAATTATGGTCGAAATACAAAAAAACTCAAATATTATTAACTAAATAAAATCATCCAGTACATGATCATTCATCATCTTTACAATCAACAATCTAAACTTGCCACAATTCTTTAGTCATGTAAGGCATAAAAGGATAAAACATTTTCAATATGTTCTCGAAAGCATATAAAATAATAGTCTGTGCTACTGAAGAAACTGGATGAAGACACTTCAGACTTGTGCCATCTAAGATTAAAATAGCAAAATCAATCAACAACAAAGAAAATATAAGGACATAAAGTAAACATCAAGGAAATGCATTAGTATGAGAGAATAATATGTAGATGTTGGCCATCCCAAGCAGCAAGACTTCAGGGCAGTGCTTAAGAGGATACTCGAGCATTGGTCGAACAAAACTTGCATTACCTCTCTCAGCTAGCTGACACAATACCTCCAGAAGGTCAAGACATAACCATGCATGATTTGCATGTCTTGGTTGAAACTTGGGAACACTCACAGCATTAACATATGTCTGCAATGAAACATCTATTTGGACTACTAGATACAACATGCATGAAGACATAATGACATGAATATTACAAGTAGTTTCGTACAAGCTGCCTCCCAGAATGTGCAAAGCTAACTACTTCAGGCAGTACCGAGACAACATACTTGAGAAAAGATAGCTGGCCCTCGGCATTCTTCCAAATAGAGCCGCAAACAGCACGGAGGGGAAACGGATCCTGTAGTGTCAGTTGCAAGGATTTAGAAACAATAGAGGAAGTTCATGTTTGTTGGTTCCTAATATCATCATTTAAATTATGCAATTAACAAATTGAAAAAAATACACACTCAGAAGCAGAACCAGGGGGCGAGGGGGGTCATATAACCTTGATACATCCTACCAATGTGGGACTAAAGAAAACTGGGCACATGGTTATTAATGGGCTAAATCTATACTAACAATTTACGTGCAAGTATACACGATCAATCAAGTAATAAAGTGTAAGTAGAGTTGTCGATCCCACGAGGAATAGTAACAAATAATTATTCCAAATACTAATTTGTAATCAATTCGATTCTATTTAAACAATTGAAATCTCAAGTGAATTAATTAATAAAGAAATAACTAAAGAAAGGTGAATTCAATAAATAAGATAAAATATTAAGAACTCAATTTCCCCCGACGAATCACTTAATTAATATCATTCTCCTCTTATTAAATCGGTTAGTTAGAATTGTCAACGAAAAATCACTAATAGTTAATATAACCATCTTCCGAATAATTATATAGCATACCTATTACTATCAATTTTCCTATATTTCTATGAGAAACAATAATAATAAATTCATTAAAAATTATTTTTCACCCGTTGCTTGCGGTATTCAGGTATATTCCTATCCCGTCCACAAAATTAGCATTCAATTAGCAATCTCTATTACTGAAAAGAATTACTAATCACAAGTTACTATACTCAGATCTTAATTTAGAATCTATCGTCAGATTTCATCTAAATCCATCCGATAATTGTTAATTACGCAATTATAACAACCAAAACAAGATATAATAAACAAATCCATTCATAACCAATTTAAATCAAAGAGAATAAATAGTAAATTAAACTATCATCGGGTTCCATTGAATCCTTAATTAGGAAGTTAGTTCATAATTACAATTGGAAACATCAACATGAATTCAGAAGACATTGTAAGATCACAAGAAATAAAGATTAAGAGTAAAGAAGAAACTCTGTCGAAGTTGGTCTTCAATCTCTGGCTTCAAACCTCGCAAGTCTTGAATGACCTCCTTCAATGACTGATGAAACCCTAGCCTCCTTACGTATCTTCTGATTACTCCCTAAGTCTCCTCTCCTTTGTAACCCTAATCTTATGTGTATTTATAGCCTTTATGTAGCTTGGTAAATATATAATCCAATTAGGAATCAATATAGCAAGTTCCAAGTCAATTAGAAGTGAAAAATTCAGCAAAATCCGCTCCAGCGCGCGATGGGCCGCAACTCACGAAACTAGAGCCGCGACTTTCACTCAAGCGCTGCGGTGCACCTTATTGAGGGCCGCGGCGCACAATCCCTATTCATGTAGAAAATTTCGTTAGCTTCGTTTTGACAGGTGGCTCGCCCCATAACTCCTCCCGGATAAAAAGTTTATGGTCATTTTACCAAAAGACGTCCGAATAGGAATCCAACTCCAACTAGCTTTATTTTGACACATTATTTGGAGACCCAAACGAACTCGAATTTTTGCAAACCAAACCTTTATGGGAAGCTTAAGACATCCTTTCCAAAAGACCATTTTCTCATTCCGAAATTCTAACACCATCCAATCCTCAATTGAAGCTCTGAAGGTCAATCTTCTTAAAAGCTGAAAATTGTAATGCTTCTCCAATTTGACTAAAATGCAACCAAATAGCTCCAATTTAGCTAAAATACAACCAAATGACTTCCATCTTCATTTCCTACATAAAAACATAAAAACACATAAAAATGAATAGAAAATACTCAAAAACTCACAAATCATCAAGTCAAATGTACTCAATTCATAGGTATAAAACCTACTCATCAAATACCCCCAAACTTAAATATTTGCTTGTCCTCAAGCAAAACACTAAGAACAAAACAACTCTAACTATCAACTAACTCGAGCAATGAATCAATATGAATTTAAACAATGGCCTCAAAGATTTTCTTTAAACGATAACACAAGCAAATATCAAAAACATACAAAGCTTACAATTTCAACCTAATCATCAGTTCCTCAACTGCTCATGACCCTTTTGTGTGTGTGTGCATCCAAATGTTCAAACTAGATATGACTTGCATAAGCTCATATAATCAAACACTCATAAAAGATTTTCAAATCAACTCTAAAAACTTACTCTTCACATCAATCTCCGCTAATGAAGACAAAACTTAAATTTAGAGAATTAAATGGATATTTAAAATATTTTAGCACGCTTGAACCCTCCCCGAGTATTTGTTTTTTTTAGCGAGTGCATTTTATGCTCTATCTCACTTCCCATTAAACGAGTGCGTTTTACGCTCCATCTCAACTCACCACATGATTCATTTTTCCAACTCGGGAAGGTTTAAAATTTTCAATAATCCAAGATTTCCCCCTAACTTATGTTAATGCCTAAATTTTGCTTAAAATGATGCTCAAACAAGTCTTCTAAAGTTTCAAAGATATCTTTCACGAGCATTTAACAATTTTTTTATTAGCTAAACAGATGGATATTTATGCTTTAAAGTGCAAAAGGATCACAACAAGTATAAAACCAACTAAAAAGTCAAAATGTAAACTAAGCATGCTTTCTCAATTTCACAAAAGTTAGAAATTAAACCATCACGTTCTTATCCTTGGCCATAATCAAAACATTTCCCAAGTTATCCTAAAAACATAATATCTAACATGCAACTCTAATAAATCACATACCAAATAAACAAACAAAAATATGGACAAACACCCCTAAACTGAAACTAGACATTGTCCTCAATGTCAAAAATATAGCAAGTACAAGCAGAGGACTTCCCTGAGAACCGGCTGATTGGCCATACCAGGGTCCTCGTTGTCCGCTAAGTCGAAAGTGTAATCCATTTTGTTCGATACTTGGTACCTGAAAACAATTATAACAACTAATTAAAATGCAACTAAATGAAAACTAAACAACTAAATTGCAAAAACTAAAATTAAACTTGGGTTGTCTCCCAATAAGCGCTTGGTTTATAGTCGTCAGCCCGACTTCTTCAACTTCTCTATCCAATCCCCAATCGAGAAGTGATTGACACGTCCATCGGTAGCAAAATAACATTTGTATGCTTCTCCTTCAAACGAGTCAATACTTCAAATTCGCCTAGCTTGCTCTTTTCAAATAAACTAATCTCCATGAACTCCACGGAGCTAGGCGCTTGATCTAATACTATGGCAGTCGGTATATAGCTATGCACCAGTGGCACTGTGATTTGCAAATATGACTCACTGAACACAATTGAAGGTTGCTTAACATTGTCGGAACTCCAAACTGGCTCTTGATTTAATTTTGGCTCTTGTTCCTCATTCTTACCCTTCTCATATTCAGCAACAACATCTCCAATGGTGATTGATGTTGGTGTGGAAACTTCAACAATATCAACTAGCTCATTATCATCTATCCCAAAGTTGATCTCAATATCGCTAGATGGAGTACCTTGCGGATGATTACTGATAGCACTAGCGAGTTGTCCTATTTGATTTTCGAGACCCCACATGGACACCTCTATGATATTCATCCTCATCTTATTGTAGACACCCAAATTTTGCGTTTCCTTCTACTAACCATGACAGGAGGGCGAAATCGTCAATTGAACCAGCTTGCGGGAGCAAAGGAGCGGGCACAAGGGCGAGCGCCCGGCATCGCCGCTATGTTTTGGGCAACCCAAGTTTACGTGACAATAAAGTCGTCTGAGGCAGGCACTTCCGAATGAGGTGGCACGTCTCCCGGAAATTCCCAGACTGCAAAACCCGAGCCTGTCAGCGAAAACCGACGTTGCGGCACGAAAATCGAGGCGTGGCACGAAAATCGAGAAAGTCAAGCCCGCCAGCCGCGGATAGATCTGCGGCCAAGTGGGTGCGCCAGCACGAAAACCGGGAAATCAGCACTACCAGCTGAGTGCGATGGGAGGCGTGCCAGCTGGCCAGCCGCAGATCCATCTGCGGCCAGCCGCAGATAGATCTGCGGCAGGCTCTGGCCAGCCTATTTAAGGCCAGCTTCGGCAGCATACAGGAGGTTGAGCAATTTCAGCAATTGGGGAGAAGAAGGAAATTCCAGCAGCAACATAAGCACGGAAATAGAGAGAAAATAGTGAGATTTTGCTACAAAAATAGAAGAGAAAGTGAGAAAAAAAGAGAGGAATATTATTCTTGTGATTTGATTGTATCACATAATACTTTTTTTTTTCTTCTATTCAATACACAAGTTCACATCCATTTGGATATCAATTGCAAGGTGAAATCTCTTTTATTATACCAATTCCTATCATGTCATTTGATTGAATTAAATGTAGATTTCATGTAAATTATTGCGGAACAATGGATTAGGAATTATTAGAGAGGGTTCCATCGGAACAAAGTTCTTCCTAATAATCCGATGATATCCATTGGGTGAGGTGTTGCTCGTTCATAGCGATATATACATTAGATGGAATTGATCTATGTAGATTGTTAATTTTGGATCCTTGTGGGGCGTTAAGCAATCCGTTGTTAGTTATGTTATTGTATCTATTTGATGTTTGTGATAAATTGTGGATGTGAGCCTAGGAGCGTGACACCATGGTCCGAATCCGATGATGGACAAATTTTGACGTATGTATTTAGGAACAATGTAATCCTTCGTTGTAAACATGTAATCGTTGGGCCTTAAAACGACGCTAAGGCGAGAATCGTGTTTAAGGCCCCGGAATAGTGAAATTTGTGATTGTTGGCGTTCGGGGATATTTTGATGGCTTACATGCCCATGAATAGCCCCGACGCGTGTTTATGCTTGATTTGATTTATGACACGAAATTGATTTCAAAGCTAAATGATAAGATTTTCATAAAATCAATCAAAGTAGGATATTAAAATCACGAGGTTAAAATTTGAGAAATGTTAATGAATGTCGATTCCTATCTAACGAGAAAGCTAAAGAAAATCGTTTTTAAACATCACAAAATTTGATTTTAGAAATAAGTAACGTTTTATTAAATCTTTGTGCATAGGGTGAAAGAGATTCTAGAAATTGCCCATCATTTTATGAAAGCAACGTATAGATCTCGATTCCTATTTAGACGAAGGTTTAAAACTCTTATTTTGCCAAAACGACACTTAATGAAAATCTCATAGTTTTGGACAATTAAAATCAAACCTTTCTCATAAAGAATAAAGCTTTCTCGTGTACACCGAAAAGACATTCCGAAGCGTTCTCAAATTAAAACACGGTTTTCCCTAAAAAATCCAAATGATTCTTTCATACAAACCCACAACGACATTCACATAGGCACACACACACACACACATGTACACACACACACACATACATTCATGAATTAAAGGATAGGAAAGTATCAAGGTTGCGGTAACCGTGTTTCACGGAAGTCGAGGGGTGCCTAACACCTTCCCCTCACTTAAGCAAGCCCCCGAACTCTATGAATCTCGATTCGCAGACCAATTAATTCGGAGTCACACATGAGCCAGCGATTTATAAAAAACGAAAACTCGGATGAGTTGGTACATCCATTTCAAATATACCAACTGGCGACTCTGGTTAATTGGCTCATCATAAAAAAACGATCTTTCAAAACCCCGTCGACATCAATGCCGACCTTTTCCAAACGTCATCTAAATCAAAAGGCTAAAATTGGAAAAGACTAAAAAGAGGAATAGAGAAAGCGATAACCCGGCGTCGACAGCTGGCGACTCTGCTGGGGATATTAGAGGGCTTAAGCCGCGTTCAAATCTTGATGCTATCCTATCCTTTAAAATTCATGAATGTGTATATGCGTGCAACATTTTGACCTGTTTTATTTATTGTTGTGCGAATGTGTGCTTTTGTACAATGAATGATTGATTGAATGGAACTGCTTTAATGTAAAGTAAAATCATTTGCATACGGTGAGGACGATGAATGTGAATGTAGGTTGAGAGAGTACCTCCTCCTGAGGCGAACCTGTCGGTTGCTTATTACTGGACTCGAAGGGGCTGCTCCCCGGAGATGGCTCAGGAAACGCACCACCCAAATCCGCTCCAATCGAAAGGGTTCAGACGAGTAGATTGCGAAGATTTGGGGACCTTCATGCCGAAAAGCCCGCGAGAGTAACCCTAGGGTAGGTCAGCCTCTGATAAACCTAACGAAGGGGAAGCTTCTTCATGCCCTCTTATCATTCAGTCAAATAAATAGATGTCATGAAAATGGCATACAACTGTCATACCATCATCATTGTAATAAATATGTCTTGTATCATGTGATTACATCACCTGCACATATAAAGAGAATACTGACATGGTTTTGCAGGAGGGCCATCCATACCACATACCAAGGTTTTCTAAAAATTTTGAATACTATCCTGTCATCAAACACTGACCTTGTTTTGCAGGATAAGATTAGAGAACCGAAAAAAAAAAAAAAAAAAAAAATGAAAAAAATCAAGCATCAATGTGGACATGCATCTGCCAAACTTGTGACTGGCACAGTACTAAACTACGGCCTTTGTTTGCGTTGTGAGATTGTCCCTAGGACCCAACTGAGAGGCCGTAAAGTCCATACTCCATCTATCCAAATGACAAAAGCCGGTAGCCATGAAATTGAAGTTTCTGCTACTCCAACAATACGGCTGAATACGAGGGATGCACCCTAGGACTGAAATTAGCCCGAGGAATGGGAATCAAAGGGATGATAGTAGTTAGAGACTCCGAATTGGTCATCAGGCAGGCCATGGGACAGCACCAAGGGGCTTCGGCTATTGCCCTACCACTGCCTCATCATCAAACTTGCCAAACAATTCGAAGATTTTGCCTGGCGGCACGACTTCGCGGATACTCTGACTGCACTGGCTTCCCTGATTCACACATCAGGGTACGAGACGAGCTTTAAGGGGAAATTGCGGTACAGAATTGTCCGGCCTATGAGGATCAGATTGGAGAGATCTCCCATAGTGACGCCCCTCTTAAATGGGCTTGGTATCAAAAACATTAAAGAGTTCCTTCGAGACAACTCCTTTCCCGAAGATGCAGATCTGACCGGGAAAGGAGAATCCAAAGATGGGCAGTGAAATTCTTTCTAAGCTACGGGACTGCTGAGATATCCGGAAAGCCGAAAAAGCCCATAGATTAATGAACGAAGTACATGGCGATGTGTGCGGAGCCATATGAGCAGAACATTTTGGCAAAGAAAATCATGTGAACGGGTTACTACTGGCTAACCACGAAAACTGACTGCCATACTCATGTCAAGAAATGCCATCAATGCCAGATCCATGCCAATGCGATCCATGCCCCTCCTAATGGGCTCCATTGCTTGACCTCACCGTGGCCAGTTGGACCGTGCAACAGGTGATATCCGGGAGGGGATAAATCCAGGAATATGGCAGTGAATCCCGGCCAGTAGAAGATCAATGGGTTTTAAAATTCTGAGTTTTATTTCAAATCCCTGCACGCTCATGTCATTTTGTCATGTTATCCAAAAAGAAGATCATGTGCTGAAATGTTTTATATCTATGACAAGCATCCCTGTTTTATTTCAGGTACCCCGATTTGAGGCATTCTAGCCTGACAAGCAATAGGCCAAATTTGAAGGAGGATCACGATTTTGGTATAGAGCTAGATTTCGATCTGATGGGGATTGAGCAGGGCGAGACAGATATCGACGACACGCCTGACGAAATCAGTGGATGGGTCGAAGGTAAACCCAAACCCGACTTAGGCCAAATCTTCGCCATCAAACAGCAGAACCTCTAACGATCACAAAGAACCCGGAGTAGGGGCAAATTCGACAACCAAAAAAAAAAAAAAAAAAAAAAAAAAAAAAAAAAAAAACCCCCAAACCTTTCAACAAGTCAAAGGACCGGATCTTTTGTTAGCCCAACGAGATACCAATGCAACCAGTACGAGGGAGATCACAAGAAAAGCAACTTAACACTGGGGCATTTGTCAACTACCCAGGAAATGATGACGTGCAAATTGGCACCCATGCAACAATCCCATCGACATGCACCATCGTCATCAAATGCTACCTCATGGCAATTAAATCTTCAACGGTACGATCATCTGGCATTTGTCAAGCATAGTTTTCCCGGGATACGATGATCTGCGTGAAAGGGGGATCTTATTTTGGCTTGATAGGAATCGGATTAATTCTGACAAGCAATCGTGGAGCACGATCGTGAGTATGATTAAACGAAGAAGGCTATTCAACCTTTTGATCGGGTACAAAGCCTTAATTCAAAGCAACGTTTGCGACAGAATCGACCTCATGTGACAGCCTTCACTTTGCATTTGCACAAACTTTCAGTTGTGGGGTATAAAGCTATGACGACGTTGATGGCGATTAACACGTAGTCAGACAGTCAATAATTATCAAGCTAAAATCAAGAAGTCAGGCGATAAATGATTATCAAGCTAATGTCTCGAATCGTGGCCTGGGTTATTCGAGTAATTAAGCCCGAGGGGTGTCTCTACACCTGGTGCCCTAAAGCCATCTGGTTTGGGAGTCGCTGGCCCAACACTCGTTACATGGGTAACTCAGAGCCTAAGAAAACGAGCATTACAGTAGAGGAGGCCCGAGCAGATTCGAATCGTGGCATGGGCTACTCGAGTAATTAAGCCTAGGGGGTGTCTCTACATCTGGTGCCCTAAAGCCGTCTGGTTTGGGAGTCACCGGCCTAACACTCGCTACATGGGTAACTCAAGCCTAAGAAAACGAATCTTGCGCAAGGTCAAGCAAAGAATGAATGGGGCAGACCACCAGCTTGTCTCGAACCGTGGCCTTTGTTGCTCGAGTAAATAAATCCGAAGGGGTGTCTGTACACCTAATGCCCCAAAACCGTCTGGTTTAGGAGTCATTGGTCCAAAACTCGTTAAATGGGTAACTTTGAATAGCCTAAGAAAACGAGACAAGTGAAGTGGACTAATAAAAAGAAAGGATAAAAAAAAAAAAAAAAAAAAAAAAAAAAAACTCTCGGCCGTAAACAAGGAGTCATGGAAGAGAAACCCCTACTGAGTGCTCCATCGCACAGTGCATTTGTCATATGACGTCAATCCTGCTAAGAACGTTGTCGAGAATGAAGACATGATACCTTTGACGAGGGAAGGTAGTTCTTTTAAAGTCGACCTTACTCACGTACAATGACCATGAATGCTTGAAGGTGTTCTTACGATTTCATAACTCGTCAAATAGAAAATCATCAACTCACGAGGGATTGAAAAAAAAAAAAATATAAAAAAAAATAAAAATAAAAAAAATAAAAAAATAAAAAAAAAATAAAAAATAAAAAAATAAAAATACATTCACGGTTTACCACTTGCTAGATTATGTGATCAAAAGATATATTCAATTTCATGTGCTGTAACTGCATTTTTGTCGAGATTATAATATCTTTGTGTTGAACTAACACTAACGGCCCGAGCCTTTAAGTTTTGGCGTTTGTTAGTCATCTGATATGCAGGATCTTGCAGAGCTGTGGATAACTCAGCACAATCAACATCGCGAGTTCTCGATAGAAATTCTTGGTAGCGACACGCACCAAGGCATGGGGCAGTTAAGAATCGTGAAACGGAAGGAAGCTGAGGCTGCACAAAACTCCTCGTCATGGGGCCTCTCCCCAATCCCGACTATCAATGCCTCGACGTCAAATCGATCCACGTGCATGAGCATATACAAGGATGATATAATACTGGACAGCAGCATATCGGCCGTCAAGAATGATCAAAAGGCCAAGGAGCTAACATAGCTGTCGATCATCACAGAGAGCGAAGCAGACTGCCTCAACTAGATGAAATGAAGACGACCAAAAACAGGCAGAGTATCAAACCAATGTTGAAGTTTAAAGACTACACTGCACGATGAGACGTGATCCAATCAAATGTTGGCAAACGACGACGACTGTCGAATCGTATCATTTGACTGAACAGGGGTCATTTCTATCTAAGACATATGTTGTGCACATGCATCTGTCCATAACATATCTGCCAGATCATGCATAACACCTTTTTCATGCATGCAGGTACGATCAAAATGAAAATCTTCAGGAAAGTACAAGCACGTCGCTTTCAACCTCACAAATGATCAGAGTGATGGCTTTTGCGGCATGGTACGTGCACGATATTGGTGGGAGATCCAGGACAAAAGCTGATCAACAATCCCATCCAAAAAAAAAAAAAAAAAAAAAAAAAAAGAAAAAAAAAAAAAAAAAAGAAAAAGACAAAAAAACAACAAACCCTGGGAAGGGCTGATATCCACAAAAAGAAAAAAGACAAAAAACAACAAACCCTGGGAAGGGCTGAGATCCACGCGAACCACAACAAGATGGTGAGCACCCCTGGGAAGGGCTGATATCCACAAAAAAGAAAAAAGACAAAAAATAACAAACCCTGGGAAGGGCTGAGATCCACGCGAACCACAACAAGATGGTGAGCACCCCTGGGAAGGGCTGATATCCACAAAAAAGAAAAAAGACAAAAAACAACAAACCCTGGGAAGGGCTGAGATCCACGCGAACCACAACAAGATGGTGAGCACCCCTGGGAAGGGCTGATATCCACAAAAAGAAAAAAAGACAAAAAACAACAAACCCTGGGAAGGGCTGAGATCCAAGCAAACCACGACAAGTTGGTGAGCAACCTGGGAAGGCATCCAAGCAAACCACGACAAGATGGTGAGCACCCTGGGAAGGGCTGATATCCAAGCAAACCACGACAAGTTGGTGAGCAACCTGGGAAGGCATCCAAGCAAACCACGACAAGATGGTGAGCACCCTGGGAAGGGCTGATATCCAAGCAAACCACGACAAGTTGGTGAGCAACCTGGGAAGGCATCCAAGCAAACCACGACAAGATGGTGAGCACCCTGGGAAGGGCTGATATCCAAGCAAACCACGACAAGTTGGTGAGCACCCTGGGAAGGGCTGAGATCCACGCGAACCACGACAAGATGGTGAGCACCCCTGGGAAGGGCTGATATCCACAAAAAGAAAAAAGACAAAAAACAACAAACCCTGGGAAGGGCTGAGATCCACGCGAACCACGACAAGATGGTGAGCACCCCTGGGAAGGGCTGATATCCACAAAAAGAAAAAAGACAAAAAACAACAAACCCTGGGAAGGGCTGAGATCCACGCGAACCACAACAAGATGGTGAGAGCACCCCTGGGAAGGGCTGATATCCACAAAAAAAGAAAAAAGACAAAAAAACAACAAACCCTGGGAAGGGCTGAGATCCACGCGAACCACGACAAGATGGTGAGCACCCCTGGGA
Organism: Aralia elata; assembly: GCA_034770075.1. NCBI lineage: Eukaryota > Viridiplantae > Streptophyta > Magnoliopsida > Apiales > Araliaceae > Aralia > Aralia elata. Next base: position 44,022,700 of record CM068379.1, on the reverse strand, counting down.
AGGGCTGATATCCACAAAAAGAAAAAGACAAAAAATAACAAACCCTGGGAAGGGCTGAGATCCACGCGAACCACAACAAGATGGTGAGCACCCCTGGGCAGGGCTGATATCCACAAAAAAAAAAGACAAAAAATAACAAACCCTGGGAAGGGCTGAGATCCACGCGAACCACAACAAGATGGTGAGCACCCCTGGGAAGGGCTGATATCCACAAAAGAAAAAAGACAAAAAATAACAAACCCTGGGAAGGGCTGAGATCCACGCGAACCACGACAAGATGGTGAGCACCCCTGGGAAGGGCTGATATCCACAAAAAGAAAAAAGACAAAAAATAACAAACCCTGGGAAGGGCTGAGATCCACGCGAACCACAACAAGATGGTGAGCACCCCTGGGAAGGGCTGATATCCACAAAAGAAAAAAGACAAAAAATAACAAACCCTGGGAAGGGCTGAGATCCAAGATAACCAACCGGCGACGATAACCGGGGGTTACGAGATGGGTGACCGGCGACGATACCCGGCCCTGACGAGACAATCGACCGGCGACGATAACCGGCGATTACGAGATGGATGTCCGGCGACGAAAACCGGCTCCGACAAGATAACCAACCGGCGACGATAACCGGGGGTTACATGATGGGTGACCGGCGACGATACCCGGCCCCGACGAGACAATCGACCGGCGACGATAACCGGCGATTACGAGATGGATGTCCGGCGACGAAAACCGGCTCCGACAAGATAACCAACCGGCGACGATAACCGGGGGTTACGAGATGGGTGACCGGCGACGATACCCGGCCCTGACGAGACAATCGACCGGCGACGATAATTGGCGATTACGAGATGGATGTCCGGCGACGAAAACCGGCTCCGACAAGATAACCAACCGGCGACGATAACCGGGGGTTTACGTGATGGGTGACCGGCGACGATACCCGGCCCCGACGAGACAATTGACCGGCGACGATAACCGGCGATTACGAGATGGATGTCCGGCGACGAAAACCGGCTCCGACAAGCGGTGACACATGTAGAATCGTATCAAAAGACTGTACAGGGGTCATTTTTCATTTTAAATGTTGTGTCACATACAGTGAATAAGTGATAATCCTGTACGTGATCCATGCAGGTTAGGTGTCAAGGTCCTAGCCTATCAGAGTCAAAAGCAATGGTTGCCAAGAACGATGTGCGAGGACAAATTCCAAGGATGCCCTTCAAAGCTAGTCAGGAGAATAACTTCCTTTGATGACAATGGGATGGAATAAGGTGATTACGAGAGGGGTGACCGGATACGAGACCCGGCACTCACAGGACAATCGACCGGATACGAGACCCGGCGATTACGAGACGAGCGACAGGTTAGGGATTGATGCATTGACATCTTTACGAATGTGTTGCATGCCTTACATCTTGCGTTGCATCATAAGTTGTATGTGTTGCATCATGTATGCACTGTCATTCTTATGCACTGTCATTCATGCATCGTGTGTCTACTTCTTTATCATGTTCATTTCATTTAACATTTCATAAACATGATAAAGAGGGGCAGCTGTAGATACCCAAATTTTGCGTTTCCTTCTACTAACCATGACAGGAGGGCGAAATCGTCAATTGAACCAGCTTGCGGGAGCAAAGGAGCGGGCACAAGGGCGAGCGCCCGGCATCGCCGCTATGTTTTGGGCAACCCAAGTTTACGTGACAATAAAGCCGTCTGAGGCAGGCACTTCCAAATGAGGTGGCACGTCTCCCGGAAATTCCCAGACTGCAAAACCCGAGCCTGTCAGCGAAAACCGACGTTGCGACACGAAAATCGAGGCATGGCACGAAAATCGAGAAAGTCAAGCCCGCCAGCCGCGGATAGATCTGCGGCCAAGTGGGTGCGCCAGCACGAAAAACCGAAATCAGCACTACCAGCTGAGTGCGATGGGAGGCGTGCCAGCTGGCCAGCCGCAGATCCATCTGCGGCCAGCCGCAGATAGATCTGCGGCTGGCTCTGGCCAGCCTATTTAAGGCCAGCTTCGGCAGCATACAGGAGGTTGAGCAATTTCAGCAATTGGGGAGAAGAAGGAAATTCCAGCAGCAACATAAGCACGGAAATAGAGAGAAAATAGTGAGATTTTGCTACAAAAATAGAAGAGAAAGTGAGAAAAAAAGAGAGGAATATTATTCTTGTGATTTTGATTGTATCACATAATACTTTTTTTTTTTCTTCTATTCAATACACAAGTTCACATCCATTTGGATATCAATTTGGCAAGGTGAAATCTCTTTTATTATACCAATTCCTATCATGTCATTTGATTTGAATTAAATGTAGATTTCATGTCAATTATTGAGGAACAATCGATAAGGAATTATTAGAGAGGGTTCCATCGGAACAAAGTTCATCCTAATAATCCGATCATATCCATTGGGTAAGGTGTTGCTCGATCATAGCGATATATACATTAGATGGAAATAGATCTATGTAGATTGTTAATTTTGGATCCTTGTGGGGCGTTAAGCAATCCGTTGTTAGTTATGTTATTGTATCTATTTGATGTTTGTGATAAATTGTGGATGTGAGCCTAGGAGCGTGACACCATGGTCCGAATCCGATGATGGACAAATTTTGACGTATGTATTTAGGAACAATGTAATCCTTCGTTGTAAACATGTAATCGTTGGGCCTTAAAACGACGCTAAGGCGAGAATCGTGTTTAAGGCCCCGGAATAGTGAAATTTGTGATTGTTGGCGTTCGGGGATATTTTGATGGCTTACATGCCCATGAATAGCCCCGACGCGTGTTTATGCTTGATTTGATTTATGACACGAAATTGATTTCAAAGCTAAATGATAAGATTTTCATAAAATCAATCAAAAGTAGGATATTAAAATCACGAGGTTAAAATTTGAGAAATGTTAATGAATGTCGATTCCTATCTAACGAGAAAGCTAAAGAAAATCGTTTTTTAAACATCACACAAAATTTGATTTTAGAAATAAGTAACGTTTTTATTAAATCTTTGTGCATAGGGTGAAAGAGATTCTAGAAATTGCCCATCATTTTATGAAAGCAACGTATAGATCTCGATTCCTATTTAGAGACGAAGGTTTAAAACTCTTATTTTGCCAAAACGACACTTAATGAAAATCTCATAGTTTTGGACAATTAAAATCAAACCTTTCTCATAAAGAATAAAGCTTTCTCGTGTACACCGAAAAGACATTCCGAAGCGTTCTCAAATTAAAACACGGTTTTCCCTAAAAAATCCAAATGATTCTTTCATACAAACCCACAACGACATTCACATAGGCACACACACACACACATGTACACACACACACATACATTCATGAATTAAAGGATAGGAAAGTATCAAGGTTGCGGTAACCGTGTTTCACGGAAGTCGAGGGGTGCCTAACACCTTCCCCTCACTTAAGCAAGCCCCCGAACTCTATGAATCTCGATTCGCAGACCAATTAATTCGGAGTCACACATGAGCCAGCGATTTATAAAAAACGAAAACTCGGATGAGTTGGTACATCCATTTCAAATATACCAACTGGCGACTCTGGTTAATTGGCTCATCATAAAAAAACGATCTTTCAAAACCCCGTCGACATCAATGCCGACCTTTTCCAAACGTCATCTAAATCAAAAGGCTAAAATTGGAAAAGACTAAAAAGAGGAATAGAGAAAGCGATAACCCGGCGTCGACACTTATTTTGTATTATGAATTTTGAAAGCAACTTCTCCACTCTCGCCTCATTCTCAAGCATTGGTGGAGCTTGAGTCTGAAATTCTTGAGGATAGAAATCATGAGACGACTCCCAAATGATCGTACTTTGCCCCTTGGGATGATTCCCATCACACAACTCATATTTCGTCGTCTCTTGCTGAATTCTTTGATCCGTAATAACGTCCATTCTCTTAACAAGACTCGAAATCTGTGCCAACAATGTAGAAACTGCTTTGGATTCATGAAAACCTGCCGCCATGGTAAAAGATTAAAACAGAAAAATATAATAAAATATACACGTTTAAACTAAACCGAATGTAAATTAATATTAGAATAATAATTACTAACTATTCCCCGGCAACGACGCCAAAAACTTGATGGGCTAAATCTATACTAGTAATTTACGTGCAAGTATACACGGTCAATCAAGTAATAAAGTGTAAGTAGAGTTGTCGATCCCACGAGGAATAGTAACAAATAATTATTCCAAATACTAATTTATAATTAATTCGATTCTATATAAACAATTGAAATCTCAAGTGAATTAATTAATAAAGAAATAACTAAAGAAAGGTGAATTCAATAAATAAGAGAAAATATTAAGAACTCAATTTCCCCCGATGAATCACTTAATTAATATCATTCTCCTCTTATTAAATCAGTTCGTTAGAATTGTCAACGGAAAATCACTAATAGTTAATATAATCATCTTTCGAATAATTATATAGCATACCTATTATTATCTATTTCCCTATATTTATATGAGAAACAATAATAATAAATTCATTAAGAATCATTTTTCACCCGTTGCTTGCGGTATTGAGGTATATTCCTATCCCGCCCACAAAATTAGCAATCTCTATTACTGAAAAGAATTACTAGTCACAAGTTACTATACTCAGATCTTAATTTAGAATCTATCGTCAGATTTCATCTAAATCCATCCGATAATTGTTAATTACGCAATTATAACAACCAACACAAGATATAATAAACAAATCCATTCATAATCAATTTAAATCAAATAGAATAAATATTAAATTAAACTATCATCGGGTTCCATTGAATCATTAATTAGGAAGTTAGTTCATAATTATAATTGGAAACATCAACATGAATTCAAAAAACATTGTACGATCATACGAAATAAAGATTAAGAGTAAAGAAGAAACTCTGTCGAAGTTGGTCTTCAATCTTTGTCTTCAAACCTCACAAGTCTTGAATGGCCTCCTTCAATGGCTGATGAAATCCTAGCCTCCTTACGTATCTTCTGATTACTCCCCAAGTCTCCTCTCCTTTGTAACCCTAATCTTATGTGTATTTATAGCCTCTATGTAGCTTGGTAAACATATAATCCAATTAGGAATCAATATGGCAAGTCCCAAGTTAATTAGAAGTGAAAAAATCAGCAAAATCTGCTCTAGCGCGCGATGGGCCGCGACCCACGAAACCAGAGCCACGACTTTCACTCAAGCGCTGTAGCGCACAATCCATGTCCATGTAGAAAATTTCGTTAGCTTCGTTTTGACAGGTGGCTCATCCCGTAACTCCTCCCGGATAAAACGTTATGACCATTTTACCAAAAAACGTCCGAATAGGAATCTAACTCTAACTAGCTTTACTTTGACACACTGTTTGGAGACCCAAACGAACTCGAATTTTTGCAAACCAAACTTTTCTGGGAAGCTTAAGACATCCTCTCCAACTTTATGAAGACCATTTTCTCATTCCGAAATTCTAACACCATCCAATCCTCCATTGAAGCTCTGAAGGTCAATCTTCCTAAAAGCTGAAAATTGTAATGCTTCTCCAAATTGACTAAAATACAACCAAATAGCTCCAATTTAGCTAAAATACAACCAAATGACTTCCATCTTCATTTCCTACATAAAAACATAAAAACACATAAAAAGGAATAGAAAATACTCGAAAACTCACAAATCATCAAATCAAATGTACTCAATTCATAGGTATAAAACCTACTCATCAGTTATCCTATTTAAGGAGTCATTTTAGAAGAAAACTTTCCTTAAACTTGGACATTAATTCTAAATGATGTGGGACTTAGTCACTTAAATTTGATTGCCTTCATACATTGAGGAGAGTTCCTTTTATAAAGAATATTTCCTTAAGACTTTTATCTTTTAAACAATATGGGACTTAGATCTTGTTATAACGTGCAATTCTACTGTATCATCATTCCCATATCCAACACTATGTTTTCTATGGTTGCCCCTATGGTTTCCCCTATGGTTGCCCATACAAGCAAATAACTTTTGCCACTCATAAAGCTTTTTAAATTCCTATAAGGATACAATTAAGTATTCGAATCAACACATTTAGTTTCATTGAGTGAGACAATGTTTCCCATGAAATTTAATTCACTTGATGGTGTTCCACAAAAAATTTCAACTCAGTTCATTGCATTCCTATTTCAAAAGGAGGTTCATATTGCCAAGAAGATGCAACTTAATAACAGAGGCCACCTTAAAATGTTGATACTTTTCTCCTGTTACGTGTTACCTTCTCAATAATATTAACTTCTTGCTTCTCCTACAAAACAATCCACATCAACTTCAATCACACTTAAAATTCTAATTGCTCAAGTTATTCCCAAAAATGAAGGAATAATCTCATCAATAGTAGAAAGTACTTATAATTAGCAGTGAAACTCCAGATGATTATATGAGGAAACAAATACTGACAATAACCTTGTTAATATGAAAAGTAGTAATATTTATCTGTTTAAAGAAAATAACGAACATTTTAAATATATGATGATCACAAAATGATTCAAATTATAATGACAATTTTGGGCTAATATATATCCTTAAAGCACCATTTCTGTCTATTGCTTGCTGCAACTTACAATTTAACCTTCAGAAGATTAAAGACATTAATGAAATTATTCTTCTTTTTAGGATGATGCTTCCATTTCCATATAAATGCATAACAAATCACTCAGATCTCTTACATTATTAAGGTTACAATTTATACCATCATGAACATAGATTAATACACTTTAGTATGAAACGGAGATGGTCAGTAGAAACAAGTGAATGTTCATCCCACATTGGATTTTAACTATTTTAACTCCAAATTCATTTAGTATTAATATGATAGTCATCTGTGTTTCTCCACCTGAAATCTTAAAGTCCCACATTGGTTACCCATGTTATCTTATCTTACTTTTGTTTCATAAATAGAAGGGAGTTCAAGTACAAACTTATTTAGTAAAGTATGGAAGGGTTAAATCTATTCGAGTCTGGCTTAGGCCGGCTAGCAGGCCTTCTCGAACCAAGTTTTTAAATTTTTTTTACTGATATATTTTGACCCTCCTTTAAAAATGTTCTAGTTCCGCCATTGTACACACCTGACATGATTGTCTAAAGATGGATGTCGACGCCGGGAAGATCGCTTCCACGCTAATTATTGCCCTTTCCAATTTTAGCCTTTTTATTAGATGATTTTTGGAAAAGGTCGGCACAAATGTCGACGGGATTTTAAAAGATCGTTTTTTATGATGAGCCAATTGACTAGAGTCGCCAGTTGGTATATTTGAAGTGGATGTACCAACTCATCCAAGCTTCATTTTCGTAAATCGCTGGCTCATATGTGACTCCGAATTAATTGGTCTGCAAACCGAGATTCATAGAGTTCGGGGGTTTGCTTAAGCGAGGGGAAGGTGTTAGGCACCCCCCGACTTCCGTGAAACATGGTTACCGTAATCTTGATGCTTTTCCTATCCTTTAAATTCTTAAAATGTGTGTGTGCGCGTGTGTGTGCCTATGTGAATGTTGTGGTGAGTTTGCATGAAGAAACCATTTGGATTTTTTTTATGAGAAGTCGTGTTTTAATTTGAGAATGCTTTAGAATGTTCTTCGGCTTATACGAGAAAGCTTTATTTTTTTATGAGAAAGGTTTAATTTTAATTGTCAAAACTACAAGATTTTCATTAGGTGTCGTTTTGGCAAAACAAGAGTTTTTTTTAAACCTTCGTCAAAATAGGAAGCGGGAGCTATATGTTGCTTTCGTAAATAAAGTGACGGGCAATTTCTAGGATCTCTTTAACCCTATGCACAAATGTTTAATAAAACGTTATTTATTTTTATAAAACCATTTTTTGTGATGTTTGAAAACGTTTTTTTTCTTTAGCCTTCTCGTTTAAATAGGAATCGACATTCATTAGCACTTCCAATTTTAAGCCTCGTGGTGCTAATAACCTATTTTGATTGATTTTATGAAAATCTTCATCGTTTAGCTTTGAAACCAGTTTTTTGTGTCGTAAATCAAATCAAGCATTAAAATGCGCGGGGGCTATTCATGGGCATGTGAGCCATCAAAATAACCCCAAACGCCCACAATCGCATATTTCACTATTACGGGGCCTTAAACCCGATTTTCGACTTGACATCGTTTTAAGGCCCGACAATTACATGTTTACAATAAAGGTTACATCAACCCTACTACATACACCCAAAAATGTCCATAATCGGATTTGGACCACGGGGTCGCGTTCCTAGGCTCACATCCAAAATTGCTACACACCCACAAAATGGATACTTCAAAAATTAAACAACGTCGGGTTGCCTTACACACCACAATATCCTAAAATAGTAATCTAAATACGCTACGCGTAATACATTACCATAACGAGCTAAAATCACCAAAGGGATATCATCGGGTCCTTAGGAAGAATTTCGTTCCATTGGAACCCTCATTAATAGTCCTTAATCCGTGTATCCACAATAATATCCAAGAAAAACTACATTTAATATACTCGAATGACAAAACTTAAAGAAATAATATAACAAAAATGCTATAAAAAAGGGGCTTTTCACCTTGCAAATGACACCACGATGCGTATAAACTCGTATATTAAATAGAGTAGAGAGTGTGTGTGATACAATCCAACAAAAGGAGTATAAATCCTCACTTTTTTCTCTCTTTTCTCTCTTCTCCCGCTCCTCTTTGCTGCTGTTTTCTTTCTCTTTTTTTTTCTTTTCTAACCCTCTGTATCCTCTCGGATGAAAATGAAGAACTGCATTGATAAAGGCTGCCAGAGGCAGCCGCAGATTGATCTGCGGCTGACCGCAGATTGATCTGCGGCTGACCGCAGATTGATCTGCGGCTAGCCTCGGTTTCTCTGCGCCCGCCGCGCACTTCAGTCTTCCCATCATTGGCCGCAGATCAATCCGCGGCTGGCTGGGCTAATTTTCTCAATTTTTGTACCGCACCTCGATTCTTGTGTCATAATGTTAGTTTTCGCTGAAAGGCTTATATTTTGCAGTCCAGGAACCGCTGGGAAACGTGCCATGTCATTCAGGAATGCTCGTTTCGAATGGCTGCGACATGATACAGGATTTGTATTTGGAGCTTGGTTTCCAGGGGGCGCTGCCCCCCGACCGGCAAGCAGGTAAGCGTAGTGGCCATTAGTCGATTCCTGATATCCGCTCGTTGTCGTGTCGGCTTTGATCGCAAGTCGTTGTGGTGGCTTTGAGTGTTCGTACTTATGTCCACCTTTCGTTCTCGTAGGCTGGGTTAATTGACGATTCTGCCCTCCTGTCAGGGTTAGTATACGAAGTGCAAAATTTGGGTGTCTACAGCTGCCCCTCTTTATCATGTTTATGAAATGTTAAATGAAATGAACATGATAAAGAAGTAGACACCCGATGCATGAATGACGGTGCATAAGAATGACAGTACATACATGATGCAACACATATAGCTTATGATGCAACACAAGATGCAAGGCATGCAAACATTCATAAAGGTGTCAATGCATCACGCAATCATAAATTTATTGTGAGTATCGATCTCAACAGGACTTAATCGCTGATCGCATCGTTGTTGTCGGGTTCCGTCTCTGACCGATCGTTGCTACAATCGTTATCGCAGATGTCGTGCTCCGTCCCGTAATCGTCGTCGTATTGGAATCGTCGTCGTCTTATAACTGTCGGGTCTCGTATCCGATCGGTCGTCTCATAGATGTAGGGTCTAGTCTTCAATTGATCGTCTCGTCTGTGTCGATCCTCGTCTCCGATTGGTCGACTCGTCTGTATCGGTCCTCGTCTCCGATTGGTCGACTCGTTGGCATCGGGTCTCATTTCCGGTTGAATCGTCTCGTCGGCACCGGGTCTCGTTTCTGGTTGATCGTCTTGTCAGCACCGGGTCTCGTTTCCGGTTTGATCGTCTCGTAAGCACCGTGTCTCGTTTCTGGTTAATCGTCTTGTCAGCACCGGGTCTCGTTTCCGGTTGATCGTCTCGTAAGCACCGGGTCTCGTCTCCGATTGATCGTCTCGTCATCACCGGGTCTCGTCTCCGGTTGATCGTCTCGTCATCACCGGGTCTCGTTTCCGGTTGATCGCCACGTAAGCACCAGGTCTCGTTTTCGGTTGATCGTCTCGTCATCACCGGGTCTCGTTCCCGGTTTGACCGTCTCGTAAGCACCAGGTCTCGTTGCCGGTTGATCGTCTTGTCAGCACCGGGTCTTGTCTCCGGTTGATCGTCTCGTAAATCACCTCGTTCCTGCCGGTCCCGCCCCGACAAATCAATTCGTCGTGTTCCACACCCGACTGGTTGAAATCTCGTATTTTATTTTCGCATAACAAGTCACGTGGATTTTGAAATTGATTAATTTTGTGAAGAAGAAAAAAGGATAGAAATCGGACCCAGCCGCAGATTGATCTGCGGCCAAGATCGGCTTTTGTAAGCCGATCGCCCCTTCCCAGATCTATCGTTTTCAGCCCTTGCCCACTGTTGCTTTTCGCGATTTTTCACCCTCATACGTCTTTTTTGTCGATTTTTTCAACATTCTCGCAAAAACCGCTTCGGTTGGATCGATCTACACGCTACGGGTAACATTTTGACCAATTATTTTCTTATTTCGTCAACGTTTCGCTATACATTTGCTATTTTGGATGTTTAGAGATAGAAATGTATGCTTTGAAATGCTATGTCATGTATCATTGTATGTATATATTATGTCTCAACTGTGCGAGTCATATTCTATGTTCATGATGCGGGTCATACATACTTGTCATTTTTTTTGAAAGAGATCATGCATTAAGGTCATCTTGATGTCGTAATTAACCATATAAAATGTAATTTTGATCTGCTGTGGCTTGGGTTAATTGAAAACATGCCCGACTGTGCATGGGATGCTCATTTTATAGACGAAACTCTACCGAAATTTTATTTAATTCTTTTTTAAAAAAAAAAACTGGAGTCCCACTAAAATCTAATTTATGCATATATAGTAACCATGCATCATGCTGCATTAATTCTACGATGAAGATAGGCAAATAAAATGTTTGTGATATAATTCGAAATATAATGTACCTCCCTCTTCTATTGTGTCATTCTAGCTATGGATCCTGATGCTCCCAGCAGCTCCACTGCACCTCGTGCTTCGGGTGTTCGCCGCCGTAGGGCTGCACCTGCCCCGGTTTTGACTCGGACTCGCCAGGCTCGCCGACTGGCAGAGGCTGTCGTCCGGCCTGACCACCCTGATGTTGACGAGGCCGTTCTTCCAGACGTTGAGGCAGAGGGGCCGCCCTCCAACACACTAGCTCCCTCTACTCGCCGCGCTCTACCCGGTGCCTCTATCTAGGTGCCCGATCTGTTGGGTCGAGATCTCAGCCGTCACCCCTCAGCATTTCTCGTCTCTAATGAGGTATACTCATTACTCCTCTGAATTCATTCCCAATCTCTGTTCGTATCTGGACTGATCCATTAGTGATTGCCACAGGTGTCCGAGTTCACTCAGCCGAGGGGCAACTGGTTTAACATCTATTCCCTCTACACAGCATTGCACGTCGATTACCGCACGGTGGTGGACTGTTGGGGTTTCCGTTCTTTCTTCACCATCATTCCTCGTCAGTGCCCATGGGGTTATATGAGGGCTTTGTTTGAGCGATGGTTCCACCAGACCCAGTCCCTTCATCTTTTGGACTGCGAGGTTGTACTGACTCCTTGGGATTAGAGGTACATTACCGGCATCGAGTTCATCGGGGTCCGTGTTCCCCTAGATCTCGATATTACTCCAGCGGAGGTCCGATCTCTATTGGGTTTCGCCGCCGAGGACCGGGTTTTCAAGGCCCGTAGCATTCGGTCCGGAGCATTGGCTGTTGATGCTGTTGGAGGTATCTATGCGACGCCCTTCCCTGCAGACCGAGCTACTCGTGGTATTCTGCTCCGGCGTCTGTTCCTGACTATTATGAGGGTTTGTTTCCTAGGGAACAACTCTTCTACCATTCATTTCAGCGTCGTCGGCGCCATCAGGGATGTGGATCAGATCGGTGATTATGATTGGGGGTCCTTCACTTTCGCCTATTTCCTCCATGGTCTCCGTCTTCGCTCAGAGGGACAGACAGATGCTTGGCTTGGGTTTTACCCCTTCTTGCTAGTAAGCCTTCTTTTCTTACTGCACTTCCTATCATTTCATTTCCCTTCTCTGCATCTGCCAGTTACTCATGTCGTTTCTTATCTCTGTTCACAGTTTTGGGCGTACGAGCGACTCCCATGCTTGAGGCCTGTCACGACCCTCGGTCTAGATACCTATCCCAGGGGTCGGCGGTGGCACCACAGTACTTTGGAGGAGGTCCCTGTGTCTGGCAGCTTCGCCCACTACCGTATTCAGTTAGAGTTGATCACCACTGCTGAGGTTGTTTGGACTCCTTATCTCTCTGAGCATCTGACTGTGGGATTTACAGATGGATATCCCTCCGGCCCAGAGTTCGTAATTTCCACCCGTTGCCTTACCTTGCAGAGTGTTGGAGGATGGGTGATGTATTTGGGAGAGCGCGCATTCAGATGCGTGACTGGAGAGATCCGTATTCCGCACTCTCTCCCCCTTACTACATCCTGGCCGGTGGACTCTCAGCCCTCAGAGATTATGCTGGAGGGAGAGGATGGCCGGACACTTTCTACGGGTCCCAGCACGAGTGAGGCCTTTCGTACCTAGTGGGTGCCCCGCACTATTGGTCCTCAGACTCGGGCCACATTCTTCCTCGGGGATATGGTCCCTGGATCGGTGATGATGACTGATTGGGCTACCTGTGTTCGGGCTCCTACACATGCTGAGCAGATTGCTACTCTGACCCGCCAGGTGGACCAGCTATCCTTATATCTTCGGGTGTTAGGCCGGACCCCAGAGGATGCTTATGCGTATGACCCTAACAGTGCGAGTTTCGATGCAGGCCCGAGCTCATCTGATGCCCCAGTGCCCCATATATCCCAGATATTAACTTCGGGGCTTCGACTTCGACTTCTACTCCAGGGGATCAGTTTGAGGATCCCGACTTCATAGACGATATTACTTTTGATTAGATCATAATAGGATATGGCCTTTTTTTGTATTTGAACTTGTTCAATTTCTTTTTTTTTTCCATTTCATGCACTATGTATTGAACTCCTTTATTTATTTATGCACAGTTTTATCATTATGACAATTCGATTACCCTATTATTAACTGTATGATGCATGCTTTTATTCATGGATAGATAATGACCCCTGCACAGTCTTTTTGATACTATTTTTCACAGATGTCGTCACCAGACGCCGTGGTACGTTTGGATCTCGGTCCTCCCATAGGGTTGGTTGGCAGGCTTTTCCGCTAGTTGGACAGTTTGTCGCCGGCCGACAGGGTTATCGCAGATGGTCTTCTGGGACATTCCTGGTCCTTATTATCCTTTCAGGTGCCAAGGGCTTTGTGGAGGGTATTCTGAGTTATTGGGCCCCTGCCCGTCAGGTGTTCAGATTAGGGACAGTGGAGTTGACCCCTACTCTCGAGGAGTATGCCCGATTTACCGGCTTGTCTTTGGATGGTCCTTGTTCCAGGGTCACAGCTGGTCCCATGCGCCGTCAGTTCTTGACTTTTACTGGGTTGCAGAGGACAATTCTGTTATCGGTGATCACATCAGACCATCTAGTTCCCCTTCATTTCCTGATTGACTGATTCGGCTCACCCGACAGTTTTCATCTATTCTCTGGTGATTTTTCTGTATCTGAGGAGCACTGGGGTGCCTTGAGAGTAAATGTTTTGATGGCTTGTGTTATCTCAGTTTTGTATCTGCCGACCAGATCCGATCTGTTGGATATGCGAGTTATTGCGGCCACTAGAGCCCTTCAGGAGGATCACACCATTATTCCCATGATACTAGCAGACACCTACATGTCAGCCTCATATTGTCAGTCCTTCTGAGGCAGAGTATTTAGAGGGAGCTCTGTTTTGTTGTATGTATGGTTTATGAGCCATCTCAGCCCCATCGGTCATTTCCGTCGCCATGGGTTTTACTTCAGCCACGACATAGCCATGCAATTCTCGTCCGTCCCGTGAGCTGTGTTGATGCGGTTTCCTGGATAGAATTCTTATCGTCTATTGAGGAGCCCTTTCATCTCTTGATCTATTCGGGTTATTGCTCCTTCATGAGCTTCTTGACTCATGTGCCCACCTTGGATTTCATCCCTATTTCTGGCTTGAGGGGCGTGACGACTTATCATCCCTTGGCGGTTATGGGGCAGTTTGATCAGATACAAGATTTTCACCCTTTCACGGGCGCATCTGACTACCGATTCCTCATATCACCCCAGACAAAGAGAGATCTACTGCGGGTATATGATCTTTGGTCTCGCAGGGTCTTTGCCGAGTATAGTGAGAGTTGCCCCATTCAGACATCTGCTTATGTGCAATGGTTGCACGGAGACTCTGATATGGTTGGTTTGAGTCAGACTGGAGTATTTGATGACTCTCGAGTGATTTCCACAGATGATACCACCCCAGAGATATCTGTTCCTCCCGAGTCTACAGAGGTGATGTCCGGACATGATTTAGAAGGCTTCTCCACTCCCGCCCATATTCCTTTTTCCATCTCAGCTGATTCTGCCCCTAGTCGGGTTACTGAGGATAGCCGGATCCGTCTGGCCTTGATTACTACTGAGGCTGAGAGGGATGCTGCTCTTGTTGAGAGAGATGCTGCCATTCTGGCAAGAGATGCTGCCCTCGCTGACAGAGATGCCATTGTATTGCAGACTAGGGCAGTTATAGATGCTCACTCTGAGACTATTAGCCGAGCCATTGCTTTATTGGATCGCATCGATATGATGGGGCAACAGATTGCATGGGATATCGATGCTTCAGATCTATCCACCACTTTATCCATCCTGCTTCAGTTAGTTTCAGATTTGTAGATCATTTTATTTCCTGCATAGACTATGTCAATTTCATCGGTTATCGAAAGAGAAATCTTGTAACAAAATGACTTATATATATAGACATGCATTTAAATTTAGTCATTTTCCCCTTTTTTGTTGTATCGTTGCCTTTCATTGGATCCTCATTTTATCCAGCTAACCACGATTTTGATATTTCGCCTTCTTTCTCTTCTCAAGTCTTGATGGAGATTTGACAAATATTGCCGCACCCCTGTTGATTTCATCGGGCTGAGTCTTAGATTTTGGCTAACTATTTGGTTGGGTTAGGGTTATGTCATTGAAGCTGATTAGGTGGCTGGTTTCGGGAAGGTTTCGAGGGTATAGGAAGGTTTTTTTTTCTGGCTGTTGGGAATCGGTTTTGATTAGAGAACGTGTTATTTTGTAAAAAAATGGACCGTGCTCTGATGGCTGCCTACGTACTCCCACAAGTCGGGAAATCAGGTCCTTCGTAGTTCGTTCTTCATAGAAAAAGGAGAAGATGATGATTCAAGCGTAGAACCACTTCACCGAGTCGGAATTGATGGGCTGTGGAAACACCTCACCATCCATCTCTTGCAATATGAGGGCTCCTTCGGACAGCACTTTCTTAATCCCAAAAGGTCCTTTCCAGTTCGGGGCAAACTTCCCTTTGGCTTCGTCTTGACAAGCCATGACTCTCTTTAGCACTAGGTCATTTTCCTTGAACTTCCGAGGTCTTATCTTTTTGTCGTACGATCGAGAGATTCTTTGCTGATATAACTGACCGTGCAAAACAACAGTCACCCTCCTTTCATCAATTAGGGCCAATTGGTCGTATTGACCTTGCATCCAATCCTCCTCGTTTATCTGGGCATCAATCAAGATTCTGAGGGACGCCATCTCAACCTCAACCGGCAGAACCGCCTCCATTCCGTATACCAAGGCGTAAGGGGTTGCCCCTGTAGAAGTACGCACTAACGTTCTGTACGCCAGTAGGGTGAGAGGTAGCAGATCCGGCCATCCCCGATGATTGGCGGACATTCTCGCCATGATCTTCTTGATATTCTTATTTACAACCTCCACTGCCCCATTCATCTTAGGACGGTAAATGACAGAATTGAGGTGTTTGATCTTAAACTGGTCACATAATTCCTTCATGAGGGCATTGTTTAAATTCTTGGCATTGTCGGAGATTAAGACCTCAGGTTGCCCGTATCGGCAAATGACATTATTCCTGATGATCTCCTGAGTTACTTTGGGGAAAGACGCTGCTTCTACCCATTTAGTGAAGTAATCGATCATGACGAAGATAAATCGGTGTCCGTTGCTTGCTTTGGGCTCCACTGGTCCGATTACATCCATACCCCACATTGAGAATGGCCAAGGGGAGGTCATACAATGTAGTTCATTAGGAGGCGCATGGATTACATTGCCGTGCGCCTGGCATTGGTAACATCTTTTGACATGATCATCACAGTCGGCTTTCAGTGTTAACTAGTAATGCCCCGTTCTCAAGATCTTTTTGGCCAGCATCGGTCCACTCATGTGTGGCCCACACACTCCACCATGTATTTCGTCCATAATCTTTTGGGCCTGCATTTCATTTGCACATCACAACAATCCCAAACCGGTATCCCTCTTGTACAGTGAATCCCCGCTCAGATAAAACTTCATCGCCATCTTTTGGATTCTCAACCTCTCAGCTCGGCTTGCTTGGTCAGGAATGGATCTATCCCTCAGATACTCCCTTATATCGTGATACCAAGGCTGCTTTGGCAGAACCACATCCTCCGATAATACTGCCACATGTTCCTCGTATGCCGGGGCATTCTGTACCGCTATTTCAATCTGTGGAACGTCCCTGCTTTTGATTATGTGGATTAAGGAAGCCAGAGTTGCCAATGCATCGGCAAAATCATTCCGTCCCCGGGGGATATGTCGGAAAGCGATATCTTCAAATTCTCGCATCAATTGGATAACACATCGGTGGTATGGAAGCAACCGAAGCTCCTTCGTGCTATACTCCCCGATCGCCTGTTTGATTACCAGTTCTGAATCCCCGAACACCGCTAGTCTTTTTACCCCCATATCGCGGGCAAAATGGAGTCCCAATATACATCCCTCATACTCAGCTGTGTTATTCGAGTTACTGAACTGCAATTTAGTGGCCACAGAGTATTGCTCTCCGGTGATAGATACCAGCACTGCTCCGGCTCTTGCCCCTTCAGCATTCATGGCACCATCAAAATACAACTTCCAGAACTGCCCCTCGTCGTCACATCTCGTGTGTAAGACCCATAATACATCCTCGTCCGGCAATGGAGTTTCTAAAGGCTCCATCCCCTCGCTAGCATTTCTGATAACTAATCTGCAATTCCCTGCCCTTTCATGGCTTTCTGAGTCACGTATACGATGTCGAACTGCTGTAAGATTAACTGCCACCTTGACAGTCGACAGTTCAGCATGGGCCTTTCAAAGATATACTTCAGGGGATCCATTCTCGATATCAGGTACGTAGTGTGTCCATGGAGATAGTGCTGTAATCTCATTGCAGCCCACGCCAAAGCACAACAGGTCCTTTCGATGGGGGTGTAATTCTGTTCACATCGGCTAAATCTCTTGCTGAGGTAATAGATGGCCTGCTCTTTGCCTGATTCATTCTTCTGTCCCAACATACATCCCATTGCAATGGCATTGACCGATATATACATAAACAGCGGGATCCCATCCTTCGGGGGTACCAGCACCGGTGCTTTTGTCAGCTGCTTCTTAATGGTTTGAAAGGCTTTCTGGCATTGCTTATTTCACTCTTGGGAGACATCTTTCCTTAACAGTTTAAAAATCGGCTCGCATGTAGTTGTCAAGTGGGATATGAAGCGGCTGATGAAGTTTATTCTTCCCAGAAATCCTCTTATCTCCTTCTCTATGTGAGGTGCCGGCATATCTACAATGGCCTTAATCTTTGCCGGATCCAACTCAATGCCCCGATTACTAACCAGGAATCCCAAGAGCTTGCCCGACTGCACTCCGAAAGCACACTTTGCCGGATTGAGCTTCAAATTATATTTTCTGAGCCGATCGAATAGCTTTTTGAAATGGGTTACATGATCAGATTCCACCCTCGATTTCACGATAATGTCATTCACGTAGACCTCTATCTCCTTGTGCATCATGTCGTGGAACAGGGCCATCATGGTTCTCTGATATGTAGCCCCCGCATTTGTGAGACCGAAGGCCAATCGTCTGTAGCAGAAGGTGCCCCAAGGGGTGATGAAAGCGGTCTTTTCCCGGTCCTCCTCCGCCACCAATATTTGATGATACCCCGCAAAGCAATCAACAAAAGAGTACATCTCGTATTGGGCTGTGTTATCCACCAAGATGTGTATAAAAGGCACTGGGAAGTTGTCCTTGAGACTGGCCTTGTTCAGATCTCTATAGTCGACACATACCCTCACCTTCCCTCCAGGCTTAGCCACTGGGACTATATTGGACAGCCATTCCGGGTAAGTGGACACCATAATGATTCCAGCCTTGAACTGTTTGACGATTTCTTCCTTCACCTTCAAGCTCCACTCCGGTTTTAGCTTTCTTAGTTTCTGCTTGACAGGCTTGAAACCCTCCTTGATGGGCAACCGGTGTACCACAATGTCGGTGGACAATCCGATCATGTCCTCATGAGACCAGGCAAAAACATCCTCATACTGGCTTAGCAACTCAGTTATTTCTATTTTCTGGCTAGGGGTCAAGTCTGTCCCTATCTTGAGCTCTTTGGGTTTGTCAGGGGTTCCGATATTTATGGTGATGGTTTGGTCTAAGTTAGGTTTGGGTTTGTCTTCGACCCATCCTTTGATCTCGTCAGGCGTGTCGTCATTATCTGTCTCATCCTGTTCAATGCCCATTAAATCGAAATCCAGCTCAATATCAAAATCATAGTCATCTTTCAAATTCAAAAAATCGTTTGTTAGACAAGAAATACTCAAATTGGTACACTTGACATGAAACAAAAATATTTATCATATATAAAAGTCATTTTCCCACAATGATCATCTTTAAAATAACATGACAAAATAACATAACCATGCAAAATTCAAAATAAGGGACAACAACTGGTATTTATTCATCCCCCACCATCCGGGGTCTAACATCGTGATGCCATATTTTACCCTCGTTTGGATATTACTGGCTCTATTGTCCAGTTGTCGGTGGTCCGATCAGTCGGAATGCGACAGATAAAAGGCGGCTTCACATCGGAAACTTCCTCGATGACCACAGCCACATTGCATTGGTCCTTCTTCATAACCTCTTCAGGAATAGTCAGCCCCACCCAATTGATGACAGGCACACTCTATTGGGCTCCTGACGGCGTGGCAACATACTTCCCTTTTCCACTGCTTACTGACTGTCCAGGGATATAACACTTGGTTTCAAACTGTTGCATGACCTCCTACAGGAAACTCTCCTTTTTGGCCAACTCATCATTTGTGGGGGTCAATTTTCCACCTCCTGTCGCAGACACAGGGTTGCCAGTACCTTATTCATTGTTGACTTTCCGCATTAGACTTTCGGCCAGTCGAGTTGGGGTCCCCCCTTGAGAGTGTTTCTATCCTACGCCTCCATAATACCCCAACCCTGCCTTGCCTATCTGATTGGGCAGTTGAATAGGCTCAGTAATTCCTTGACTGTTCTTTCCCAACCCTTGCCCAGGTCGAAACTTCATCTTCATCATTTCTCTAGCAACAAAGGTAAGTTCAGGAGAGACCTTAAGTTTTACGGCTGGAGCCCCCAGACATCTGTTGTGGGAAGTATTAATTTCCAGCGCCTGAAAACTGGCGGGTACCACCGATTCGTCCAAATTAATCACCGGCAGGCCATTCCTGGAAGGAGAAGGGCCATTATGCTCTGCAGAGACCGTCACCAGATTCCCGTCGATGATAAACTTAATTTGCTGGTGTAGCGTAGAGGGAACTGCCTCGGCCACGTGTATCCATGGCCTTCCCAATAACATGTTATAACTTGCCGCGATATCCAGGACTTGGAATGAAATATCGAAAGTACAAGGCCCTATCTCCACAGGCAATTCTATCTCCCCCATTGTATCCTTCCGGGATCCGTCAAAGGCTCGTACCACCACATAACTGGCCCGCAGGCGCTTAGGATTGACGTTCATTTTTTCCAATGTACTGAATGGACAGATATTCAATGCTGATCCCCCATCAATTAGCACCCCATTCATAACATATCCTGAAAAGATTACCGCAATGTGCAGCGGTTTCCGATGCCCCCTTCCCTCTTTGGGGATATCATCATCTGTGAACGATATTACATTGTTTTCTAATAGATGGTCCACTAGATGGCCGAAACCTTCTTTGCTAATCACCTTGGGAATGTGTGCCTCTTCTAGGACTTTGGCCAGAATTCTGCAGTGATCGTCGGATGATAATACCAAATCCAGGATCGATGTTAGAGTCGATTCCTCGCTCAATACCTTGACCCCCCTCGCTTCTGAATGATTCATCTTCCTCAAGAATTCCATAGCTTTCTCCCCGGATATCTTTTCATTCTTCTTCCCTTTGCTCTCAAGGACTCGTCCTGGAAGATACAAAGGATTTCCCTTTGATGTTACAGAAGCACAACTGGCCGCCTCCTCTGATACTCCCCCGTAATTCCACGGTACTGTTTCCAGACCGCTAATGGGGATTTATGGTCTTGCTGCAATGGTGAGAAGCTTCGGAGCCGTTAACCTGATAGGCGCCTCTGTGATACCCCTGCTCAGACCCGCTAACCTAATCGGTGTCCCTCGTATATTCTCCTGATCACTTGTCATGCAAATCATCTCATCGATTCTCTTTATATAATTCAGCCCTGGTGGTCCTCCGGCTTCGCTGGCTTCCACCACATTGACCCCTTCCCCATCATGCTTAGGCAGGGGATTGACTTTAACATTTGGTGACTCTGGTTGTTCCACCACGATCTCCCCGCTATCGATCATGTTCTGAATCTTGTGCTTCAGTGCCCAACATTCCTGAGTATCATGACCAGGGGAACCCGAATGGTACACACACTTCTTACTCGGGTCAAATCTTCTCCCTTTCGGGTCAATTGGGGGTGCCAAATCGATTATCTTTCTCTGTGCTATTAATACTGCCAAAATCTATTCAAGAGGATCCCCAAGCGGGGTGAATACCCGATCTCTTGTGGTCTCAAATTTTCTTTGTCCGTCCGTCCTTTGATTATTGAAATTATGTTGTCGGGGTGGTACAATTCTCTGTATTTGCACTGGAGGGCTATTCTCCACTTTCCTAGATGATCCCTGCAGGATGAGGGAAACATCCTCCTCCTTTCTCTTTTGGGTCCTGCGGGAAGCACTGCCATAGTTTCCACTCTGGATTTGCTCCGCAACTGTTTCTAGAGCTGTGAAGTCCCGGATCTTGCCAGATTTTAACCCCATGTCAACCATTTCTCCATGCTTTATCATTTCGGCAAAAGGTCTTCCAATCCCCGCTATCACTCGCTCATAATAGGGCGCCTCCTGAATATCCACAAAGGTCATTACCATCTCCGCCTCGCTCATTGGGGGATTCACCTGTGCAGCCATACCCCTCCACCGCTGTGCATAGTCCCTAAAAGATTCTTTTGGTTGCTTCTTGACCTTTGTCATCTGATATCTATCAGGGGCCATCTGTGCCTGGAAGCTGTATTGTGTCAAGAAAGTATGGGCCAACTCCTCCCAGTTGTGGATCCGAGCATTATCAAGGCGGGCATACCAAGTTCTTGCTTCTCCCGTTAGGCTCTTTTGGAATAACTGCATCCTCAGTCCTTTGTCTTCTGCATAAGACCCAAGTTCCCCAATGTATATCTTCAGGTGTGTATAAGGGTCTCCCTTCCCATTATATTTCTCAAATTCGGGGATCTTGAATTTCTCCGGATACCTGGCTCCTGGAAAGACACACAGATCTGAATAATTTACCCTGCCCAGGGAACCTATGCCTTTCAGAGACTGGATAGTCTCCTCCATCTGCCTCATTTTCTTTCGAAGATCATTAGTGTCTCCTTCCTCTGGAATAGTGATTACCGTCCTGTTAGGTGTAGGAATGGTTTTGGGGATGACTGGCTCGCCCTTAGGCTGGGGTTGATCATCCCTAGGCGGATCTTTGTTTGGCAGATCTTGTCTCAGTAGCAACTGCTCTTTCAGCATCGTGGCCATTTCCAACATCTGTTTTTTAAAATCATCGAATTCCTCCCGAGATATGGAACCAGGATTATGAGGTGGAAGATCAGCCATTTCAGATGTAGAAACCTGGGCCCTCTTAGATTGCAAACGTGTTTGAGGAGCAATCCTACAGGAAAAAATGGTTTGGAGTTTAATCTTTGGAAAATGAAAGATGTGGATGCATGCTAAAGCTGTAACTTTTGTTTTTGAGTTTTTTAATCTTTCCCTACAAAACAAAATGTTAGCAGTCCCTTATTGCAATAATAAATGCTAGACACGAATTATTATGCTTTCCTAGCTATTCCCTGCAAAACATAGAGGTTAGTACTTTCTTTTGACAACAGGGAAGGTATATGTAAAAATATTGAATGGACTATGACATTTATACGCGTAAACGTAAAAGGGCATGAAGAGACTTTCCTTGCGTTGGGTTAATCTGAGGCTGACCTATCCTAAGGTTACTCTCGCGGCTTTTCGGCATGAAGGTCCCCAAATCTTCGCAATCTACTCGTCTGAATCCTTTCGATTGGAGCGGATCTGGGTGGTGCATTTCCTGAGCCATCTCCAGGGAGCAGCCCCTTCGAGTCCAGTAATAAGCAACCGACAGGTTTGTCTCAGGAGGAGGTACACTCTCAACATACATTCACATTCATCGTCCTCACCGTATACAAATGATTACTTTAAAGTAAAACAATTCCATTCAATCATTCATTCAAAAAAACACACATTCACACAACAACAAGTAAAACAGGTCAAAATATCGCACGTACATACACATTCATAAATTTTTTAAAGGATAGAACAACATCAAGATTTGAACGCGGCTTAAGCCCTCTAATGTCCCCAACAGAGTCGCTAGTTGTCGACGCCGGGAAGATCGCTTCCACGCTAATTATTGCCCTTTCCAATTTTAGCCTTTTTATTAGATGATTTTTGGAAAAGGTCGGCACAAATGTCAACGGGATTTTAAAAGATCGTTTTTTATGATGAGCCAATTGACCAGAGTCGCCAGTTGGTATATTTGAAATGGATGTACCAACTCATCCGAACTTCGTTTTCGTAAATCGCTGGCTCATATGTGACTCCGAATTAATTGGTCTGCAGACCGAGATTCATAGAGTTCGGGGGCTTGCTTAAGCGAGGGGAAGGTGTTAGGCACCTCCCGACTTTCGTGAAACATGGTTACCGCAATCTTGATGCTTTTCCTATCCTTTAAATTCTTAAAATGTGTGTGTGCGCGCGTGTGTGCCTATGTGAATGTTGTGGTGAGTTTGCATGAAGAAACCATTTGGATTTTTTTATGAGAAGTCGTGTTTTAATTTGAGAATGCTTTAGAATGTCCTTCGGCTTATACGAGAAAGCTTTATTTTTTATGAGAAAGGTTTAATTTTAATTGTCAAAAACTACAAGATTTTCATTAGGTGTCGTTTTGGCAAAACAAGAGTTTTTTTTAAACCTTCGTCAAAATAGGAATCGGGAGCTATACGTTGCTTTCGTAAATAAAGTGACAGGCAATTTCTAGGATCTCTTTAACCATATGCACAAAGGTTTAATAAAACGTTATTTATTTTTATAAAACCATTTTTTGTGATGTTTGAAAACGCTTTTTTTCTTTAGCCTTCTCGTTTAAATAGGAATCGACATTCATTAGCACTTCCAATTTTAAGCCTCGTGGTGCTAATAACCTATTTTGATTGATTTTATGAAAATCTTCATCGTTTAGCTTTGAAACCAGTTTTTTGTGTCGTAAATCAAATCAAGCATTAAAATGCGTGGGGGCTATTCATGGGCATGTGAGCCATCAAAATAACCCCAAACGCCCACAATCGCATATTTCACTATTACGGGGCCTTAAACCCGATTTTCGACTTGACATCGTTTTAAGGCCCGACAATTACATGTTTACAATAAAGGTTACATCAACCCTACTACATACACCCAAAAATGTCCATAATCGGATTTGGACCACGGGGTCGCGTTCCTAGGCTCATATCCAAAATTGCTACACACCCACAAAATGGATACTTCAAAAATTAAACGTCGGGTTGCTTTACACACCATAATATCCTAAAATAGTAATCTAAATACGCTACGCGTAATACATTACCATAACGAGCTAAAATCACCAAAGGGATATCATCGGGTCCTTAGGAAGAATTTCGTTCCATTGGAACCCTCACTAATAGTCCTTAATCCGTGTATCCACAATAATATCCAAGAAAAACTACATTTAATATACTCGAATGACAAAACTTAACGAAATGATATAACAAAAATGCTATAAAAAAGGGGTTTTTCACCTTGCAAATGACACCACGATGCGTATAAACTCGTATATTAAATAGAGTAGAGAGTGTGTGTGATACAATCCAATAAAAGGAGTATAAATCCTCACTTTTTTCTCTCTTTTCTCTCTTCTCCCGCTCCTCTTTGCTGCTGTTTTCTTTCTCTCTTTTTTTTTCTTTTCTAACCCCCTGTATCCTCTCGGATGAAAATGAAGAACTGCATTGATAAAGGCTGCCAGAGGCAGCCGCAGATTGATCCGCGGCTGGTCGCAGATTGATCTGCGGCTAGCCTCCGTTTCTTCGTGCTCGCCGCGCACTTCAGCCTGCCGCGCACTACAGTCTTCCCATCATTGGCCGCAGATCAATCCGCGGCTAGCTGGGCTGATTTTCTCGATTTTCGTACCGCACCTCGATTCTCGTATCGTACTGTTGGTTTTCGCTGAAAGGCTTGTATTTTGCAGTCCGAGAACCGCTGGGAAACGTGCCATGTCATTCAGGAATGCTCGTTTCGAATGGCTGCGACATGATACAGGATTTGAATTTGGAGCTTGGTTTACAGGGGGCGCTGCCCCCCGACCCCCACTAGATCACCGACGAGCAGATAAGCGTAGTGGCCATTAGTCGATTCCTGATATCCGCTCGTTGTCGTGTCGGCTTTGATCGCAAGTCGTTGTGGTGGCTTTGAGTGTTCGTACTTATGTCCACCTTTCGTTCTCGTAGGCTGGGTTAATTGACGATTCTGCCCTCCTGTCAGGGTTAGTATACGAAGTGCAAAATTTGGGTGTCTACAATGAACATGAATAAAGAAAATGCTGCCTTATTGGGAATGTAGAATCCCTCGTGATCAAGGTTATTTATCCAGTTGATTCCAGGAGCCTGTTATTTTAGATTTAGTATTAGTAATGGAAATATTTTACCTTACATAAAATTATTCAAGATAACGAAATTTATTAAGCAAGAAGGGTAAACATAGAACTTACGAGTTGCTTGATTGAATCAATGAGCACATCAATGTTCCAGGAATCAAAAACTGGTAGCTCAGATAAGCTACTGCTACCAGAAGCAGAACAGAATGTTGAGTATGTGTTCTGTCTGTCCTCAAGACCATCATTGGTGCGAACAATAGTGCCAAGTATCCTAGCAATAGTGATTTCAGTCAGCGGTAAGAATAAAAATAACATCTTTTTGGACTGCAAGACATTCACTGTGCATCCATAACCCAATTCCTTCATTAGTCTAGCCATACTAATTTCTTTCTTCATTTCTGCTAGAATCGTGTCAAAATCATTTTCAGAGCTTTCGTCGAACTCCAAATTCCTGCACCAATAAAGAAAATTAAATAAACGCAAAAAAATGTTTGACCTTCCAATGGTTTTAATTTTTCTTAATGACAGTCAAATCTACCCACTATCCTTAGGGTGCACACTGAATTTACCATCAAGTGCCCATAATACCCCACCAACCACAAGACCACACACACTGAGTAATCCCATAGTAATGTGAGGGTGACCCAAAGGAGATCATTCCCTTTCCGGAGTATTAAACCATTTTCCAACAAGATAGTTAATTAAAAAGAGACAGGGTCTTTAATTTGGTCAGTAAAAGAGGGATGCTATAGGAGAAGCTCCATCATAGCATTCAGACCTAAACAGTAATCAAGAAGTGATGGGAAGTACGAAACCTATGAATGCAAAAATTACCTTAAGAAGTTTATATCACATAATTCATCAGAAAGCAATGGTGCTAAAATGAAATCAAAATCCTCCTTCAATTGAACTACTGACAACATCTGCATAAATGAATCCACATGCTTGTAAAGGCCTTCTGATCGGTTAAGAAACCTGAGAATGTTCTGAATTTGCTCAGCAGAATCCATAGACGCATAATTGGCACATACCTCCGCAATCTGAGCCGTGAAGAAATTTTTCCCTGTGAAGCACCCCAAATAATAAATTCACAAGTTAAAGAAACAACATAAATAGGGAAACAGTACTAACAATTTACACTGTATCAAAAACTTTAGATATGAAGGAGAGATGGGACATACCACACATTCTGATATCAAGATTTTCTAAATCTGATAAAGCAAGACTTATCCCAATTTTTTCAGGTGCTGACAGTTGCAATGCAGTACAGAGATTCTCCAAGAGATCTTGTAATAACCAAGAATATTGAGATCACATTGTAAATGTATATATTAATTATTAATTAATGTATTGATTACTTGTGACTTGTGAAGGATAAGTATGTGATTAAATAAATATATATGTGTACGTGTATATATATATATATATTATAGATATGTGAATAATTATTTGTTATATAGAACCTAATCATATAGTAGGTATAAGAATTATGTGGCTACATTATTACATCCATAGAATAGTCCAAATACTTAAATTATTATTGGGCTAGTTCAATTGAATTATTAAACAAGCATAAATTTAGCTCTTAATTATGGACTTGTAGTTTGGGCTTACAAGATATTTCCTTGGCCCAATTTCATTCTTACTACGATCAGTCAAAAAGGGAGGACCCAAGTTAATTATATGGCCCAATCCGGTTTAATGGTGATCAGCCATATAAAGGTGATTCACTAAAGTTATAATTCGGCAGCCCAATTAGGTGTAACCCAAGATAATAAGAGAGAGATATCAGATGATCGAATATCTTGGAAAGTAGTACACGCAACTTAAAATCCTTTACCATACACGTACCCCACCTAAAGTGAATGACTCGCTCTCTCTATTTCTACCAACTGACTATTTGATGTATGGCGAGGATGAGGAGTTGGTAATATTTCTTATCGATATTCCGGGATTCAGGGAATTTAAACGAATGTGTATGGATCCTATAGATTTAATAGAAGCTAACAACTGGGTTAAGAGTCTCTCTATATATGAAAATTCATCTTTCGTCTGTTAAAACTTGCTGAGATAGCTAGAACTGATATAGAGAGAAACATTGTGAGATGGAGGGTATGTAAGAGGAGTAATTTATAGCAGGCAGAACTGATCAGCGGATGCCCTCTAATTTCGTTACCTATTTTGGAAAGAAAAGGAAACAGGCATCTAAAGTTAAGAGGTGTGCAGCTTTCAAACCTCAGTAATAGTTTATATATGCTCATATTATTATTTCGCATATGTGAACTAGATGAAAGTTCAGAAAACAATACTAAGTGAAGTACTCTGTTATCTTGTTCCATACAAGATAAAAAAAAATGTTGACCGGGCCCTAGTTAAACCATGAAACAGGCAGTTCGGTGACCTTTCAATTTAACAGCCATGATTAGTTGACTTTGTGACCGTATGTCTAAATGTTTGAGACCAGTGACTAATTTGAGCCAAGCCTATATTAGAACTGCAGTAGAAAGACCAACTGAGAATTTATGCTTATACGGAAATATTAAGAACTTTGTGTCTTAGACCATAAATGATGATAGTTGAACTGATAATCAACCATTAGTAGAACCCAAAAACATGTGTTTAATAATACTCTATAAAATTACTGATGAATCAGTTTAGAGGTTCTGTCAAATCAATAGTGAGCAAACACACTATTTGATATTGAGCTTAAGTTATTCATGAGTTCAGTAGTCATGAATCAGGCCCAAAGATTTGGTTATAACAGTATGACTGTGGACTAATAAAGGAATAGACCCTCGAATGAAATTTCTTGGAGTAAAACCAAGTCTCAAAAGAATATAAGTTACTCGACGATCGTAGAGTCAGTCAGCCAAGTTACTCGACGATCATAGACTCAGTCAGCCAAGTTACTAGACGATCGTAGAGTCAGTCAGCCAAGTTACTCGACGATCGTAGAGTAAGCCTGTCGAACCACTCGGCCATCATAGTGCTTACTCGGCAATCGTAGAGTGAAGTCCGTCAAACTAATTTGGCAATCATAGAGCTTACTTGCAGATCGTAGAGTACTTATCGGCTGTAGAATGAACCCATGGTTTAATTACACAATACGCTTGGCTTCCAGGGGGCGCTGCTATAATATTCCGAACCCTAAAAAGATATGTATATGTAAATTGTGTGTTTATTAAATGAAATTTCTTATTCCGAATCTGTGTTATGTGATGATACATTCTGATGAACGGCTGTTCAGGTAATCTTTGAAAACTTAATACGATTTGAAAACATTATCGTATACGTTTAGAATTAGAACATATAACGTAAAACTAGATATCGAAAAGTTTAAAACCTTAAACCTTAATGAGATTTGAAGTTTGTAACATATATGCTTAATAAAGATTGAAATGATATTTTGAAGCAGGTGTTTTGTGATTATATCATGTAAACGATAAATTTGGTCAAATAAAATTTTTTTGGTCAAGCTGCTTAGTCGTGCTTACATTGACAAAATGATTTGTCGTGCTTTCCACGATTTCACCAAAAAGCATCCTGACAAATTATTTTTAGTAAGCTGCTGTGTCGTGCTTAAACTGATATAGTGCTTTGTCGTGCTTACGCTGACAAGCTGCTTTGTCGTGCTTATGCTTTGCCGTGCTTACGCCTGGCACACGCCAGCTTACGTCTGGCACACGCTAGGTACTAAAGTGTAATTAACCTAGGTACCAAAGTGTAATAAGCCGAGCCCCTAACGTGCAATTAGTGAAACTTGGTTTTTCTACAAATAGCAAGCTCAGTTCATTCATTCCTTACTATTTTTCAAGAGCAGTTCAAGAGCAAAAACACTCTATATTTATATTCTGAGAGATATTGTGAGATAAAAATTACTTTCTAAGCATCGAAACGCTGCGCGATTGGAAGTAAAGCTAGCAACTATAAGAGGTATTACTCTAGTGGTTATTGTTTTTGTTGACGCCGGGTTTTTCGTCTCGCGTGTCTTTTTAGTCTTTTCCAATTCTTAGCCTCTTGATTAAATGATTTTTAGAAAAGGTCGGCATTAATGTCGACGGGGTTTTGAAAGATCATTTTTTATGATGAGCCAATTAACCAGAGTCGCCAGTTGGTATATTTGAAATGGATGTACCAACTCATCCGAATTTTCGTTTTTTATAAATCGCTGGCTCATATGTGACTCCGAATTAATTGGTCTGCGAATCGAGATTCATAGAGTTCGGGGGCTTGCTTAAATGAGGGGAAGGTGTTAGGCACCCCTCGACTTCCGTAAAACACGGTTACCGCAATCTTGATGCTGTCTTATATTTTAATTCATGAAATGTGTATATGTGCAGGTGTGTGTGTGTGTGTGCTTATGTGAATGTTGTGGTGAGTTTGCATGAAAGAATCATTTGGATTCTTGGGAAAATCATGCTTTAATTTGAGAACGCTTCGGAATGTCTACACGAGAAAGCTTGATTCCTTATGAGAGAGGTTTGATTTTAATTTGTCAAAAGCCATGGAATTTTTCTTTAGGTGTCGTTTTGGAAAAAGAGGATTTTATTAAGCCTTAGCCAAAATAGGAATCGAGATTTATACGTTGCTTTCACAAATGATAGACAATTTCTAGGATCTCTTTCGCCCTATACATCAAGGTTTAATAAAACATTACTCATTTCTAAAATCAAATTTTGTGATGTTTGAAAACGATTTCCTTTAGCTTTCTCATTAAAATAGGAGTCGACATTCGTTAGCATTCCCAATTTATTATCCTCGTGATGCTAATAACCTATTTTGATCGATTTTAGAAAAATCTTTATTGTTTTGGTTTTGAAATCCTTTGTTTGATGTTACAAATCAATTTAAACATCAAACCGCGTAGGGGGTTATTCACGGGCATGTAAGCCATCAAAATACCCCCGAACGCCAACAATCACATATTTTCACTATGACGGGGCCTTAAACACGATTCTTGCTTTAGCGTCGTTTTAAGGCCCGACGATTACATATTTACAATGAAAACTACATCATTCCTACTTCTTACATCAAGATATGTCCATCATCAGATTTGGACCACGGGGTCGCTTTCCTAGGCTCACAAACAAGTTTCCACACACCCACAATCGGATGTTACAAGAAATAACCAACACGGATAATCTAACAATACCAAGACATCCTAAAATATCGATCTAAAAGAACTATGCCAAATATAACATCGTAAAACAAACAAAAAAAAGATCAACGAATAAATATCATTGGGTTATTAGGAAGAATTTTGTTCCGATGGAACCCTCACTAATAATCCCTAATTCATTGTTCCATCATAAATTACATGAAAACTACATTTAATTTGACCAAAAGATGTGATAGAAATTGCAAAAATAAGGAGATTTTTACCTTGCAAATGAAATCCAAATGGATGTAAATTTGTCTATTCGGATAGAAGAAAAGATATATGTGATACAATTAATTCACAAGAATATTATTCCTCTCTTTTTTCCTCTCTTTTACTCCTATTTTTGTTGCAAATCTATGCTATTTCTTCCTCAATTTCCGAACTTCTTGCTGCTGTATTTTTCTTCTTCTCGGATCTGCTGAATTCCTCTTCTCTCTCGCTCCCTGTATGCTGCAATGAGTTGTTATAGGCTGGCCAGAGCCAGCCGCCTGCCTTCCACCCAGCACGCCAGCCACTTTGATTATTTAATTCTTCTCGGTTCCCGCATCGCACCTCGATTCTCGCGTCGCGCTGTCAGTTTTATCCGAAATGCCTGTATTTTGCAGTCCGATAATTACTGCGGGACGTGACACATTATTCGGAAATGCTCATTTCAGATGGCTTTATCGTCACGTTGATTTTGACTGCAACTTGTCGCGGCGGCGTCCAGTCTTCGCACATATGCCGATTCTTTTGCTCCCGCAGGCGGGTTCAATTGATGATTTTGCCCTCCTGTCAAGGTTAGCATACGAAGTGCAAAATTTGGGTGTCTACAGTTTTCATTTTTCTTTATATATATTTAGTAAAAATATACTATTATAAGCAGTTATAATGCCCAAATTATTTTAAGTATATAGTACAAAAGTCCTATTTACAAGCAGTTATAATGCCCAAATTATTTTAAATATATAGTACAAAAGTCCTATTTACAAGCAGTTATAATGTCCGATTTATTTCTCTTATATATTAGAAAATACACTTTTATAAGCAGTTACTATGTCCGAATTTCTTCAACTATTTAGTAAAAATATTCATTTTATAAGCAGTTATAATGCTGAAAGTTTCTCAAATCTAATAGCCGAATATTCATTTTATAAGCAGTTATAATGTTGAAATTTTTTCAAATCTAATAGCCGAATATTCATTTTATAAGCAGTTATAATGCTGAATTGATTTTAAATATAATTGAAAAATATTCATTCTGTAAGTAGTTATAATGCTAAAATTATTTCATATATTATAAAAGAAGTCTTATTTATATGCGGTTATGATACTCGAAATAAAACTTAAAAGATTTAATCGTTAAACGCTTATTTGTCTACATAAACTTATAATCGTGTAGGATTTACGATGAAGGTTTAGACCGTTATATTAACTGTAAAAGATATACGAGGCAAGTCTTCTAACCTTGTTACATTTAAGCAAGCCTATTACATCTTGCTATCAATTATTGTGAAGTTATTGCTTCTTGTTCAACATAACTTAAGAAATAAATTATTATTCATATATTGTTTATTCGAGCGTAAATTGTTGTGTCAAACCAAATTGTTTTGATACGACATCTTATACTGAGAAATGGAACACCTTGATGTAAGGTGCACTGAAACACCTTGATATAAGGTGCCGGTAAATGTTGATTATATATCAACACAAAATTGTAGGATGATATGCATACTCCTAGCATATTGGTTAGGCTGATCCCTACCAGATATTCGAAATCAAACGGTTCTAAGTCATTGAAGACTGATAGAACTAATTAAAATATATGGTTGATGTACAGAATCCTCAGTTATACATCATTGACATCTTTCAAATCAAACACATTGTGTTTATATTTTCAAATGAACTTGCTGAGCATTTGTAGCTCATTCTTGTATATATCTTCTTTTGCAGTTTTAAATGATAATCCCTGCACTTCTGGGACAGACAAAGGAAAAGGGCATGTTTACTAGTTTTATTTACTGTTTTTGAATAATTCAAGTCTTTTATAAGGCTTTGTTGTAATAACTTAGTACTGAGAACGATGTAACCGAACTTAATGATATGTAATATATTATCATCCTTTATTACATCGAATGCGTTATACTCTGATCTTTACTTTCTTTAGCATAGTTGTACTAAGTAAATACAATATCTTTACGAACTATACATCTGAATGAGGGTATTTAAATGATACTGAGAGTTCTGTAAGCGCTGAGGTTACACTTAATGAGCGCCAGTAAGGTGCCACCTTTACCGGAATGCGCCCCTCAGTTCTAAGAACAATCTTATCATTAATACTGTGAATGTCAGATAGATAGGGAATATCAATATGAAAGAAGTATTCATGAGATATGAATCTATACATTCAAGTGAGGGTATCCAAACACAGATAAAGTTCTGGCATGAATTATCATCTGTTATGAGATACTATGAACCTTGGATAGATAGAAGTCATATTTTGTTGAATATTTATAGTTGTATAGTTTCACGTGAGCACCAGATCTGCTATAGGGAAGTGTAGAGAATTTGGGGGCGTCATAGGTTGGTATCAGAGCTGTAGATTATAGCTCTAAAGTAGTTAGAAATTACCTTAGGATATAGTCATTGAGTCCGTAAAATACTTAATCATACATAAAATAATCTTAAAAGCTTTATATTATGTGTAAATTTGCTTCGCTTTAATACTAAACAACTAAAATTCTTTTGTAGGATGTCAGAGACAAATTGGAATGACCTCCCAGTTATAGATCATCCCATGGTAGAGTGGCTGATAGAGAGTGAGTCAGATAGTGAGCCAGAAGAGGTTCCAGATTATGAGCCGGCCATTCCCGAGTTAGACCCAGAGGAGGAACCAGAGGAGGAAGAACTTCTGCACGACCAGGAGATATTAGATGCTGAGGAGGCTGAACATCCCATAGATGGATAGCTAGTAGATCCTGATCCTAATGAGGAGATTGGAGCGAGTCAGATGATGCGTGTCGATAGACACGAGGAGATAGTGACGGGGTTAGTCCAGCAGTCATCCGGAGATCTAGAGGCTGCTAATTTTTGAGCATATGTAGTTGAAGGGTGGAGAGTGAGAGGGATAACACTCGCCGTATTAGGACACTTCTCCAGAGTGCTCAGAAAGAAAGGCAAGAGGCCCAAATGTATTTATACCGAGCGGACAAGGGATGCCGTGATACGTTCGACAACTTAGAGCATCGGGTGCTTAGGTACCCAGTGGAGGAGAATAGGGTGGATTATATGATAAACCGGTCAGTGGTTTGTCATATGATTCAGGATACCTATAAGGAGGCACGTGATCGTTCAGTCTAGTTTAGTACTTAAGTTTATTTGTTATAGTTTGTATTATAAGGATTTTGGTTTGTAAAATAGGGAATCTTCTATACTAACTAGTGGTAGTATAAACCACTAGTCGAATATGTAACCGTTCTGCATGTGATATACAAGTTGTGTTTGTACAAATCAAATTATTAGTTCTATGTGTAGTATATACTTGTATTTATACTTATCTTTTCTTTATTTTAGAATCATGGCATCAGGACGAAGAACCCAGACCAGAAATGAGACCAATGAACCAAACCCAACCCAATAACTAGTAGATTTACTATTAGGAGCCTTACAAGGTCATCCACCACACCAGCCCAACCCAAATAATCCACATAGGTTAGCATTTAAAGACTTTAAAATCATTGGACCACCTGAGTTCAAGGGAACTGCGGATCCAGTTGAAGCCCAAACTTGGGTAACTGAAATGGAAAAGTTTTTCACTGTAACTAACGTAAGTGAGGAACAAAAGACAATCTTTGCGACCTTTTTCCTAAAAGGTGAGGCAAACTTTTGGTGGGAAACCACAAAATCCAAGGCCGGTGAAGGAGTAGTTCCTTGGGTAAGATTCAAAGAATTATTCTTTGAAAATTACTTTCTGCAAACTATGCAAGACCGAATGAAGGTAAAATTTTTAGAACTAAAACAAGTTTAACGAATTGTCTCGTTTTGCCCCACATCAAGTAAACTCTGAGACGAGAAAAACTAGGAGATTTGAGGAAGGGTTGAAACCTCAGATAAGGAGTAGAATATCAATCTTCCAGTTGAAGACATTTTCAGAGATTCTTGAAAAGGCTGTCATAGCTGAGATCGAGAATGAAAATCTTCTCAAATTCCATAAAGAGAAGAGGAGTCAGAATGAAGGGGGAAAATTCAAAGGGGAAGTCAGTACAGGGGGTAATAATAACAACAAGAGGAAGTGGGATACCACCTTTTCTACTAACTTTGGGGAGAAGGGGAATAATTACAACAATAACAACAACCCTACCAACAGAAACCAGAATAACAAGATGGAACGTTGTGCCACATGTGGAAAGAACCATCTGGGAGTATGTCATAGGAAGGTGGTTACCTGTTACAGCTGTGGTCAGGAGGGACATTATTCCAATGATTGTCCCAAGAAGAGTACTAATCAGGGCAATCAAAATTATAAGTGTTATAATTGTGGCGCAACATGTCACATATCTAGAAATTGTCCAAAGAATAGGAACCAAACCAGGGGAGGAAATCAAACCACAAACAACACCCTCAAACCAACAGTAGCAGGAGCTGGAGGCCAGAGTCGTCCAACCGCCAGAACATTTAATATGATGATGAGGGATGCTGTTGCTTTACAGGACGTGGTGACAGGTATCATCCCTATTGACACTTTAAATGCATATGTGTTGTTTGACTCTGGTGCTACTTGTTCATTTGTGTCTAATAGCTTTACTACCAACTTAAATATGCCATGCGAAGACTTAGACATACCTTTTAATGTAGAGATTGCAAATCGAGAGATAATTCCCGTTAAAACTGTATATAAAGATTGTAATGTAGAGATTAAGGGACACAAGTTTCTTGTGGATCTCTTTCCTATACGCTAGGGGAATTCGATATAATCTTAGGCATGGATTGGTTGGTTAATTATAATGCAATGATTGACTGCCATCAGAAACGTGTAAACCTGTTGACTGAGTCAAAGTCAAAGGTAGTGTTCAACGGTGGTTGTTCACCTAAATGATCTCGATGTCTGACAGTAATGCAAGCAGAAAGATTGCTTAGGAAATGTTGCACAGGTTATTTGGCATATATAGTAGATACTCGAAAGGAAGGAGCAAAGCTAGATCAAATACCTATAGTTAGAGAATTTCCGGATGTGTTTCCAGATGATTTACCAGGTCTACCTCCAGATAGGGAGATCAAGTTTGTTATCGATCTTGCACCTGGTACGACGCCAGTTTCGAAGGCACCGTACAGGATGGCACCGGTAGAGTTGAAGGAGTTACTTGTACAGTTACAAGAACTCTTAGACAAGAAATACATACAACCTAGTGTTTCACCTTGGGGAGCACTGGTGTTGTTTGTCAAGAAGAAGGATGGAACTTTAAGGTTATGCGTTGACTATAGAGAATTAAATAAGTTGACCATAAAGAACAAATATCCTTTACCACGAATTGATGATTTGTTTAACCAGTTGAAAGGGGCCGAACACTTTTCGAAGATCGACCTATGATCAGGTTATCATCAGTTAAAGGTAAGAAAAGAAGATGTGCCGAAGACAGCGTTTAGGACACGCTACGGACATTATGAGTTTCTTGTGATATCTTTTGGATTAACAAATGCGCTGGCAACATTCATGGACTTGATGAACCGAGTGTTTAAACCATACTTAGACAAATTTATCGTAGTGTTCATCGATGATATTTTAGTATACTCGAGAACAAAGGAGGAGCATGCTGAACACTTAAGGAGCATATTGGAGATATTACGCAAGGAACAACTTTATGCAAAGTTTTCCAAGTGTGAGTTTTGGTTGGAACGAGTCCAGTTCTTGGGTCATGTAATTGACAAGAATGGAATAGCGGTGGATCCAACAAAGATAGAGGCGGTTGTGAATTGGGAACAACCAACAACTCCAACAGAAGTACAAAGTTTTCTCGGTTTAGCAGGGTACTATAGGCGTTTTATACAAGATTTTTCAAAAATAGCAACCCCGCTAACCAATTTAACTCGAAAGACGGTAAAGTACGTCTGGACAGATAAATGTGAAGAAAGCTTTCGAGAGTTGAAGAAACAATTGAGCATGGCACCAGTGTTATCTTTACCAGATGATACAGGAGGTCTTGTCGTTTATAGTGATGCATCACACAAGGGATTGGGTTGTGTGTTAATGCAACATGGGAAGGTGAAGTATGCCTCACGATAACTCAAAGATTATGAGAAGAGGTATCCTACGCATGATCTTGAGTTAGCTGCGGTAGTATTTGCCTTGAAAATATGGCGGCATTACTTGTATGGGGAGAAGTGTGAGATATACACAGATCATAAAAGTCTGAAGTATATTTTCACACAGAAAGAGTTAAACATGCGGCATAGGAGATGGCTAGAATTGATAAAGGATTTCGACTGTGAAATCTTATATCATCTAGGGAAAGCCAACGTCGTAGCAGACGCGTTAAGTAGGAAGAATCAAGAAAAGTTGAACATGATAACAAATAACGAGGTATTGATAAAAGAGTTTGACAAACTTAAGATCGAGGTAAGAGTTCCAATGAATTCAACCCAAAAGTTATTTGTTGTGGAAAATGGTTCAACTTTATTGGAGAGAGTCAAGAGACTACAGGAGACGGATGCAGAGTGTCAGAAGTGTAAGACTGAAATAACCCATAAGAAGAATAACAAATTCAGAATGGATAAGGATGGAGTATTGAGGTACGAAGAAAGAATTTGGGTACCCTTAGTACAAGAATTGAAAGATGAAATATTGAATGAAGCCCATAGTTCTAAGTTTGTTGTACATCCAGGTAGTACAAAAATGAACAAAGATTTAAGCCGACACTTTTGGTGGTCTAACATGAAAAGAGAAATAGCAGAGTGGGTAAGTAAATGTTTAACGTGTCAAAGGGTTAAAGCTGAACACCAAAAGCCGAGTGGACTATTACAACCCTTAGAAATTCCCGAGTGGAAATGGGAACATATTACCATGGATTTCGTAGTTGGTCTCCCAAATACACAGAAAGGTCACAATGCCATTTGGGTAACTGTAGATCGTCTTACCAAATCAGCTCATTTTCTACCTATAAAAGTTAACTTCAGTCTTGACCAGTTAGCCAAACTTTGCATCAATGAAGTTATTTTAGACATGGAGTCCCTGTTTCTATAATATCAGACCGAGATCCCCGATTTACTTCACATTTTTGGACAAGTCTCCAGAAACATTTAGGAACCCAGTTGAGATTAAGCAAAGCTTTAACCCACAAACCGACGGTCAGAGTGAGAGAAAAATTCAAATATTGGAGGACATGTTGCGCACTTGCATCATGGATTTTAAGGGAAGTTGGGAAGATCAGTTACCTTTGGTAGAGTTTGACTACAACAATAGTTACCATGCCAGCATAGGAATGCCACCATTTGAAGCTCTGTATGGAAGAAAATGTAAGACGCCTTTATGTTGGGACGAGGTCGGTGAACGACAAATGCTAGGACCCGAAATAGTTCAACAAACCGCTGAGGTAGTTTGAATTATATGAGGAAGATTGCAAGCGTCTCAAGATCGACAGAAGAAATATTAGGATCAACACAGGAAGCTACAAGATTTTGATGTCGGTAGTCACGTGTTTTTAAAAGTT
This sequence comes from Aralia elata, assembly GCA_034770075.1. Taxonomy (NCBI): domain Eukaryota; kingdom Viridiplantae; phylum Streptophyta; class Magnoliopsida; order Apiales; family Araliaceae; genus Aralia; species Aralia elata. Next base: position 43,984,597 of record CM068379.1, on the reverse strand, counting down.
TCTCCGTGGAAAGGCAAAATACGTTTCGGCAAGAAGGGAAAATTGAGTCCGAGATTCATTGGACCATTTCAGATATTAAGAAGGATATGTGAAGTAGCTTATGAGGTAGCCTTACCTCCTGAGTTAGAACATATCCATAACGTGTTTCATGTGTCTGTGTTACGACCATACAAACCTGATTATAAACACGTTATAGATTACGAGCCTATTCAGATCGAAAAAGATTTATCATATGAAGAAGTTCCTATTGAAATCATAGATAGGAAAGAACAACATCTACGCAATAAAGTGATACCTTCAGTCAAAGTTATTTGGAGGAATCAAAACATAGATGAAGCTACGTGGGAGCTCGAGAGTAAAATGCGAGATAATTACCCACACTTGTTTTTATAATCTGTACTGTAATTTCGAGGATGAAATTCTTATTAGTGGGGGTGAATGTAATATTTCGAACCCTAATAAGATTTGTATATGTAAATTGTGTGTTTATTAAATGAAATTTCTTATTCCGACTCTGTGTTATGTGATGATATATTCTGATGAACGGCTGTTCAGGTAATCTTTAAAAACTTAATATGATTTGAAAACATTATCGTATACGTTTAGAATTAGAACATATAACGTAAAACTAGATATCGAAAAGTTTAAAACCTTAAACCCTAATGAGATTTGAAGTTTGTAACATATATGCTTAATAAAGATTGAAATGATATTTTGAAGCAGGTGTTTTGTGATTATATCATGTAAACGATAAATTTGGTCAAATAAAATTTTTTTGGTCAAGCTGCTTAGTTGTGCTTATATTGACAAAATGATTTGTCGTGCTTTCCACGATTTCACCAAAAACCATCCTGACAAATTATTTTTAGTAAGCTGTTGTGTCGTGCTTAAACTGATATTGTGACACCCCCAAATCTGGGTACTTAATTTTCCCCTGATTTGGTGTTCACTATCCCATTCATTCACATCTAACTACCCATAATTAAGCAATTAAAATAAACTTAATTAATCATCTCCCAAACCGGGTTACATCAATAATTAAAATCCCAGGTCACCACAACCTTAATACATCAAATGCGGAATATAAAAAAAAAGTCTAAAACAAGTCTGGTACAAATGTTCATCAATTAATTAATAAATCTAGAACTATTTCTGCATCTTGCCCTTGCCCTTACTGGTGGACGGCTCGTCCTGCTTCTCGGGCTTAGCTGAAATATTTAATGCAAGAGTGAGCAAACAATTGCCCACAAGAATGATAACAATAACTTTTAATTGAAATAGAGTTCAAATGAGAAGCAATGATTTTTTTTAAAGTTAATCAATAAGTAAGCAAAGTTTGAATATATCTGAGGGTCTCAAGACCTCGAACTATGTCCTAGGTTAACAAGTATTTTTTTTTACCGTAACCTTTAACAGTCTTAAAGACTATAAATGGACCTTCATCTCGTACTCAGGGGGATCAGCCCTTTGTACAATGTATTGTGCACAAACATTTTAACGCTAAGCGTAATAATCCCCTATGTTAGGGTTGTTCATCTCAGTTTATAATAAGAGTCCGTACCAAAAAGAACTTGGCTTGGAACAAGCTTAGATAATCTAAGTTTTTGAAACGCTCATCAACTAAGGACTAGCTGAATCAATAATGGTTTGCTAGTCTAGTTCTTTAGTAAAGTTTGTATTCGAAGTTTGAATGATAGTCAAAGACTGAATAAATAATATCTGGAACAAAATATAATTACTCAACATGATATCAGCCTTGCTTGAATAACAATAAGCTAAGGTTAATTAATTCACTCAAAGGAGGTAAACTTGTTGAAATAATAACAAGCTTAAGAAATAGAAAACTTGCTATAATAATTTAACAAGTTTAAAGAAAGAAAACTTGCTCAACGTAAAAGTAATAAGTTGAGATAAGGAAACTTGCCTCAAGCGTAGATTACAAATTAAATAATTCACGATCCTTAAATCAACCTATACAATTAATTATAAGATGGTAACATAAATTAGTTACAAAATTTATAATCACTTTAGGTTCCTTTTACCTAATTATAGTATCTCATTTAGCATACTTTAGACAACAAATGCTAAGTAGCAACCATCTTGGTAGTACATTAGTCACATTAATATAAGTTTAATTATGCATTATAATTTCCCAGAAAAGAAAATAATAAATTAAATTTTTTTTTTTTTTTTTAAACAGTAGCGTTTCTCGCCGGGGCGAGAAAAAGCTTAACAATTTCGTCGCCGGGGCGACTCTGTCACTGGGGCGAAGAAACTAGTTCATTTCTATCGCCGGGGCGATAGACTTGACTGTCGTCTTCCCCAGCTCGCGAACCAGTGAAAACTTAGGCCAAATTTGGCCAAAATTTTCCGAATTCTACCATCCAGAAAACAAATTAGATATACCCAAACACCATATATGATATAAAACATCTACCCAACATGTTTCTAACTAATCTAAGCATTATAAAACACATAATCAATCAATTTAAAACCAAAAATTCACTGTTTTATAAAATAACCATGTTTTTGCCATTTTCATAAAACAAAACTCTGTAAATTCATTTTTCAATCAATTGAACCCATTCTTCTTGCATTATTCATGTTTTTCATCAAATAATCATAAACAATTATCAATTTACCGATTAATAACCAATTAGAGCATCAATTTTCATACATATATACAATTCATAAAGTAAACTCTGTAAAAACTAAAAACTCAATTCTAAAGCATGTTTTCATGAATTAATACCTCTAAATTAATTGTTAATCATCATATAATCATCTAACACATGATTATTACCAATTACAACAACTATAATCAAATAGTTCATATATTCTAACAATTGAATTTACATACAGTAACTAAAACTATATACAGAAGAATAAAACCAAAAGGAAAAAGAAATTATACCTTCAATTACTATAGGAAAAATTACAAGTTCTTTCTCAATTCTTTCTTCTCAATTCTCAAATTCTCAAACTCTGCTCTCTCTTTTCTCTCAAACTCTGATGTTCTTCTTTCTTTTCTTTTTCTCTCTGTTCTTCTCTTTTCTTTTACAACAGACGCAACTTAAAAAAAAATAAACTGACAATTAAATCAAATAATAACGTAAAAATCTAATTTAATTCATCAGTTATAAAATTCAAGAGCCATAAGGCTATGTTTGGCAATTACAATTAAGGATAACCTATTATTCTTATGTCTTGTTTGGTAAAACACAATTAAAATAACCCATTATTTCCAAACAAAGATCATAAGACCTTGTTTGGTAAAACTAAATTAAAACTCCTTTCATTTATTTTAATAAACCAATATAACATATAGTTTAAAATGTCACACATTTAATTCAATTGAACTTATTATTAAATAAATTCAATTAAATATAATTAACTCAAATAATTAACTCAAATAATAATTTCATTTAACAAATAACAATAATACCAAATAAATTCTCTTATTCAAATAAATTATTTATTCAAATAAACCTTTTCATCATCTAATTTAATCATTAAATTAAATTAGAATAAACATAACAAATCACATTTAAATAATATTTAACATTATTAAATTCAACAAATACCCACATTTAACTCAATAAATTAATAAAAATATTTATATAACTCAATAAATATTTTTATTCAATCATAAAAATTGCATTCGTTACAGATATAGTGCTTTATCGTGCTTACGCTGACAAGCTGCTTTGTCGTGCTTACGCCTGGCACACGCTAGCTTACGCCTGACACACGCCAGCTTACTCCTGGCACACGCCAGCTTACGCCTGGCACACGCCAGCTTACGCCTGGCACACGCTAGGTACTAAAGTGTAATTAACCTAGGTACCAAAGTGTAATAAGCCGAGCCCCTAACGTGCAGTTAGTGAAACTTGGTTTTTCTATAAATAGCAAGCTCAGTTCATTCATTCCTCACTATTTTTCAAGAGCAATTCAAGAGCAAAAACACTCTATATTTATATTCTGAGAGATATTGTGAGATAAAAATTACTTTTTAAGCATTGAAACGCTGCGCGATTGGAAGTAAAGCTAGCAACTACAAGAGGTATTACTCTAGTGGTTATTATTTTCATTTTTCTTTATATATATTTAGTAAAAATATAATTTTATAAGCAGTTATAATACCCAAATTATTTTAAGTATATAGTACAAAAGTCCTATTTACAAGCAGTTATAATGCCCAAATTATTTTAAGTATATAGTACAAAAGTCCTATTTACAAGCAGTTATAATGTCCGATTTATTTCTCTTATATATATTAGAAAATATACTTTTATAAGTAGTTACTATGTCCGAATTTCTTCAACTATTTAGTAAAAATATTCATTTTATAAGCAGTTATAATGCTGAAATTTTCTCAAATTTAATAGCCGAATATTCATTTTATAAGCAGTTATAATGTTGAAATTTTTTCAAATCTAATAGCCGAATATTCATTTTATAAGCAGTTATAATGCTGAATTGATTTTAAATATAATTGAAAAATATTCATTCTGTAAGTAGTTATAATGCTAAAATTATTTCATATATTGTAAAAGAAGTCTTATTTATATGCGGTTATTACCCGAAATAAAACTTAAAAGATTTAATCGTTAAACGCTTATTTGTCTACATAAACTTATAATCGTGTAGGATTTACGACGAAGGTTTAGACCGTTATATTAACTGTAAAAGATATACGAGGCAAGTCTTCTAACCTTGTTACATTTAAGTAAGTCTATTACATCTTGCTATCAATTATTGTGAAGTTATTGCTTCTTGTTTAACATAACTTAAAAAATGAATCATTATTTATATATTGTTTATTCGAGCGTAAATTGTTGTGTCAAACCAAATTGTTTTGGTACAACATCTTATACTGAGAAATGGAACACCTTGATGTAAGGTGAACTGAAACACCTTGATATAAGGTGCCGATAAATGTTGATTATATATCGACACAAAATTGTAGGATGATATGCATACTCCTAGGATATTGGTTAGGCTGATCCCCTACCAGATATCCGAAATCAAACGGTTCTAAGTCATTGAAGACTGATAGAACTAATTGAAATATATGGTTTATGTACAGAACTCTCAGTTGTACATCATGGACATCTTTCAAATCAAACACATTGTGTTTATATTTTCAAATGAACTTGCTGAGCATTTGTAGCTCATTCTTGCATATATCTTCTTTTGCAGTTTTAAATGAAAATCCCGGCACTTCTGGGACAGACAAAGGAAAAGGGCATGTTTACTAGTTTTATTTACTGTTTTTGAATAATTCAAGTCTTTTATAAGGCTTTGTTGTAATAACTTAGTACTGAGAACGATGTAACCGAACTTAATGATATGTAATATATTATCATCCTTTATTACATCGAATGCGTTATACTCTGATCTTTACTTTCTTTAGCATAGTTGTACTAAGTAAATACAATATCTTTATGAACTATACATCTGAATGAGGGTATTTAAATAATACTGAGAGTTCTGTAAGCGTTGAGGTTACACTTAATGAGCGCCGGTAAGGTGCCACCTTTACCGGAATGCGCCCCTCAGTTCCAAGAACAATCTTATCATTAATACTATGAATGTCAAATAGATAGGGAATATCGATATGAAAGAAGTATTCATGAGATATGAATCTATACATTCAAGTGAGAGTATCCAAACACAGATAACGTTCTGGCAGGAATTATCATCTGTTATGGGATACTGTGAACCTTGGATAGATAGAAGTCATATTTTATTGAATATTTATAGTTGTATAGTTTCACGTGAGCACCAGATCTGCTACAGGGAAGTGTAGAGAATTTGGGGGCGTCACAGCTGCCCCCTTACACCCCCGCCAGTCACCAGCGAGCTGGGCAGCCGCTCGCTCACCGGGGAGCGAGACTCCCGACTACCTTGTCGAAGTGGCAATCAAAGTGTTTTAATGAAATAATGATTATATTGAACCTAGTCCCTATGTGACTAATCATTTTGACGACTTTAATGAACTATGTAGGATATACTTAAAGGACGATTAACGTCAAGATACTAACGCACGTGCAAGGCAAGTTTCCTAAACTTACTCAAGATTTATGTTGAGTAACTTTCCTACCCTATTTGAAATGTACCAAACAAGTTCCTTTATGTTCACACTTTTAAATATCATTGTGTATATACTTGTGTAAGTTCTAAACTCTACTTGAATTAATTCTTTCAAGTAGGTTAGTGGGTAATTATTGTTAATTACTCCACATCCATGATGATTATTGAGACTCATAGTTGGTGCAAGTTCTTGCAATCTGACTTATCCCATCGAAAAGATCTCTAGGTGGTTTAATTATTGAAAGTTATTCCACATCAATGTTATTGCAATCATATGCTCAAAAGCTTGTTCATTATTGAACTGTAGGAAGAATTTGGTGTTTTAACATTCATGAACTGTTTAAGTCTATGCTAGTTGTATCAGCTAGACTGTTCATGTTTAAAGTTGATAGACTCAATTATGTTTTAAACAGCTGCTTCCAAGCCAATTGATTGGTAGGGATTCTTAGACTAAGAAAAAGAACAAGACCTTTTAAGGCAATAAATTGGAAAATAATTATTTGCCCGATTATTAAGTGGTTATGCATAATTCACCAGGTATGAGAGGTTGATCCCCTCAATTACCAAAACTTTAAGAGAATTAGTTTAATTACTAACAACCTCCGAACTTGTTCACGGTCATTAACGACCACTTAGCTTCATCCATTCGATAATTCAATTATTGATCATGATTCACGCCTTTTCTCAATTGATTCAAACTGTTGAAAATCTGAAGGTTAAAATTCCTTTCTAATCATGATATATCTTCTTTGAATTTAAACTTGCTAAGCAAATTAGTTGCTTACCCTTGCTATATCATGGCATTTGTTTCAGCTAAGCCAGAAAGTTCTACAAAGAAAGACAAAGGAAAAGGAAAAGTGCAGGAGTAGTTTGCTATAAACTCTTAGGCTTTATATTTGATGTAATTTTTATGAAAACCTTTTGTAATATTAAAGGTATGTGTTATGTTAAGGTTAAATAGACCTGGGAAATATTGTTGTAGACGTTATTATAATGAACAATGTATGTTTATTATTCTGCAATAGTATATAGAATGCTTATGATGTCGATGAATCGTGAGCACCAAATCCGAGGTTAGAGGACCCAGATTTGGGGGTGTCACAGATCTTCACTAACTGATGTAGTTTTTACTGACTCACACAACACTAAATTTGATTTGTCTAAGATGTATTTAAAAATTGATGCAAATATGGGTTCCACCTTCATATTCTTTAAGTCTTTCCCATAAATATTCAATTAGTTGAAGCAGGTCTGGAGCACCAATATGCTTCCCTTAGTTACATACCCAATATACTGTAAGAGAACAAGAAATCAACCAGTATACTGAAAACAAAATTCATCCAAGTACAACTAAGCCTTAAACCAACAAATAAAAGTTATATTTGCGCCTATTGAAGATTCTTTTTGAAAATCAAAATCTGCTATGAGAAAATAGATGAGACACAGGATATCAACTGTAGTACAGATGAACAGATTCTTTAGATTCAGTAAACAAAGAGTTTTTTAATGGCGAGTGATAGTAGTTAGAATAACCCACAAGAGTGGTGCATACTGCATACAACAAAGCAATGCATTGCCAGATGAACAAAAAAGTTTAAAGAAACTCTTGCACAGTGCATAACACTTGAAAAGACACACTGTATTACAATAAAAGAATCTTTATTATTATTTTCTTTTCTAAACTATTATTTATCTTTGTCTTTTATTGATGATGAATATTTTGTTGATTATAATTTTATCTGCTATGAACATGTTGTTAATTTAAGTGTAGACACCCGAAATTTTGCACATGTCTTCTAACCCTGGCAGGAGGGCAAAAGAGTCATTTCAGCCGGAGGACGGGGCACCCGAATAGAAGATTTTGAGACTCAAGTTGGAATGCATAAAGCTATCTCAACGATCGCCGAGTGACAAACTACGCTCAGCAGGACAGTTGATTAGTCGGCATCCTTGGGAAGATCTATTTCTGCTCACTACTTTATCTTCCCAGATCTGGAATTGGCCAAACCTTATGTCATTGCGTAGCTTTCGAAAGGAGTTTTCTGGAATGGTATAACACGTCTCTGATGGGCTAAATCTATACTAGCAATTTACGTGCAAGTATACATGGTTAATCAAGTAATAAAGTGATAAGGAGTGTCGATCCCACGAGAAATAATCTAATAAATCAATTAATTACTCCAATAGCTAACCTTTGATTAACCAAATTCTAATTAAACAAGAAATAATTGCTTTGTATTCACAAATAGCTAACTAATAAGAGAAATAATAATGAATAATTTTATAAAAATGAAATTATCAAGATTACAATTTCTCCCGATGATGTTTCCTATTCATCTACTCGCTATTTAGTCAATCAAATATTGCAGATTGCTAAGCAAGAATTCAAAAGTATTCATCTTCCAATATTAGATAAGTGTCATCATTCTCAATTAAAACACAATATTCCTATGTGAATAATTAACAATGATGCTAAAATTACCAATTCTTAACAAGTTTATGCGACACTTGGGTATATTTCTATCCCTTATGCAAATTGAATAATAATTCTTAACATGAATTATTTCAACACATGTATCATATTCCACATCCAATCTAGATTCAACGTATCCATCTCATCTAGATCAATAGATTAATTGTTGGCCAGATAACTATTGAGTGCAAACCAAAATATAATAAACAATCTTGCAAACATTTGATAGAAATTAAATAATCAATAGATTAATAAAAACCAATTATCGGGTTCCATTGCAATCTTGAAAATGGAATTTAGTTCATGAATAAAGAAAAGAACAACATCTCATCAATCATAGTCATTATAAACACAAGAGTCTAAAAGAAGGTTGAAAGAAAAGAATCTGATGATTAGCTTCTACTTTAATTCTTCAGATCTTGATCTTCAGTCCTCAATTTCCTCTCTCCAGATAGATTCAATAATTCTCCCTTTTTTCTGTTATACCCGTCCTCTCTCTCCTTTTCTCCTTGGCATTGTTCCATATATATAAGCTGAAGAAAAATCCTAATTCTGCTGCTCACACGCGCCGCACGCGCGTGGGAAAACCCTCGGGCGCCGCGACTCGCATAATCGAGCGCCGCGGCCCACGATTCGCGCCGCGGCCCACGATCCACGCCGCGGCCCCCGATCCGCGTCGTGGCCCACATTAGTGAACGCCGCGACCCCTAATCTCTGTCTGTTTTCTCTTCTTGCTTCCTTGCTTGCCCAATTGCTTCAAATATTCACGATTTTACTACTTAACTCCTTTATTCCTACAAAATAAATAAACACAATAAATTAAATAAAAACTCTATAAAATAACATAAAATACTTAAAAACACACAAACTATTAAGCCTAAAAGTAGTTAAATAATAGGTATAAAACCTACTCATAAAATACCCGCAAACTTAAATATTTGCTTGTCCTCAAGAAAAAGCTTTAATCAATCTACAACTAAATCACAAAACATCAGTAATGAAACAATGTTACTTAACACTTGGCCTCAAGATAATCTCATTCTACTCAATTCAATGCATGCAAATTCGATAATTAACCCAATTTATAGTCATACATCAACTTGCACTCTCTACAAATACATATAAACCCCTACAACTTACAATAGATAGAATTTAGAAGAATTCACATAGTCAACGTTCCATAGAAATCTTAGATCCACCTTCGAAACCTTCCAAACACATTAATTTCCACTAATCATGGTAACACATAAGTTCAGTGAATCAGCGAAATATTTAAATAGCCAACTTGGTAAGATTATTTTCTATGCTCATTCGTCACAATAATATTTATTTATTTATTTTAATATTGATGAGTGAATTTTATGCTCCTTCTCATCCTCACATATCTCTGATTGAGTGCGTTTTACGCTCTATCTCAACCGTACATTTCTTCCAACAATAAGCAAATAATCGTACCTAAAAACTAATCTAGTTTCTCCCCCAAACTTATGATATGCCACATTTTAATTTCAACCAATCATGCTCCTTCTGATATTCTCCAGTCTCCTCAAGATTACCATGGACACATGACTGTATAAATTTCTTCCAAATTTAGAAATTCTTTCATAATTTTCTACCTATTCAACTTATGGAACCCACACATCATCATGCAAAGACTGCAACTCATGTATAACCAAAAACGAATTAAAAATCAAATCGCATGTATCACTTTAATCCATATTCAAAACACTATCATTGGCCATCAAGCAACAATATTAAATTACTAATGAAATTATTCAACTAAAATTCTAACATTCTAGCATGCAACTACTCAATAAAATAACAAACTAAACCAAATAACAAACTAAACCATCCCCCCAAGCTTGAAACAAACACTGTCCCCAATGTAATAAATAGAAAAAAAATTTAAGCACGAGGACTTCCCTGGACGTCGTCGCGAATTGGATGAAACTTCCTCAACCTCCGGATTATTTTGAACGCTCTGTCTAGATAAGGGTGGAGAATGCATGACATTGTTGAACCTTCCTTCTTCAAGCAATTGTGTTAGAACAAAGTTGACTTCCTTTGTTTGGTCAAGTTGCTGGTCCATTTTATGCATTAACTTGTCAACCCTACGCAATTGACGACAAGCTACTAACCGAAATTTCTCTAGCTCACTAACTTTTGTAAGTAGCTGATCAATCAAAGTGGCTGAGGTCGACAATTTCTGCCCTAATCTGTGCTTAGTAATGAATCCTGCTCTAATAGGGTGAGAGTCTACTCCAGTCCACATTCGAAAATTCTTCATCAATTCAGTCGTGATAGGTGCCTGGGAGATTGATGCTCTTCATCAAATCCTACATTCACTCCAGCCTCCAGACACAACCCGTGAATTAACGATGGATGCAGCATACCATTCACAAAATCTCCAGTCATCGCTTGACGAATGGAATTGTAGATTATGAGTCCTACATCTATTTTCTTTCCTTTTACAATGGCATACAATAGAGATGCTTGATCACGATTTAACTTTGTAAGTGTTATGGATAGAAACAAGCGAGCAAAAATGAAGTAGAACCAAGCTAAGCCATATCAACTCAATTCGGTTGTTGAAATATATAACTTATTGTTTATATTTGTTTCCTAAACCGCACCTGGCCTACATAAATATTGTAGTGCCTTATGCCATTGATTTTCACCAGCTCTATATTTCTCATATTCCTCAGTTAAATCAGGAAGACGAAAATACGAATTGATTGTTGATGGCGAGAACCACACTAATTTACCATGCACTTTCACTATGTTTGCCTCTACATCAATTACGTTAGCGTAGAACTCCCTGACCAAATCTAAAATTGGAGCACCGGGTTGCTCGGTTAAGGCTTCCCATTTATTAGCCTTGATCAATGTAAAAACACCGCTATCAACATGTTCGTCAGGATAAAAGCCACGTTCGGGAATTCCATTCGAGTGTGCCAAGGATAATTCATAAAAAATTAATGCCTCCCGACTGGCAAACTTCTCTGTATCATACTTGTCACCAACAAAAACCTTGAATGAAGAATGATTGCAATTGTCATGCCTTTGACATTTCCCTGCCATTATGAATGTAGCCTGAATTGAAAGCTTCTTGCTGCCTAAGTCAATTTCTTCTCTCAATAGGGTGCTATTAAGATCTGATATTGCAATTGTAGTTAACCCTGGATGTATAACTGAACTTAAAAAGTTAAAAATTGACTTGCAAAAGGAAAGAAGAAAATAGAATTGTAATAGAATTAAATTATGCTAGATTTTCTTTCCAAATAAGAATACAATTCGCTTGCAGTCTGGATTTCGCTCAAGCATTGCGGTGCTCAATGTAAGAGCCGCAACTCATGACTAGCAGCCGCGACGCGTAATTATGGAAGCCGCAACGCACATCCCCTGTCTAGCTGCTCCCTTTTTCCTTCTCGTTTCTCCTTGCTTATTCCATTGCTTGGAGTTATAATCCTACAAAACTATAAAAAATTACTTAAACTAAAGTATAATTGTGTATATATATATTTATTTTTTTATATCCTAAGACACAAATTAAAAACATTTGGGTTTCCTCCCAATCAGCGCTTAATTTATAGTCTCAGCCCGACTACTTCCCTTCATTAATCTGGGTTAGCTAATGAAATGGAGATCCTTCTCCTATCGATATCTCCTCCGTAGTAGTGTTTGAGGCGCTGGCCGTTAACCATAAATGATCTATCAAATTAGAGTGGTGCAACTTCTACCGCCCCATATGGAAATACTTTCTGGATGATAAATGGTCCTGACCATCTGGATTTCAGCTTCCCTGGAAATAGTCTAAGCCGTGAATTGAATAAAAGAACTGCTTGCCCTGGCTCGAACTTTCTCTCAATTATTTTTTTGTCATGCCAACGTTTGATCTTTTCTTTGTAAAGCTTTGCATTCTTGTAAGCATGAAGACGAAATTCATCCATCTCATTTAACCGTAACAATTTCTTTTCTCCTGCTGCATGTAAATCAAAATTTAACTTTTTAATGGCCCAATACGCTTTATGCTCTAACTCCACCGGTAAATGGCATGCCTTTTCGAATACCAGTCTGTACGGTGACATCCCGATTGGAGTTCTATACGCTGTCCTATACGCCCATAAAGCATCATCAAGTTTCAATGACCAATCTTTTCTGTTCGGATTAACAATCTTTTCCAAGATCCTTTTTACCTCTCTATTTGAAATCTCAGCTTGCCCGTTTGTTTGTGGATGATAAGCCGTAACCATTTTGTGAGATACCCCGTATCGAGCAAGAAGAGCAGAAAATGATTTATTATAGAAATGCGTACCTTCGTCACTAATAATTACCCGTGGAGTACCAAATCTTGTAAAGATATTTTTTTGGAGAAAGTTCAGCACGACCTTTGCATCATTTATTGGTAATGCAGTAGCTTCTACCCATTTAGACACATAATCCACTACTAATAATATGCATTGCTTGTTTAGAGATATTGGAAATGGGCCCATAAAATCAATTCCCCACACATCAACTTCTTCTACCTCGAGTATGGTATTCATTGGCATTTCGTGACGCTTAGAAATATTTCCAGCACGCTAGCAACTATCACACTTTGCCACAAAATAATGTGCATCCTTGAAGAGAGTAGGCCAGTAAAATCCTGATTGAAGTATCTTTGCAGCAGTTCGTTCACCCCCATAGTGACCTCCATAAACTGACGAGTGACACTTTTGTAAAATGTGTTCAGTTTCTCCTTGTGGAATACACCGTCTCAACATTTGATCTGGACATGCTTTAAATAGGTAGGGTTCATCCCATTGATAGTTCTTTACATCATGTAAAAACTTCTTGCACTGTTGATAACTCAAACCTGGGGGAAACACATGGCTAACGATGTAATTAACATAGTCTGCATACCAAGGCATGTCATTTGTTACTGCAAACAATTGTTCATCAGGAAAGGACTCATTAATCTCAGCATCCTCCCCATTTTGAGATTCTGGATGTTCAAGTCTAGAAAGATGATCTGCAACTTGATTTTCTGTGCCCTTTCTATCTCGAATCTCTAGATCGAACTCTTGAAGCAAGAGAACCCACCTTATCAATCATGGTTTGGCATATTTCTTTGCGATCAAATATTTAATAGCTACATGATCAGTGAACACGATTACTTTTGTTCCCACTATGTAAGCTCTGAACTTATCAAATGCATACACAATTGCCATTAGCTCATTCTCCGTGGTCGTGTAATTTAATTGTGCTCCTGTCAATGTTTTGCTTGCATAGTAGATGGATTGAAACATCTTCTCCTTTCTTTGTCCTAATACTGCGCCAATTGTGTAGTCACTGGCGTCACACATTAATTCAAATGGTTTAGTCTAATCCGGTGTGACAATCACCGGGGTGGAAATTAGCTTCTGCTTTAATAGCTCGAACGCTTCAAGATATGCCTTATCAAAGACAAAAGGAACATCTTTCTCTAACAAACTACAAAGTGGTTTAGAAATTTTAGAGAAATCCTTGATAAAGCGCCGATAAAATCCCGCATGCCCAAGAAAGCTTCTAATTCCCTTAACAGATGTTGGTGATGGGAGGTTCTCTATAGTCTCAATGTTTGCCCCGTCTACCTCAATTCTTTTAGCTGAAACCTTGTGCCCCAAAATTATTCCTTCTTTCACCATAAAATGGCATTTCTCCCAATTGAGCACTAAATTCGTCTCCACACATCGCTTCAAAGCCAATGTCAAATTATCTAGGCAAAGATCAAAACTATCTCCAAAAACAGAGAAGTCATCCATGAACACTTCTAAGTTTCGTTCAACTAAACCAGAAAAAATAGCAGTCATACATCTTTGAAATGTGGATGGTGCATTGCAGAGACCAAAAGACATCTTTCTGAATGCAAAAGTTCCATATGGGCATGTAAAAGTGGTCTTCTCTTAATCTTCTGGAGCAATTGCAATTTGGTTATATCCTGAATATCCATCTAGAAGGCAATAAAATTGATGTCCAGCCAATCTATCTAACATCTGATCAATGAATGACAAGGGAAAATGATCTTTGTGAGTTGCCTTGTTCAACCTTCTATAATCAATACAAACTCGCCACCCAGTCACTGTTCTTGTAAGAATGAGTTCATTGTTCTCGTTTGTGACTACTGTCATTCCTCCTTTCTTTTGCACACAATGAACCGGACTTACCCATGAACTATCAGATATTGGATAAATAATGCCAGCGTCTAACCATTTAATAATCTTTTTTTTCACCACCTCCTTCATTATAGGATTCAGTCGACGTTGCTGCTCAATAACTGGCTTCGCTTCATCCTCCATTAAAATTTTGTACATACAAAATGAGGGGCTGAATCCCTTGATATCTACTAATGTCCATATAATTACTGATTTGTGCTTGCGCAATACTCGCAATAACATTTCTTCTTGAAATTGGTTAAGTGAAGCAGATATAATAACAAGCAGAGTGCTAGAATCACCTAAATATGCATACCGTAAATGTTTTAGTAAAGCCTTTAATTGCAATTTAGGTGGTTCCTCCAAAGATGGCTTTGCACGTGATGAAGAATCTCTTGAATTATTTAAAGCTTCATACTGTTGAATATAACTAACAAACTCCGGAGCTGAATCTAATATCTCCAAATATTCTTGAGACTCCCAAGATTTTGAAACTGTCGGACTTACCAATGCTGATTCACGTGAGTCTGGAAGATATGTTTCTAAGAATACCTCATTCACTGCTTCTGTGATTAGATCAACTCGAAAACATTCTTCATCTTCTTCCGGAAATTTCATAGACTTTAAAACACTAAATGTAACCTTTTGATCTTGAACGCACATGGTCAACTCACTTTTCTGCACATCAATCAAAATTCTTCCTGTTGCTAAGAAGGGCCTTCCAAGTATAATTGGTATTTCCTTGTCTTCCTCAAAATCCAGAATTATAAAATCTGCCGGGAAGATGAACTTATCAACCTTCACTAAAATATCTTCAACAATACCTCTTGGATATGTCACAGATCTATCTGCAAGCTGTAAGGTTATGTTCGTCGGCCTCGGTTCCTTCAGTCCTAATTGGATATAAACCGAAAGTGGCATCAACTTGATGCTAGCTCCCAAATCACACAATGCTCTCCCTGAAAATTGATTACTGATCGTACACAAGATAGTGAAACTTCCCGGATCCTTTAGCTTTCGTGGTCACTTTTTCTATAAGATTGCAGTTCATTCTTCAGTCAATGCCACAATTTTGAAATCACCTAATCTCCTTTTCTTAGATAAGATGTCTTTCAAGAATTTTGCGTAGCTTGGCATTTGCTCTGAAGCTTCTGCAAATGGTATGTTGATGTGAAGCTTTTTAAATATCTCAAGGAACTTTGCAAACTGATTATCCACTTTTTGCTTTTGCAATCTCTACGGAAAAGGAATTGGAGGAATCTTTTGCATCTTTTTTCCTAATTCTTCTTTGAATTGTGGATTATCTTCCTTCTCTTCTTGCTTCTTTTCCTCGCCGACTTCACCCAATTCTAATTCTTCATCCATACATACATCATAATTTGCATCCTTACTATTTGTCTTCAGTAATTCCTTACCACTTCGTAAAATAACATTACAATTTTCATCAAGATTGTACACTTCTTGCATTGTATTACTTGAAAATTTCTGAAGTTGACTATTGATATTGGTAGCAAAATGTTCAAATAATTGTTCCATTTAGCAATTCTTGCATTATTTTCCGCCTGATATTCCGACAACAAATCCTCCATCATTGCCTTATGTTCTTGCTGAAAAGCTTGTTGCTCTTGATCTTGCTTCTTCTTTTGATTATGATCATCGGCACTGAAATTTTGATTACCTTGATAATTGGATCCTTCAACAAACTGCACTAACTCGACCTTAATTGCGCATTGACTCTTTGCATGATTTTCCACACAAATATCACATGCCAACGCATCCCTCTGCATAGATTGATATCCACCAGAATCTAATTTCCTTGCTATAGCTGCTACTTGCTCTACCAACACCGAAATTACATCATTCTGATTTACTGCCACAGTTCCAATTCGCGTATTTCTTGTTGCGGACCATTGATAATTATTGTTTGCCATGATCTCCAACAATTCATATGCCTCATCACAATTTTTCTCCATTAAAGACCCACCTACAGCTGCATCGATATTAGATCGCATTGTAACATTCAAACCATTGTAAAAAGTCTGAATCTACAACCACATAGGAATGCCATGATGTAGACATTTCTTGAGTAATTCCTTAAACCTCTCCCAAGCTTCATACAGAGATTTTGAGTCTTCTTAAGCAAATGTTGTGATATCTGACCTCAATCATGCGATTTTAGCTTGAGAAAAAAGCTTAGCCAAGATTTTTTATACAAGATCATGCCATGTAGATATCGAGCCTGCTGGTAGCGAATGTAACCAACTTTTCGCCTTACCACGAAGTGTGAAAGGGAAAAGTCGCAGTCTAAGTGCATCCTCAGAAACTCCTTCATATTTAAATGTATCACAAATTTCAAAAAAATTGATCAAATGCTCATTCGGATCATCATTAGGGTAACCTCCAAATTGCACCGAACTTTGAATCATCTGTATCATGCTTGTTTAAATTTCAAAACTACTAGCTTGTATTGCAAGTCTTCTAATACTGGATTGCACATCCATTACCAACGGTGTAGCATACTCCTGCAATGTTTTCTGATCTTCTGCAACCATATTCTCTAAATCTTGCATTTTGAACAATATCGAGAGTGCCTATAAAAGAATAAAAGTTTGTGTTTAAATTAGAATCAGATTAATTGTAATCAATATTGGAAATAAGAAAATTAATTACTAGAATTATTCCCCGACAACGGCACCAAAAACTTGACGGGCTAAATCTATACTAGCGATTTACGTGCAAGTATATACGGTCAATCAAGTAATAAAGTGATAAGGAGTGTCGATCCCACGAGAAATAATCTAATAAATCAATTAATTACTCCAATAGGTAACCTCTGATTAACCAAATTCTAATTAAACAAGAAATAATTGCTTCGTATTCATAAATAGCTAACTAATAAGAGAAATAATAATGGAAATTATCAAGATTACAATTTCCCCCGATGATGTTTCCTATTCCTCTACTCGCTATTTAGTCAATCAAATATTGCAGATTGCTAACCAAGAATTCAAAAGTATTCATCTTCTAATATTAGATAAGTGTCATCATTATTAATTAAACACTATATTCCTATGTGAATAATTAACAATGATGCTATAATTACTAATTCTTAACAAGTTCATGCGACACTTGGGTATATTTCTATCCCTTATGCAAATTAAATAATAATTCTTAACATGAATTATTTCAACACATGTATCATATTCCACATCCAATCTAGATTCAACGTATCCATCTCATCTAGATCAATAGATTAATTGTTGGCCAGACAACTATTGAGTGCAAACCAAAATATAATAAACGATCTTGCAAACATTTGATAGAAATTAAATAATCAATAGATTAATAAAAACCAATCATCAGGTTCCACTGCAATCTTGAAAATGGAATTTAGTTCATGAATAAAGAAAAGAACAACATCTCATCAATCATAGTCATTATAAACACAAGAGTCTAAAAGAAGGTTGAAAGAAAAGAATCTTATGATTAGCTCCTGCTTTAATTCTTCAGATCTTGATCTTCAGTCCTCAATTTTCTCTCTCCAGATAGATTGAATAATTCTCCCTTTTTCTGTTGTACCCATCCTCTCTCTCCTTTTCTCCTTGGCATCGTTCCATATATATAAGCTGAAGAAAACCCCTAATTCCGCAGCTCACACACGCCGTACGCGCGCGAGAAAACCCTCGGGCGCCACGACTAGCATAATCGAGCGCTACAGCCCACGATCCGCGCAGCGGCCCCTAATCTCTGTCCGTTTTCTCTTCTTGCTTCCTTGCTTGCCCAATTGCTTCAAATATTCACGATTTTACCACTTAACTCCTTTATTCCTACAAAATAGATAAACACAATAAATTAAATAAAAACTCTATAAAATAATATAAAATACTTAAAAACACACAAACTATTAAGCCTAAAAGTAGTTAAATAATAGGTATAAAACCTACTCATCAGTCTCCTAACCTTTCCCGGATTGAAAGTTACGACCATTCCGACAAACGAGACGAAGAACTGACGGCATGACAGGAAGACCGAGGGGCGTGTGCCCCACCTGGGCCAGTCGCAGGTGTACTTGTGGCTGCCTAGGGAAGCTTATAAATGTCGAATTTCAGCAGATTTTCAAAAAAAAGGAGGAATCTTAGCGAGAGAAAGTGTGGTATCTTAGAGAGGGGAGCTTTAGATTTGGCTCAAATTTACTAGATTTTCTCCAACTTTGAATTAGATTAGCTAGATCTATACACATTTGAGAGCAAGGAGGTGTCAAATCTTGTTTTCCAAGGTCAAAGATTCAATCTTTCTTGTAAATTCAATGTAGATTTATTAGATCTCTTGTGTTTTGTCCATTGTTGTGCTTAAAGTTATTTATCTTTCAACTATCGTATCATTTATCGAGTCCCCTTTAGATTTAGATCATTTTTATCGGTAGTTTTATCGTGCCATTGTCAAAGTTTGAATCTTTTCACTAGATTCACCATAGATCTAGCCTGAATCTAGCTTATTAATGGTTTTAAAGTTCAAAGCTTTAACCTTTTTGCTAGATCTTGCTTAGATCTATTGTGGATCTAGTCATTTATAATGTTTTAAGTCAATTTTATAAGCACTCCGCAAAATACTAGATCCGTATCTAGTGGGGAGGAGGTCCTAACTAATCGCGCTAGGGATTCTAATAATTGAATCACCTAATAGCAGTTTTAGGATACATTTTTTATATATTTAAGTCCCGATTATGTCATTGGATCGATCTAGGGAACCTTAGATTCACGGATTTATTCCCACGAATCTAATCCCCGATTAATGGATCTCATCAATACATATAGTTCCTCGTGATGTTTGCTTCAGTTATTCGATCTACGAGATAGAGTTAAGGGAGCCCTTTCCTAGATCCCTCTTCATTATTTATTTTCTTATTTTAATATATTGTTTGCCACGATGTGAGCCTAGGAATCCTGGGTTGGGATCCTTGAAATGGGTTTTGACATGATTCCCATGATGGACATTATTTCGATTGTAAAGTTATTAGCCGATCATTGTAAATGTAAATATGGGCCTTAAAATGGTATCGAGGTTTCCATCCCATAAAAAGCGGATTTAAGGTCCTGTGGTAATGAAAATTGCGATTGTAGGTGTTCGGGGCTATTGACATGGCTTTCATGCCCATGGATCGCCCCGACCCTATTGTGATGCTTAATTTCCCGTTTATCACCAAAAAAATGATTTTTAAACAAAACGACAAAGATCTTTTAAAATCAAAATCGCATTGGGTTAGTATGACGACCTTAAGTTAAAATTGAAAGTAAGGACGAATCTCGATTCCTATTTGGCAAAATGGTTTGAAAATCGTGTTTTTTAAAACGTCACCCAAAAAGCGGTTTTTATCAAAATTATAAACTAAAACGAACCTTTTCTTTAAATCAAATCTCTCGTGCATAGGTTCAAAGAGGCTTTAAGTTACTTTCAAAATAACACACCTCTCACGATTTCGACCTAAAGCTAGATAGTGATTTCCTTCAAAGTCACACACACATTTCACACATAGGAAAACAATAAGATGCGGTAACCATGTTTTCACGGAAGTTAGGGGGTGCTTAACACCTTCCCCTTGCTTAAGCAAGCCCCCGAACTTTATAAATCTCAGTTTTGAGACCAATTTTACGGAGCCACATATTGGGCCATCTTGCAAAAAAAATTTAAAAATCCAGATGAGTTAGTACATCCATTTAAATCTTTACCAACTGGCGGCTCTGTCTAATTGGCCCATCATTAAAATCAACCTTTCAAAACCCTGTCGACATTTATGTCGGTTCTTTTCCTAAAAAACACCCTTTAAGCGAAATAATAAATCGAAATCTCAAAACGGGTAGAAACACGATAATCAAGGAAAAATCAAATTCTCGGCGTCGATAGTTGGTAACTTTGCTGGGGATGTTAGAGAGCTTAAGTCGCGTACAATCTTGTTGTTTTCCTCTTTTATTTGTGTGTGGCATGAATGGTTTAAATGAATGTTGCTTTTAAGTGCTTCACACAAATGTCATCATATGCATGTGGTGAGACACGATGAATGTATGCAAATGTATGTTGTGTGATTCCTCCACCAAGAGGCGAACCCGTCGGTTGTTGATTACTGGACTTAAGGGGGTGTTCCCCCGTGAGGCTCAGGAAAGGCACCACTCAAGATCCGCTCCAATTGAAAGATCGGATTCATTCCCATCAAGTAAGTTGCGAAGATCTGGGGACCTTCATGCCGAAAATCCCGCAAGTAATCCTAGGGTAGGTCAGCTTCAAATAAACCCAACGTTACGAGAAGTCTCTTCATGCCCTATTACTCCTTATATGTGCGAAATATCATCCTTTGTTTAACTATCTTGCATCTTTGTTTGCCTAAATCTATACTAGAAAAAATATGCAAGTATACGCTGTCCACAAGTAATAAAGAGTAAGTAGAGTATCGTTCTCTCGAGGAAAGTATGCAATTTATAATAATAAAAATCAATTATATACTAACCCAATTTAATTAAACAAGAGATCAATTGTG
Organism: Aralia elata; assembly: GCA_034770075.1. NCBI lineage: Eukaryota > Viridiplantae > Streptophyta > Magnoliopsida > Apiales > Araliaceae > Aralia > Aralia elata. The sequence continues at coordinate 43,963,326 of CM068379.1, read as the reverse complement.
TGTTTGTTTGAGAATTTTATTAAAACTAAGTAAATAAATTTCGAAAACAGATATTATTGGAAACTTAAGATTACAATTTCACTCATTGCCTTATTTAAATCAATATACTTCCTGTTAAATTATGATAGATAATTTAGATTGTTAATCAGGAACTCATCAATATCTAAAACCACTTCTCAGTGTATCACAGACAAATCAACTCAAATCTACAAAGGTTAAAATTAAGTTGAACACCCTAAATAACTAATTCACTATATCTCTATGTGAATTGCAATTAAAAAGGATTTGAAGCTCAGGTTCCTTATCAAATTACATACGGTGTGTAGGTATATCTCTATCCTAAACACAAATTATGAGTCCCAAACGTAAGTAGAAAACATAATCACATACTAATATGATCAGATCTAAACCTATAATCCATCTCTCAATTTCATATAGATTATCACGGTAATTACTGGCCAGGTAATTAAGCAATTAAACACAAATCATATTAGACAATCTGAGAATAAATATCAATAATTAACGAGGAAACATATTAGATAAAAACTATACAATAAGATCCATTGCAATCTTAAAAGAAAATTAGTTCATTACTAAACTGAAATCCATAATCCACAAATTAAATAGCATTCAGAATTACAAACTAAGAGATAAAGAAGAGAAATAAAACTCTGATTATAGCCTCTAATCTCTCCTTAGCTCCTACAATGATTCCTACGTGCTGTCCAAGTTTCTTCAAGTCTCCAATTGATTATAAATTAAGATTGTGTCTCTTAATTCATGGATAGATAAAAACTACTGAAAACTAGCTATTTATAATGCCTACTAAACGTCCAAAACCAAATAGAAGAAATAAGTTTGATTACAAATTCAATTCTGGTCCAAAACTGAAAAGTCAAACTTCTGCCTTTGGTCAACTCCCGACCTAGAGCAGCCGCGCAAGGTCCCAGTACAAAAACTAACAAACTATCAAGGTCAAAGGTACCCAAATTGTGTGTATAAAACACCCTCATCACATCTTTGGAATGTCGCTGGTGCATTACATAATCCAAAAGATATCCTCCTAAAAGCAAAAGTACCATAAGGACAAGTGAAGGTAGTCTTCTCCTGATCTTTGGGGGCAATCACTATCTGATTATATCCTGAATAACCATCCAACAAGCAATAATACTCGTGTCCAGCCAGTCTATCTAACATCTGATCAATGAAGGGTAGAAGAAAGTGATCCTTGTGGGTTGCCTTGTTTAGTTTTCTATAGTCCATACAAACCCTCCATTCGATCACTGTCCTTGTCGGTATCAATTCATTATTTTCGTTCTCTACAACCATCATACCACCCTTTTTAGGCACGCACTGTACTGGACTCACCCAAGTGCTATCAGAGATAGGGTAAATGATACCTGCATCAAGCCACTTCAAAATTTCCTTTTTCCCCACGTATTTCATGATTGGGTTCAGCCTCCTTTGTTGCTCAATTATTGCTTTGGCATCATCTTCCAAAAGGATCTTATGCATACAAAATGATGGGCTTATTCCTTTAATGTCCGCAATGGTCCAACCAATTGTCGATTTGTACTCCCGGAGAACTCGTATCAACTTACTTTCCTGCAATTTGTTAAGTACAAATGCAATGATAACAGGAAAAGTAGATGATTCACCCAAATAACCATACCTGAGATGATTAGGTAGTGGTTTAAACTCAAGTGTTGGGGGTATATCTAGAGATGGCTTCAATCGCTCAAAGGGTTTAAACTCAAGTGTTTTTCAATGGTTCGAACGGGATTTTGAATCGGTGTACCCTAGGCAATGCATCCAACCTCTGAAGATAATCAATAATCTCAGCATCATCTAAATCATCATCCCCTGACAAGGTAGTCTCCAATGGATCCCTAATCATCAGCTTCAAAAATTCATCATCCACAACTTTTTTCACCATATCCATTCTGAAACACTCCTCTTCGTCCATAGGGAACTTCATAGCCTTAAACACATTGAACTTCACTTCTTGGTCTTGAACCCTCATAGTTAATTCTTCTTTCTGCACGTTAATGAGTGTTCTACCGGTTGCTAAGAATGATCTCCTAAGAATGATTGGAATGTCCTTATCTTCTTCGTAATCCAATATGATGAATCAGCTGGAAATATGAACTTATTAACTTTAACAAGTATGTCCTCCACAACTCCTCTCGGGTATGTAACAGACCTATCTACCAGCTGAAGAGAGATATTTGTAGGTTTCGATGCAGGTAAACCCAATTGAGAGTATATCGATAAAGGCATAAGGTTGATACTAGCTCCCAAATCACACAAACATTTGTTAAATGACAAGTTACCAATAGTGCAAGGAATAGTAAAGCTTCCAGGATCTTTCAACTTTGGTGGCAATTTCTTTTGGAGCACAACACTACATTCTTCAGTCAAAGCTACTGTTTCATAGTCCTCAAGCTTTTTCTTCCTTGACAAGATTCCCTTCATAAACTTAGCGTAACTCGGCATCTGCTCTAAAGCTTCCGCAAATGGTATGTTAATTTGTAACTTTTTAAAAATTTCGAGAAACTTGGAGAATTGCTTATATGTCTTCTGTTTCTGAAGTCTCTGTGGATATGGAACTGGGGGATATATCATTGGTGGTGTTGTTTGTTCCTTTTCTTTTTCTTTTTGCTCAATTTCAGACTTCTTTCCTTTCTCCTTTGAAAGTTCTGCAGTTTCAATTTCTGGTGGGCTGCGCGCCCGCGCTGCATCCCCATATAATTCAGGCGCGGCCGCGCCTGTTGGCAGTATTTATTTTCCGCTTCTCAAAGTGACAGCTTAACATTGTTCCTTCCCATCTCTTTTCGGATTAACTTCAGTATCACTTGGGAATGCTCCTTGGGGTCGACTATTCAACACATGAGCTAACTGTCCCAACTGATTCTCTAGATTTCTAATCGACACTGCCTGACTTTTCACATTCATATCTACTTGGTTTAACAGCTTATCCTGATCATTCATTCTCCTCTCAGAAGCTGTAATAAATTTTGTCAAGCAGTCCTCCAAACTTGATTTCCTCTCTGCCTGTTATGGAACTTGATTTTGAAAACTTGGGGGATTCTATGGTCTTGGAGCTTGATTTTGAGCCTGTGTGTTGTTGCTCCAAGAGAAACCCGGATGATTTCTCCACCCCGGATTGTAAGTGTTTTGGTAAGGGTTTGGAGGTCGTTGGCCGCGCAAGGTCCCAGTACAAATCCCTGCGCAGATCTTCAACAGAGTCTAATTTTGGCGCCTAGCGCGCGCTACTACTCTTCACAAAATCAGCGCGGCCGCGCAGCTTTGCCCCAGTAACTTTTGACTTTTTCTTCTTCATTGTTCAATTCCCATCAACTTTGCTTCCAAATGCATAATACCTACACAAACACAGGAAACACATGAAAAGTAACTAAAATTCAAGGATTTAAGCAATAATGCAGTCAATTGGTAACCAATTCGTAGGTATGAAACCTACTTATCAATTTTCTTATCATTGTTTTGCAGGAAAAGATTAAAAAACCCTTAACACAAAAAATACTATATTAGCATGCATCCAAACCTACCAATTCTCAATAATAAACTACGTTATGTTACTTGTGTAGATTGGTCCTCGAACCCGGCTCCGAGCTCGTAAGGTCTGAACACCAACCGCATCGGATTCCATCCCTGTCTCCTGGGAAGAATTCGAGAGCTTCAAAAAGAAAATAGCAGAGATAACCAGCCTGTTGAAAGAACAATGCAAAACAACCAAAGATCAACCCAGATCTTCGAGTCTAGGGAGCAATCAAGTCCAGGGCACGCAGATTCAGGCCCTCGTGTTCCAATTTGGTAGTAAGGATACCAATCCTACCGATCAGACAAAAATAGTCAATATCCGGATGATAAGGAAGACGCAGGGATCAAAAAGAAAGTAAAACAAATCGAAGACGCCATAAAGTCCATGAAGGGGACAGGAAATTACAGAAGTGTCCAATATTTCGACCTATGCATATTTTCAGGAGCTAGGTATCCTGATAAATTCCAAGTGCCAGACTTTGAGAAGTATAACGGATTAGGCGAACCTTACACTTATTTGAAAGTACATATAGGGGAACTCGGATTTTATGCTGAAGATGAGAGCCTTAAAATGCAAGTCTTCTAGAAAAGTTTGACAGGCGAAGCCAGAACATGGTATACTCGACTTGACAACTCCAAAATCCACAGCTGGGAGGAATTAGCCCATGCCTTCTTGAATCAGTACAATTTCCAGACTCAGATGGCTCCCAATAGATATCAAATGACTAAGATCAAGGAGCAACCTAATGAATCCTTTCGAGATTATGCCCAAAGGTGGAGACGAATGGCTGCCCAAGTGAGTCCACCAATGGAGGAAAACAACAAAATGATGATGACCTTTATTGACATTCAAGATGCCCCATACTTACGAGAGGGTGCTAACTGGCATTGGTATGCCATTCTTTGAAATGATAAAGCACGGAGAAATGGCAGAAATGGGATTGAAAGCCGAAAAAATTAAGGATCTTACTGAATTAGAAGCCATGGCAGAGCACATATAGACAAGAAATTATGGAAGTGTGCCCAAACGAAGCCGCAAAAAGAAAGATGAAGATGTCTCCCTAGTGTTACAGGGACAATCTTGAAGAAATGGAAGTGCTTCGCTCATCCGGATGCAAGGCAATCATCCGCAGCTACCGCAACCCGCATTCCCTCTAAAGCAAACCCAACAAAAAAGCATTGAAGATTGGCGTAGGCGTGAATTTACTCCTCTTAACGATTCCCTTGACCACATATTGACTTTGTTATTGGCTCAAAAGAAGATTACCAAACTTGCTCCACCAGCTGATCCCAAGGGTAGGAGGTATGATCCCAGCAAAAGGTGCGCGTATCATTCGGGTTCCCCTGGTCATGATACCCAAGAATGCTAGTCTTTAAAGCATAAAATTCAAAACCTGATAGAAAGCAGTGAGATTGTGGTGACGCCACCTGAACAACCCAAGGTTCATACCAACCCTTTCCCTCAGTACAATACCAAAGGTGTGAATATGATTAGCTCTGGGAAGGTAGGAGATCACAAGTATTTAAGGAAGATCGAAGAGTATACTCCTCGGTTCAATACTGGAGCCATAGGAAGGGAGTGTTCGGAAAACGACCATGCAACGAGACAAGAGTTAACAAATATAAGCATGCAGTTGAGTCTGTTAGGTTTGTATATAGCGCGAACATGCAATCAAATTACATAAATAGTGCGGAAGCGCAATAAAACGGATTTTAAATTTTTTCATACAAACCATCACCATGATCATCCATGTGCTCAATTATCAATTAAACGAAAGAGATAAAGTATGAGAATCATACCCTTGTAGAACCATGCTTCCACAGGTACGAGTTCACCTCCAAATCCTTCGCGTTCTCCTTGAATTTCACTGATTAAATTCCTTCCTTTGATCAACATTAGCCACCCAATTGTTTGGCCTCTAGAGGTGATCCACCAAGGAATAATAGTTGTTCAAGAAGATGGGTGTTGGCAAAACCCTAGTTTCTATCTCTATAGAAAGTGCAAGTACTCTCTCTCTCCAATTCTTATGGAAGAGTATCTAACTATCTAACAGTCTAACTGTCTAACTGTCTAACTCTAAATCATAATAAGACTCCTATTATTTATAGATATAGGGAATCCTCCTAAACTATTTAGGATTAGGGTTTTATTTTAATTAAACTCCTTTAATTAATTATGCTCCTAATCCAATTAGGAATTCATGAGAGAGTACTTCTATTAATTAATTCCCAATCCCTATTAGGAATTAAATAATAGTAATTGTAATAATAATAAGACTCTTCTTATTAATTTATATTTAATATTTCTAAAATATTAAATAATAAATATTAAGCTATTTAATTTATTCTATCTCTATAGATTAAATTAAATACACTTAACTTATTATTACAATTATGCTATTTACTTCTTAAACAAATATTTTTCTTTTGCGGTGTGACCCTTTAGGTTCTCCATATTAAACCGGTTGTGAATAAATCAATTAGAATAATTCTAATCTTATTTAAATAAATAAATTAAACTATTTAATTCATTTAAATAAATATTATTTATTCTACAATAAGGGTAAGCCCCCTTAGCGATCAACGACTTTCCAGATAATATAGATTTCAACATTAATCACAAAAGAACCTTTCAGTGAATAGTTACCGTACAATTCAATCCTTCTACCATACACTGTCCCAATTAAATATAAGACATGGAATTACTATTAAGTCTTATTTATTTAATTATATGTATTTCGATTCTCAAATGAACAACTCTGATAATGTAAATTAGAAACTCCTTTCTAATTTCATTATGCTTTGGCCAAAGACTTCTGAGTCGTCATTTATCGAATCACATAGGACATTCTATCCTTTTACTAGAAGTGGTAGATTCTTTGTTGATCATTCACCTATCTCCATGTATAACTTATTATACCCAATCATACCCTTTGATATACCCTAAGGGTCTTAAGGGACATGTCAAAGTATAACTCATCATACACAAAATACTATGATGATCTCAAGTCTAAGGATCACTTGTACTACTATCACTAGAGGAATTCCTATTGACAGGCGAGTAAAACTCCATTAGGTATTCCTTAGCGAGCCACGTTCAGTGAACTTATTCTCTAATAAGCACCTACATACTTGCTTTAGTGTCTCCACACAAATGATTATGAGATCAATCATCCTCTTCATAAGAGCAAGCAACGTATGTACTAATCTATCCGGATTCACTAATCCCCTTTTTAGTAATCCAACGATTAGGAACGATTTTAGTTTGTGAGCTATCTTGAATTTAGATCTCATTAGCATGATCCCCATCATGATTCTAAAAGCATTGCTCAAAACTATGGGTTTATCACATTTAATATAACAGCACCATGTAGATAATATAAAATGCCTTTAATAACCGAATAAGATTACAAAGTATATGCTACATCATATCAAATATGATTGGCTTGTGTGCATACTACTTTCAATCTTCCACTTGCACTAAAGCCAATCGTCATGGTATCTAATACCCTTCTTCTCTAAGTGACGATCATCCTGCTGTTTGGATACAGCTTCAGTAAATGGATATGCAATGTTGTTCTTGAGAGTCTACTATCTCTATAGTGACTTCTCCTCTTTTAATGATTCCACTAATCAAATGAAAGTGCCGCAACATATGTTTGAATCCAAGATGAGACTTGGGAACTATTCCTAGTTCTGTAATGAACTTTTCATCCAAACAATCAACTTACAGCTTCATTTACAGCTATATACTTTGTCTTTGTCACTAAACCAACAACTCTTTACTGTTTGGAACCTTTCTAATTCACTGCACCACTTTTCAAGGTAACGATTTACTTTAAAGTGAATTTGTTATCGTCTTGGTCAGTCTGAAAAACTTGAGTCTGTTAAGCCCTCTAGTTGTTTTTATTCAGACCTACCATGAATCATGATCACATCTTTAGTACCGGTTAAGTACCTAAAGATGTTTATCACTATCTTACAGTGATCATCTCTAGAATATGACTGATGAACATCAAGCCTAGTATATTCATTGCATACATGATAGTAACTCATGCGATCTCTCTTTCAATTGGGGACAATTTTAGAGAGATACACTCCATGGCTCATCATCATGAGACCTCTCTTGGAGTTTGCCATGCTAAACTCCTTTAGCATCGAATGAATATACTTTCATTGGGTCAAGCCAAACATCCTTTTAAATCTATCTATATAGATTTATATCCCCAATATATAGGATGCTCCTCCCAAATCATTCATGGAGGAATGTTTAGACAATTTTATCTTTGCTGATTATAGCATTGGTGTGTTATTCCTTATTAGTAGTATATCAACATGTAATACTAGGAATGTTACAATGCTCCCACTGACCCTTTTGTACACACTAGGTTCATTCTCGTTTTTGATAAAATCAAACTCTTTTGATTGTCTCATCAAAACGAATGTTCCATCTTTGAGAAGCTTGCTTCAATCCATAAATGGATCATCGTACCTTAAAACACGATTTGCTTCAACCTTTGAAACAAATTCCTCTGGCTGTATCATACATACATTCTCCTCAAGTCTTCATTGAGGAAGGATGTCTCCACATCCATTTTGCCAGATTTCGTAATAAGCTGTAATCACAAGCAAAATCCAAATGGACTTGAGCATTACCTGGTAATAAGGTTTTATCACAGTCAACTCCTTGACTTTATTTGAAACCTTTTAAACAAGTCTGGTCTCATAGGTCTCTACCTTGCCAATTGCCCTAGTCTTTCTCTTAAAGACCCATATACACCAGAGTCTATACTTGGTTCTCATACATGGAGTCCATTTCGGATTTCATGGTCATCTGCCATTTCTCTGAGTATCTTCTACTCATAGCCTCATCACATGTAACTGGATCATCATCCTCTATGATGCGTACCTCATCATCATCCTCTATGATGAATCCATACCTCCCAGGTATCTTCGGTACTCTTCCAGATTTACGATTCGGTTGTGGTACAATAGGTCTATCTACAGGTTCCTCGGTTCGACTTAATGTGCTTTGTGGTTCTTGAACTCCTTCAAGATCTATTACCCTCCCACTAGCTCCTTCAATGATAAACACCTTTATCTAAGAAGGCAGTGTGTAGGATTATAGTAATAATACCCTAAACTTTCTTTAGGATACCCCACAAGTCTGCACTTGTCAGATTTTGTCCCAAACTTATCTTTGAAACCTTTTCACATAAGCTGGACAACCCCTTATCTTAACATACTTAAGAGTAGGAATCCTTCATATCCATAACCTTTATGGAGTCTTGGGCTCGAATTTTTGAGGTTACCTTATTTTGTAGATATGCAGCCGTTTCTAGGGCATAACCCCAGATGGATACTGGAATGTCGGTAAAAATCATTATGGACTGCACCATGTCCAACAAGGTACATTTTCTCATTTTAGATACACCAATCAATTATTGCGTATCAGGAGGTGTCCATTATGAGAAAATACCATTTTGAGATGATCTAGAAACTTATTGCACAAGTATTCCTTCCTCGATCTGATCAAAGAATCTTAATACTTTGTCAATTTGTTTCACTTCTGAATTCTTTGAACCTTTCAAATGATTCAAACTTGTATTTCATCAAATACACACATTCAACTCTTTGAATGACCATCTCCTTTTTCTTTTACTAGTTTGTTCAATTTGCAAATTTATTTTTCATGTAAGTTAAGTATACAAAGTCTATCAAGTAATTTTCCAGTTTCAAACAAAACATTATCATTATAAATAGAACAACAATTGTTCTTAAATATAATACCAGAACCTTCCATGTCCAACAACGGAAGTAATAATGTTTCTAATGAAAACTGGAACATAATAACAATTTATTAACTTAATAGACTTGCCCGTAGGCAATGCTAAACTATAAGTTCCTATGGCTAATGTAGCAACCATTGCTCCATTCTCCACATGTAAGATTACTTACTTTTTGTTTAGCTTTCTACTTCTGCTTAGTCTCTGCATTGGATTGCATATGTGAGAACTACAGCCGGTATCCAATACCCAAGTAGAACCTTGACTTATAGAAAAATTTATTTCAATCATGAACAAATCTATATCTGTAACCGAAGCTTCACTAAGCTTCTTCTGGTTAGCCTCTCTAAGATGCTCCTTACAGTTTCCTTTCCAGTATCCAGGCTTATTTCAGTGGAAGCAAACTCCTTTGCTATCTGCATCAGTCTTGTTCTTATTGTCCTTTGTTTTTGCCTTTCCATTTACCTTCTTTGAACTGTTCTTCTTTTAAGAAGATCCTTTGGCCCTCTTCCGCTTCCTGGAAGAATCATCTACCAGTAAGACTTGGTCTTTCATGGTTGGAAAGTGACTCTTTACAGTTTTCAACATGTTTAAGCAACTCAGGCAGGTTGACATATAGCTTGTTCATGTGGAAATTCACAACAATTTGTGAGAAAGAGTCCGGAAGTGATTGCAAGATCAAATCTTTGATCAACTCTCCATCCATTAAAACCGGTTGTCCCAATTGTTCAATCAGATTGATCATTTTAGGACATTTGTCTGTACTGTAGTGCCATTGGACATTCTAGATCGGAAGAGCTCCTTAGATATCTGATATCTAATAGTCCTACATTCCTCACCCTTCAACTCCTTGAAGGTGCAGGAGTATAGTAGGAGCATCCATAGTTTCATGCTGACGCTGAAGCTCGTTACTCATGGATGTGAACATGATGCATTGACCCAACTGTGCATCATCTTGCCACTTTCCAAAAGTAGCAATCTCTTCCTCAGAGGCATTGTCTGCAACCATTGCAGGGATAAGCGTATTAAGGACATAAGATAGCTTTTCAGCCTTGAGAACTATTCTCAAATTCTTTAACTAGTCCGTGTAATTCGGTCCGGTTAATTAGCATCTAATATGCTCTGCAGTGATAGTGAATTAGACATCGTAAAATTCTGTAAATGAATTTGTAATTTAACAATATTTTAGCATACATTCATTTCTTAATTAATTACCAAAATAAATTAGGTCTTTATTTTAAATTAGTACCTCACTATTTTCATCAAACCATATTACCCTCAATATATAGTTCGGCAATTCTAATTAAAGATTTTCTAGTGAGAATAAGGATCCTATTTCAAATGTATATAGCCTTGTGGTGACACAACAAACGATATATAAATAAATAGGTAGAAAACTATTGTCAATTACATCACTATGTAACTCTTTATATTTTGCCTCTTAGATTATTTTGATCAAGTGGTGACACATCCGAATCAAAATTATCCAAGTTAAGTCCAACCTAGCACTTCCATATATTCGAAAGAAAAACACTGTCCTTGTGGTGACACAACAAAACAGCATCGTTCAATCTATGTATAAGCATCAAATGTGATAATGCAATATCTTAAATATTTAATACTTGCCTTGTGGTGACATAACAAACTCATATTAAATATTTAATACTCTATTGCTTTACCATGCTAGAAGGCGACGTTCGATATTCCAAATATCTTTGAACGCTTAGGACTTAATATAATTTCTTTGAGGGGTTTGTTATTATTAGTCTCATCTTGTTTAGCGCGCATGCACATATATATATAAAATACGCGTCATATTATTTAACATGCGAAGCATGTTGTATAATATATAATATACATATATTAAGCATGCACATATAGAATACTATATTCTACCCGGATTGATCATGGACTTTTATTCTAGTTTGGTTCATTAGAGCCACCAAGTGAACCAAAAGGTCAAACCTAGGGTGCAAGAACAAAATTTAAATATAACTATTACATTTAAACCCGGGCTCCATTACAAACGGGTCTTCAAGCGCTCCTTGCTCCTTTGTCTCCAATTCTTCAAGTAATTCTAACTAAACCTATTACATAAACTATTTACAATAAATAGAAACCTTGATCAGCAGTCAAGGGGAGGTACATAGGAGGAAGATAGAATTTACATCAAGAAAAACTAGAGAAGATGAGGTACGCAGACCCCATTTATAAAAACCCATTCATTCAAGCATCCACTAAAATAAATCCAATCACACATTGGTCAGTAGTCCATAATCAATCCCTATTTATTATCATACATAACTCCATATGTATCAATAAATAATATTCATCTCATGAATAATAAAACCATTCCATATATGCATAGATATCATTTAATGGGCAATTAAAAGTTTACTAGAAATTTAATTTTGAAACAAAAATAAACTCCTTTATTTTAATCAAAATTTAAATCATAATAAACTTATTTATTTTATTTTATCCAATTTTGAATAAAAATAAACTCCTTTATTTTTAATCAAATTCTAACTCAAAATAAATTCTTTTATTTCAATTAACATGGAATCCAATTTCAAGTTCAAAACAAACTCTTTTATTTTAACTTAAAATTGTTGGAAAATAAAATATGTTGAATCCTATTCCTTATCAAAATAAACATCTTTATTTTTAAGGAAACATGGAATCCTATTCCATATGTGAATAAACTCCTTTATTCTAGGAAACATGGAATCCTATTCCATATGTGAATAAACTCCTTTATTCTAGAAAACATCGAATCCTATTCCAAGTTCAAATAAAACTTTTAATTTTAATTATATTCCAATTGAAAATAAACCTTTTATCTTAATTGAAAATAAATAAAATCAAAAATAAAAATTTTTCAAAATCTGCAGACCGGCGCGGCCGCGCTCCAAAATGAACTAGGAGCGGCGCGGCCGCGCTGCACCCCCAAAAACGATTTCTGGGTTCGGGTGTGGTCGCGCTCCAGAATGAACTGGAAGCGGCGCAGCCGCGCCGCGTAGCAGACTTCGAAATTTTTTTCCGTTGCCCAGAAAATCGATCCAATCGCATACCCATACATACATGGAATCATAATAATTGATAATTAGCACAAGGTTAGGCTTTGATACCACTGTTAGGTTTGTATATAGCGTGAAGATGCAATCAAATTACATAAATAGTGTGGAAAGAGTCACAAATATAAATCCAAACATAATCCCAAGTTACAAAACCTTAAGTAAACTTAAACTTAGCGTCCATTGCTACATTACATCAATGCGGAAAATCTAAACTTAATACAAAGAAATAAGTTTTCATCATTTCATTTTAGCTTTTCCCTTGTCCTTGCTCGAGCCCTCGGCCTTCTCACCCTTAACTGAAAGGTTTAAACAAGAATGAGCACAAATTGCCCAGCAAGTATAACGAGTAATTTGATAAATATGTCAAGAATAGAGATATCCGAATTATGTTTCTCAATAATGGAAAGAATAATCAAGAGGTAATTATGACTGTTAAAGATAAGAGTTTTAGAATTTCAATAGCGTACTAAGGGGTGTTAAATACCCTGAACATAGTTTTATTTCATCAAAAACCATCATAAGTTTTTATCAATCAGATAGATTGTAAAACCTTCTCCGCAATTACTCCAGGTGATCAGCCTTTCGTACCTTACATTGTGCACAAGTATGAAATTTAAACGCATAAGCGTAAATGGGACTATATGCCCGACATCTGTTTGCCCCGTTATTCGGGTTGTTCATCTTAGTATTCATGCAAGACCGCACCAAAGCAATTTGAATTGGTAAACTTTAATTGCTACAATGGATTTGAATTGTACAAATAATACAACGTTTCACTTCAATAATATCTAGCCAGAACAAAAGACTAGAAAAACATACTCGAAAGCAATTTCGATAATGATTAAGGACTTTAAAGCGTAACAATTGAATTAACAATTGAGTAATCATCAATAAAGCTTATATAACCTTTGAATTTATAAAACTTATGGCATACGAAACTTGTACATATTGATAAATAGCACAAGTAAAGAAACTCACGATCACTGAATAAGTGAATAAGGGTAGGATATTTTCTCAATTAAAAGAGTAAATTTAGAAACTTACATTTACAAAAGTAAAGATAACAAAGATAGAATACTTGTCTTTCGCGTAGTTTACGTTTATTGCTTAACTTTACTGCAAATATCCTATATATATTCATATATAGATATTCATTAGCCAGTCATTCACATTAACAGATTCTCGGAATCTATTCACTCAATATATACCTAATGCAACGGTTTCATGTTTATAGATGTGTATTACAAACATACATTTAACCAAATATACATTTAAAGCAAATCATCATATATCACAAATTGTTTCTTTTATTTTTACTCCAAAAGTTTCATTTATAAATCCCGTTCAAACCTTTTGAAACCTTGGTTCTATATAGCCATTACATACTTAGACAGTACAAACATTCCAATTGACACATAGTAAAGCTTATAAGAGCGTAATATATATGTACCAAGCTTCAGTTCACAAACAGACCCTCTTGGCAACTCTGCAGCACGGCGCGGCCGCGCTGCTCTTATGCCTGGAAGTGGCGCAGCTGCGCTACTCCCATTTAGGCCCAGAACTGAGCTTTTCAATGCACATCTCTCTTTCTAGCATGTTGGGGTCTTAGTATACAATAAATAACAAATATACCCATGATTCTAAAGTTCTTAAACTAAATTAGGTTCATGTATTCGATATTTAATATATCATTTTGGAATTTCTTTCCAAAAAAACAAGCTTATTAGCTCTTTTCCTTAAAGACTAGCCATGATCATATTTGTCCCCCATTTTATTGCTACAAGGTTCTGATATGTATGCTTAAATGTTAATAAAACATATTTACATCATTTTTTCAATTCAAGATAACTTTTCCTTTAAAAACTTATTCATAAACAAATTTTACCAAGTCGCCACATGCATAACTAGCTTAGGCATTATATCAAATACATTTTGATGCATATAGGACTTTATTACCCATACTCGAAGACTTAGATTGCAAAAGAAATCAAATTCCATTTCTGGGGTCCAGCGCGGTCGCGCTGGTTTTGGCTGGGGAAGTGGCGCGGCCGCACTGGTTTTGGCTGGGGAAGTGGCGCGGTCGCGCTGGTTTTGGCTGGGGAAGTGGCACGGCGGAACAGACTCAAAATAAACTTTGTTTCCTGCACAGCTTGAATTCAATTTCAATTAGCTTAGCTTTCATAGCTCTAAACCCAAAAGTCACTTCCTATGACTTAGATTACCTTAAATAGCGTGTACATAAACAACATAACTTATCTTTTCTTCCAATTCATACTTTTACACAATTTAATCTCATTTAAGCAATTTAACAAACATGAAATATGTTTAGCATTACTTGACTGAATTCAGAGCACATGAATTATATTTAAATCTAGAACTTTCGATCCTAACAAATATATGATTATCAATTAATCAATATTACAACAATCCACAACCCAAACAAATAAATTTCCATGTTTTTCAACTATATTTTCATAAGAACATGGAAAAGGGTTTATGGATTACCTCTTATATAGATTCTTTCAATTGAATTACTCAGATGATGCTCCTCCCTTTGCTTGATTACTTTACTATAACTCCAGAGATTCTTCAAGCTCTCACTCACACTCTCAATTTCTCTCGGTAAGAAGATTTTAGTAAAGAAGAGAAGAACACTAGATAGGTAGGATTTATAGAACTTAGATAATACTAGAATCTCTTCATGAACCCTAACCCCCATTCCATCAATTTCATCAGTCATTAGCCTCTTGGAGTTTCCCATGAATCTATTGCAAGAATTAAAGAACAGGAGTTAGGAAAAGGAAGAGTTTTGGGGTTAATGGAAAATATAACTCCCTCCTTTCCAATTCTTGCAAACACGTCCCTTCTCCAATTGTCCCAAATTAACCGTCATGTGTGTCACACCAAGTCAGCTGATGCATTTTTATTTCCTTTAAATAATTATTATAATCATTTAATCAATTAAATAAATCATTTGACCATTTTGTGCTCCGAAATTTAATATTTTTGATACTAATATCGATTCCTACTAAAATCGTCATTTCGATCGTCGTGGGAATATTCGTTTGGTCAAATTCATCCCTGTACACGAGTTTGACTTTTTATCCGAAAAAGTCAACCCCAACACATTTGTGATTACAGTCTATTCTGACTAATTTCGACATTCCAGACTCAATTATACAGTCCACGTCTTCAAATTCCACTCCGAACTTAAATTTGAGTTTTAACTCCATTTCTTGCATTTAATAAATTTGTTAACTACTTAGTTAAATTCAAATAGTTAAATTAATCCAAACCAACTATTTAAATACATCTCATCACGTAACTCAATAAAATATATATATATATATATATATATATATATATATATATAACACATACACATATATTTATTAAAATCACTCAAGAGATTCACATAAATTCAATTTATTAATTCCATTAAATTACATAGTGATCTCGGGTATTACATTCACCCTCCCTTATTAGGATTCCGTCCCAGGAATCATCACAAAGATAAACAAAAAGATTAGGGTAACTTTTCATCATCTTCTCCTCGAGTTCCCACGTAGCTTCGTCAGTATTATGGTTCCTCCATACTACCTTAACAGAAGGTATTACTTTATTTCGTAAAACTTGCTCTTTTCTATCAACAATTTGCACAGGAATTTCTTTATAAGTTAGATCTTTCTCAAACTGAATGGGTTCATATTCTATGACATACTTATAATCCGGTTTGTACGGTCGCAAGACTGACACATAGAACACATTGTGAATATGCTCTAGTTCCGGAGGTAAGGCTATTTCATAAGCCACCTCGCCTACACGCCTCAACATTTCAAAGGGTCCTATAGACCGCGGACTCAATTTTCCCTTCTTTCCAAATCTCATTTTTCCTTTTCAGGGAGACACTTTTAGAAATACGTAAGTACCGACGTCAAAGTCTCGTTGTTGTCTATGTTGATCTGCATACTTCTTCTGTCGATCTTGAGCCGACACTAATCTTGCCCGTATCAATTTAACAACACTCACAGTCTGTTGTACCAATTCTGGCCCTAGCAGTCGTCGTTCCCCTACTTCATCCCAACACAGTGGGGTTCTGCACTTTCTTCCATATAAAGCTTCATAAGGTGGCATACCGATGCTTGCGTGGTAGCTATTGTTGTATGCAAACTCCACCAATGGTAGATGGTCATCCCAACTTCCTTTGAAATCCATAACGCACGCTCTCAGCATGTCTTCTAGGGTTTGAATTGTCCTTTCACTCTGCCCATCTGTCTGTGGTTGATATGCAGTGCTCAACCTCAAACGCGTCCCCATGCACTCTTAGAAGCTTTTCCAGAAATTTGCTGTGAACCTTGGATCACGATCTGACACAATCGATATCGGCACACCATATCTGGAGACAATCGATCAACGATAACCCAAATAGCATCATAACCCTTCTGTGTAGTTGGAAGTCCTACCACAAAATCCATTGTGATGTGCTCCCATTTCCATTCCGGTATTTCTAGAGGTTGTAGTAACTCGCCCGGTTTCTGATGTTCTGCCTTGATTCTCTGACAAGTTAAACACCTACTGACGCATTCCGCAACCTCTCTCTTCATATTGGGCCACTAATAATGTTGGCGCAGATCCTGATACATTTTTGTGCTTCTCGGATGAACTGAGTAACTTGAACTATGAGCTTCAAGCAAAATTTCTTCTTTTAACTCGGGTACCGCTGGCACCCAAATTCTCCCTTCAAATCTCAACAGTCCCTCACCATCCATCCTGAACTTAAGCTCCTCCCCATGTGAAATTCTCTTTTTTATCTTTCCACATTCTTCATCACTGCTTTGTGCTTCTTTTATTTTATCCAATAGAGTCGGATGAGCCTCCATTACGAACAATTTCTCATTTAACTCCTTTGGACTCTTTATTTTGAGTTCTAATCTTGCCATTTCCTTGATTAACTCTTCTTGAGCTGTTAACATTGCCAACTTTCCACTTCCCTTCCTACTCAATGCATCTGCAACCATGTTAGCTTTTCCCGGGTGATATAAGATTTCGCAATCGTAGTCCTTTATCAGTTCCAACCACCTCCTCTGTCGCATGTTCAACTCTTTCTGAGTGAAAATATACTTTAGACTTTTATGCTCCATGTATATTTCACACTTTGCACCATATAAATAGTGCCTCCATATCTTTAGAGCAAATACTACCGCTGCCAATTCCAGGTCGTGGGTAGGATATCTTTTTTCGTAATCTTTTAGCTGTCGCGATGCGTACACAATAACTTTACCATGTTGCATTAGCACACAACCAAGTCTTTTATGTGACGCATTACTATAAACCACAAAATCACCTATATCGTCTGGTAAAGACAATATTGGCGCTTCACCCAATCTTTTCTTCAACCCTTGGAAACTCTCCTCATATTTCTCTATCCATACAAACTTTACTGACTTTTTCATCAAATTAGTCAGAGTTCCTGCTATTTTTGAGAAATCCTGAATGAAGCATCTGTAATAGCCTGCCAATCCCAAGAAACTTCTTACTTCTGTTGGTGTCTTCGGCTGCTCCCAATTAATTACTGCTTCCACCTTCGCTGGATCTACTGAGATTCCGTCTTTGTCAATCACGTGACCCAGAAATTGAACTCTTTCTAACCAGAATTCACACTTCGAGAATTTTGCGTATAATTTCTCCTTTCTCAACGCTTCCAACACCATCCTTAAATGTTCAGCATGATCTTCTTGAGTCTTAGAATAGATCAGAATATCATCTATGAACACAACTACAAATTTATCTAAGTATTGCTTGAAAAATCGGTTCATTATGTCCATAAATGCCGCTGGTGCGTTCGTTAACCCGAATGACATCATCAGGAACTCGTAATAGCCATAACGAGTCCTGAATGCTGTCTTAGGTACATCTTCCTTCTTCACCTTTAACTGATGATATCCCGTTCTCAAGTCGATTTTAGAAAAATACTTCGCTCCCTTCAATTGATCAAACAGATCATCTATCCTAGGTAATGGGTACTTGTTTTTGATCGTCACTTTGTTTAACTCCTGAGAGTTGATACAAAGTCTCAACGATCCATCCTTCTTTTTAACAAATAAAACTTGTGCTCCCCAAGGAGACACACTCGGTTGAATATACTTCTTATCCAACAACTCCTACAATTGCACCATCAGTTCTTTCATCTCCACCGGTGCCATTCTATATGGGGATTTCGAAATTGGTACAGTACCAGGTACTAAGTCTATGGCAAATTCTATTTCCCTATCTGGTGGTAGACCTGGCAAATCCTCCGGAAACACATCTGAAAATTCACTTACCACATGTATTTGTCCCATTTTTGTCTCTACTTTCTAGGTATCAACAATATGGGCCAGATAACCTACGTATCCTTTTCTTAACAACTTTCTAGCTTGTATCATTGTCAGACAACTCGAGTATCTTGGCGATTTATTACCATAGAACACTACCTTAGACTGATTTAGAGTCTGAAGGTTTACACATTTTCTTTGGCAATCTATCATTGCCCTATGCTTAAATAACCAGTCCATACCCAAAATTTTATCAAATTCCCCTAACGGAATCAGAATTAAATCCACAGGTAACTTATACCCCCTTATATCTACAACACAATTCCTATGAATATGGCTAACTGGAATTATTTCCTTATTCGCAACTTCTATGATCATAGGGTGTTCCAGTTCTTCCTGGGGTAGGTTTAATCGTTCGGAGAATTCATATGATACGAAGGAACAAGTAGCACACGAATCAAATAACACATTTGCAGATATATCATTGATCGGAATGATACCTGAAACCACGTCTTTTGATGCGACCGCATCCTGAACTATCATGTTGAAAGTCCTTGCTGTTGGTCGATTCTGAGTTGGTGGTCTAGAAATTGTAAGATTCCCACTATTATTTCCCCTTCCTCCATTTCCTCCACTTGAGTTCTTCTTCGGGCAATTCCTAGCCTGATGATCCAATGCTCCGCAGTTGAAGCATCTATTTTTCTTTGGTGCGGGACAATTGGGAGAGATGTGCCCCTCCTGTCCGCAATTGAAAGATACATTCTTTCCCTTTAGGCAAGCGCCTGAGTGACTCTTTCCACGCTCCTTGCAAGCCTCTGCTCTTTTCTTCGAATCACCAAATTTACCCCCAAAACTTGTTGGGTTGCTGTTGTTATTGTTGTTGTTGTTCCACTTCCTTTTGCTACCACTGCTATTACCTTCCCCTATATTTCCCCCTTCATTCTTCTTCTTCTTCTTTTCCTTGTTAAACTTCATTAGGGCTTCACTTCCGCCCTCAGTAATTATGGCCTTCTCCAGAAGAGTAGTGAAGCTATTTGTCTGCAACACCGAGAGTCTACTGTACAACCACGGCTTGAGGCCCTACTCGAACCTCCTCGTCTTTCTCTCTTCAGTGTCGACCTGATGAGGTGCAAACCTCGCCAGCGGCGTACTGGGGTACCGTCATGTCGTCTTGTTTCAACTCCAGGAATCACATCTCCATGCGACTCTGCATACTCACAGGAAAATAATTTTCGAAAAAGACCTCTTTAAACCTCTCCCAAGGTACCACACCTTCTCCAGCCCTGTTCTGGTTCGCCTCCCACCAAAAGGTAGCTTCACCTTTCAGCATGTATGTGGCGAAGATCATTTTCTGCTCATCTCCTACTCGGGCGATTGCAAATGCCTTTTTGATTTCTTTAATCCACGATTGGGCTTCAATGGATTCAGTGGTTCCTTTGAATTCAGGGGGTCCCATGCTTTTAAAGCCTTTAAAGGTTGCGACTTGGGCTGTGAGAGGGTTATTGTTATTATTGTTCGTGGTCCGATTTTGTAGTGCCCCGACTAGCAGATCTACAAATTGTTGCATAGGGTTAGGTTGATCTCCAGCACTACTGGCTGATTCTTCTGGTGATTGTTGACGTCTAGGTCTTCCTCTAGGCATTTTCTATTTAATAAAAATTTATGTTATCATCTCATAACTTATTCATATAGCATTTATAACTTATATAAAAGCTTAATCATCACTTCAC
Source organism: Aralia elata (assembly GCA_034770075.1). Lineage (NCBI taxonomy): Eukaryota > Viridiplantae > Streptophyta > Magnoliopsida > Apiales > Araliaceae > Aralia > Aralia elata. The sequence goes on along the minus strand of CM068379.1, from coordinate 43,942,855 downwards.
ATATTAAAATAAACAAATAATTTATCCATACATAAACCATAGTATGAAGGTACTTAACATCTTATGACATGATGCCATTTACATCTTTTATCTCATAATCCTAGCCAAAAACTGGAATTAAAATATTTACATCGGTAATCAAGTGTTCAATATGCTACTTATTAAAAGTTAATAACAATATAAACTCAAAGACCCCTCCTAATGGCATCTTCATGTTCCTCATCAGCTATGTCCAGAACTAGACCCCTACTTATAGCGTGTCTACATCGATGCTCCTCACGCGAAAAATGATACACCCTGTGTTGGAACCTGCCATGCGCTGATATAAATGCGTAATGCATTCTATCCATTCTAACCTTCTTGTTTCTCACCTTATCCTCTAACTCATCCCTCTGATTTTGAGCCCTTACACGACCTTTCATCTCATCCCTCCAATAAGTGGTAATCAACTATTTGTCTGTTTAGAGACTCTAAATTCTTGTCTCCATTCCATTTATTATATTTCCCAAGTGGGACCGGATGGCCTCCTTTTCTACCCTCAGCCTATCTGCCTTCTGGTCTGATACACGCAGCTTGTCAGCCAGATCTGCGTTCCTAACTATCAGATGATGCACCAATGCCCCGAGCAGTGTCAATACCCCCTTCTCTTCTTGGTACTGTTCCTCCAACTCATGGATTCGATCGTCCAACTCCGTGTTCCTGTCCATCAACTCATCTAGCAGCCTATCCTCCGGTGCTCCCTCAGAGTCCTCCTCGGGCTTCTCTTCCTCGGAATCCTTCTCAGAATCCTCCTCAGGGTCCTCGTCTGGGTCTGAATCAGCTGCTGCCTCAGTTGTGGGCGGAGGTACAGCTGCTACTAACTGCTCACTAACCACATGGATGTCTCTAATCTCCTCTTCTCCTGACATCCTACAATCAAAACAAATAACTAGATTAGTATTTTAAAAATAAACATTTCGTTGTTTTTTTTATATAGGAAAATAAATTATACTCAGCACTTAAAACTCTATATGAGTTCATCTCCTTCCTATCTCCACTAATTTCCTTACGGTTATAATCTAAGGACCTCCCACCTAAGATTTATAACCTACAGCTCTGATACCAACCCGTGACACTCCCAAATCCATGTAACATAAAACATAAGATATGGTGCTCACGTTACATCATACACATCATCTAACTAAATAGACTTCATAAATAATACTAATAAATACAATAATATTCGATAAAAAAACCCAAATATAAATCCAAACATAATCCCAAGTTACAAAACTTTAAGTAAACTTAAACTTAGCGTCCATCGCTACATTACATCAATGGAAAAAATCTAAACTTAATACTGTGACAACCCGGATTTTTAGAAATTATTAAATAAGAATTTAATAAATAAAATTCTTATTACGAGACGTTTTGGGTTTGAATATGTGTATATATATGTTTCATATTGTGAAATATGTGGTTCGGTGTGAATGAAATTATATATTCTTGTAATAGGGAAGAAATGGTTTAATAGTTAATTAAACCATTGAAAAGATTAAATGAAATTGCCATGAGAAGGAAATTAGTTGAATAATAATAGTTAATTTAATTAAGTTAAATTTTATATTGGGAAATAATATAATTTGATTGTAATGTCTTGTGGACAATGGAAATTATTGTGAATTAAATTTCATAATAATGTGAGTGATTTATTTAATTAAAATAGTGAATTAATGTGAATATATTTGTGTGTGAAGTGTTGGTGCGTATTTTAGTACGCTAATGTGATTAGAATATTATAATTTAATTGAATAATTAAATTAGAGGATTAATGGTTTATTGAATAAAATGGTTTAATTAATAAAATCATAGTTTGACTAAATTGAATTATAATTTGGTCATTAAAGTTTTAATTGAAATTATTAATAAGTTTAATTAGATTTAATTATATAATAAGTTTAATTAAATTTAAGTGAGACAATATATATCTTATAATAAAAAGATTATTAAAATAAGCTAAAAAAGTGTTTTTGAGTTCTAGCCAAACAAGGCATAGAGACCCTTTATATTTCCTAACTACTGGAAACTCCCAACTAAATATCACGTAAGTTTTCATCAGTTGGAGTTGGGAAGCCAAAGAGCAGAGGAGAGGAAGAGAGAAATTGAGAAGAGATTTGAGAAAAATCAAGGCGGGAGAAACTTTCTTCATCATCTAATTAAGATTAGGAGGATCAAAGAGGTAAGAAAATCAACTTTAAAATTATTGAATTTTGTTCTTTGAGTTTTTCTGAAAAATTGGGTTTTGATGAAGAATTGAGGAAGAAATTGGTTGTTTATGTTATTAAGTTTATTTGATCTAGTTTATGTCGTTAGTAGATGATTTTTGTAGTATCAAATCCATGGAAAAATGTTAAATAAGAAGAATTTAGTTTTTTTGTTGAATATATATATTTTGGCTTGTTTTAGAGTCAAAATTGATGATTAATTCATGTGGTAATCTGTAAATTGACGATGGATTGTTGTTATGCTTTAAAAAACGAAAATAACGGAAGTTGAACGGACCAATTTGGTTGAGTAACGAATCCATAGCGGTTGATTACGCTAAAAGTTGTGAAATATGAAAAAAAAATAGTATGAATTGTGAATTTTAAGCCTTTAAATTAGTTGTTTAAGTTGTTTAAGATATTAGAATCGTGATAGAAGGTTTGGGTAATGATCATATATGAGTTATAGGGATTGGGTAATTTTAATTTGTTGTTAAAATGAAGAAATTTGGTGTTTTTGGCTTTAGAACTGTGTAATTCACAAAACTGCAGAATCTGGAGTCCAGGAGTCTCACCCCGACGAGCTCACTGAATTGAGTTTCTTGCCCCGGCGAGAGTGTTGTGTATTAATTTCCTCGCCCCGGCGGGAATTACAGAAAATGAAAATTTTTTTGTTTTTAATTCTTTTTGTTTTTGGTCATGATATGTTACCCTATGCAAGATTAAACTTAAATTAATGTATTGAATACCAAAATGTTAAGATGGATGCTAAGCATATACTTGATGATGATAAAATATAAAGTGGATGAACCTTAACTTAACGTTAAGTTTTAGGGATTCCTAAGGGTGACATTGTTATAATTAAGCTTATAACTCTTGAAGTAAGTTTGATAATCAGAAAATAATTAAGTTAGTAAAATGAGATTGGATGAGAGTGAATCCTGAAGTGACAATAGTATTGTAATAAGCCAAAGATTTACTTATAAACATTATACATCTAATGTAAAGAAAAGTTTAAGATTTAACTAAATGTTAAGTGTCGATTAAAGTGGAACGTAATAAAATGAAGGGTTTTATAAGGAGGACTTAATTTCTAAGTTGAGAATTTCATGGAGAATAAAATGAAGGATTATGAAATGTAAAGTAGAGTTAATACTAAGTGTTGCTATGTGACTAATAAATATTGTGCATGATTATATATTGTTTAGGATACGTGAAGTGCAGATAAGTATAAGCTAATTATGGTAATCGGTAATCTACGAACCAGACAAGTCTTTCAGTTCCTATTTGTTATGTGAATTAAATGATTGATTGTTTTTAAATCTATGATGCAAAAGCATGATGAAATCTATATGTTGTATGTACGAAACGACAAAGTCAATTTATGACTATGTTCGTTGAGTTAGAATGTTGATTGAGTTATGGAACTCAATTATTACTTGGTAACTGATGTACAGCATGTATGATATGCTAGAATTATAATGTTTATGATTGTATAAACTGAGCATGTTGTTTATGTGCTACGTGATGCATGAAAACTGTTAGATTTTGCTAAGTTATCGAGCTCATTCTTGCAAATAACCACTTTTACAGGTTAAAGATTGTTGATTTGATAATATTCAAACCTTTTTGTTTTGATGATGACTTGATTATATGATCTAATTTGTTTATTATGGAAATTTCAGGAAGTTGAAGAAAGAATTATTTTCAAGAAACAATGAAGATTTGAGTCTTAAGGAAAATATGTAAGGTCATTACAAATATTTGATTTTTCAATACAAGGCTCTAGGACATAATATTTGTGACATAATATTTGTGCATTAATATATGTTCATCCTGCTATCTAAATTCTATATGCGTATTTATTGAGATGGTATGGTGAGTTGATATATATTTAAATACGTAAAAGGGTTTAGCTGGTTGTCCTTATTAGAAATTGATTATTAATTTGTGCATGGCTAGAGTCCTTGATACTTTGGTATTTCACATGAACTGATGTACTGTTATGATAAATACTGTGAGCCACGTGTAAGATTTTATGTATTGGAAATTTGGAAGTGGTTGATAAGATATGATTTCTTTTCTAAAAGAATGGGATAAGGATTTTGGGAATATAAGATAATGATTATCTTTTCAAAGCTGGTTCTATCTATTTCCTATTTTAATGCTATATAGGTGACGGCGGTTGGTTTGAGAAGTCTAATCAGAAGATGGTTTCTTTTTGAAAGTGTGATGAGTGGGTTTTATACCTACGAATTAGTTATCCTTTGAACTCAATTCTTTGCTATCCTTAGGTGTTTTAGTATCTATTTACTCGTTTTATGCTTTTGTTGTCCAGGAAACAGTTGTGGACGATCGTGGTGGTTTTTGGTAGGACCAGGGGCAAAAGGGTAATTTCAGCAAGACATGTGACCTCGCCGCGGCGAGCTCCCCAGGCCAATTTCCTCGCCGGGGCGAGCCTCCAAGGCCAAATTCTTCGCCGGGGCGAGCCCTCGCCGGGGCGAGCTCCCCAGGCTGTTTTTCTCGCCGGGGCGAGAGCGCGATTTCTGGTGCGGCTGGCTTTGTCTGTTCTGCTATTGTGGTGCACTAGTGGAGGAATTTCAGGAACGGGAAAATGAGGAGAGAGGGAATTCAGATGAAAAATCATCCAGGGAGTAGGTATTGGAGAATTCAAGCTTGGTTACACACTTGGAAAAAGCTAGGGTTTGGAGCTAAAAAGAGAAGAACAAAGGAGCTAAAAGAAAGATTATCAGAATTTCATCAACCAAGGAGGCTAGGAGCACGAAATAGGAAAGAAGAGCAACTCAAGAAGAACTACATCACACTAATTCGGGAATATCATCACAAAAGGGGTGTATCTTCATTTGTTGTAGTTCTTTATTCTTATTTTGTTATTCCAAACCATGTACTGTAATCGGATTATGATGTTGTTGAAATTGAATATGAGCTAAACTCTTCATTCTAAGATTGCAATGGAACCCAACTTGTAGTTTAAATTGAATGCTCTCTCTTGAATGGTAATTAGGCACTTTGTGAATTGGAGTTTATAACCTTTGATTAAGGATTAATTGCTTGGCCCGTAATTACTTTGGTAACTTATATGGAATTGAGAGAGGAAGTATAAGTTGAGACCTAGTTATGAATTCATGTGAAAATTAGAGATTCTTTATGGATAATGTATGAGATTATGTGACGTGAGTCTTATGTATTATTCTTGAGGGTTGATAATTTGATTGTATTTAGGATAGACATATACCTAAATACCACATGTATCCATTTGAGAATCATGCTTAATGATTTCTATTATGAAAATAAGTGCAAATGGAATTAAAGCCAATCGTTCGGGAGCAATAAATCCGGGGGAGAAGCTAAGAAAAGTGGGAAGTGCAACAACTGCGGGAAGAATCACTCGGGGGAGTGCATGAAAGGGAAGAGTGTTTGTTACCGATGTGGACAACCAGGGCACATGGCTCCCCAGTGTCCGAACAAGCCGAAGGGAGGATGTTTCTCTTGCGGATCACCCGACCACCAGATTAAGGATTTCCCGAAGAGGAAGGGTGACATCGGGAGTGGCAACAGGAGCAACAACAACAGCGGAAACAACAACCGGATGAGCTACGGGGCACTAGCCAGTCAAGCCAATAGGCCAACGACACGCACGTTCAACATGACTGTTTAGGATGCAATGGAATCCAAGGACGTGGTGTCAGGTATCATCCCAATCAATGATATAAATGCATATGTGTTATTCGATTCGGGTGCTACCTGCTCTTTTGTTTCCAAAGAATTTGCTAGTCAGTTAAACTCACCTCGTGAAAAGTTAGAACACCCTATAAATGTAGAAGTAGCAAACAAGGAAATTATTCCCGTAGGATGCATTCATAGGAACTATTGTGCTGAATTGTGAGGAGTTAAGCTTCATGTGGATCTGATACTAATTCGGTTGGGAGAGTTTGATGTAATCCTGGGAATGGATTGGCTATCAATTCACGGAGCAGTTATTGACTGTAAGGAGAAGTGTGTACACCTAAAGACTCCTAATAGGTCGAAGGTGGTATTCTATGGTAGTAAATCACCAAGACAATCTTGTTGTCTTACTATGATGCAAACCAAGAAATTGCTTAAGAAAGGTTACGTATGTTATTTGGCCCATGTGGTTGATACTCGTCAGGTCGGGGGTGAGATGAGTCAAATACCAATCGTGAGGGAATTCGCCGAAGTCTTCCCAGATGAGCTTCTGGGACTGCCGCCGGACAGGGAAATTGAGTTCGTTATCGATTTGGCACCGGGAACCGCACCAATATCGAAGTCGCCGTATCGAATGACACCTATAGAAATGAAAGAGTTGATGGTGCAACTGTAGGAACTGTTAGATAAAGGTTATATTAGACCAAGCGTGTCCCCGTGGGGAGCGCCAGTTCTGTTTGTAAAGAAGAATGAAAGATGGTAATTGATAGAATGGTTAATGGGATTTTACGTGACATGTGTCTTATTAATTGTTCTTGATATGGGATTCTTGCTTGTGTATAGAATAGAAATATATCTATACACCACAATAGGAAATACGTATTCGACCATCGAGAGAGGCTTATATATACTTGTGATTTCTCGGATAGCAATTCTTTTGTTTTCATTTACCAAACAAGAGAGAGTATGATGTTTAAATGAAGAGTTGGGGGATATTGTAATCTTAGACCTTTTTATCTTGAACTTTATCCGTGTTAGTAAAACCTTGTTTTTTCAAATTTCCCTTATTTTAGTTTTAATCAACAACAAACACAAACCACATTGTCATTGTTTAAATTGGATTGATTTTACATGCGATTGATATTTGGTAATTATTTAACATAATTCCTCGTGGGTTCGACACTTTACTTATCTTATATTACTTGTGGACCGCGTATACTTGCGCGTGTTTTATTGATTGCGAAATCGTTTAACAAGTTTTTGGCGCCGTTGCCGGGGAATTATTTTACAATAATTTTACCAATATTGATTATAGTCGAATTGATCTTAATTTGGACTTGTTTTTAATTTTTATTTTCTTGATTGTGTAGGTATCCTTGATTTGTATGCGCCGATCACAAAGTCTTGAGTTATTTCCTTACGATCCCGAGATCGAGAGAAATACCCGAAAACTAAGAAGAGAAAGAATCAGGGATTCTAACAATCAAGAAACTATGGCGGCAGAGGAACAAAAAGCATTGAGAGACTATGTAACGCCGCAGATAAGTGATTTACAGTCTAGTATCACAAGACCGGCAATAACTGCAAATGCCTTTGAAATAAAACCGGGAACAATACAAATGGTGCAAAATTCGTTACAGTTTGGGGGTTTGCCCAATGACAACCCTAATGAGCATTTGTTGAGCTTTATTGAGATATGTGATACTTTTAAATTTGTTGGAGTGACGGATGATGCTTTGAGACTTAGACTTTTCCCGTTCACTTTGAGAGACAAAGCTAAGAGTTGGCTTCACGCTTTGCCACCGGGATCCATCACTACATGGTCAGACTTAGCACAGAAATTTTTGGCAAAATTCTTCCCTCCTGCAAAATCTGCTAGATTGAGAAATGAAATTGCTACCTTTGAACAACACCATGGAGAATCATTGTATGAAGCTTGGGAAAGATTTAAAGATTTGCTTCGGAGATGCCCACATCATGGATTCCTTCCATGGATGCAATTGAATACCTTCTACAATGGATTGGGATCTCACAATCGGTCTAGTTTAGATGCAGCTGCGGGAGGATCTTTTATGGCTAAAAATTATGGGGAAGCACTTGATTTGTTGGAGGTTATGGCTGCAAATAACTACCAATGGCCTACTGCTAGGATGAGTCAACCAAAGGTAGCCGGTGTATTAGAGGTGGATGCCATCACAGCCTTAGCAGCTCAAATGGCAGCAATGTCAAAGAAAATTGATTCCTTGACTGACTCAAAAGAAAGCTACCTCCCAAGTTGAAAGATCCAGGCAGCTTCACTATACCGTGTACTATTGGTAGCCTTTCTTTCAACAAATGTTTGTGTGACTTGGGTGCTAGTATTAATCTTATGCCATTATCCGTGTATACTCAGTTGGGATTGCCTGCACCAAAGCCTACAAATATTTCTCTTCAGCTTGCCGATAGGTCGGTTACATACCCAAGGGGAATTGTTGAAGACATTCTTGTCAAGGTGGATAAATTCATCTTCCCGGCTGATTTTATCATCTTAGATTATGAGGAAGATAAAAACATTCCTATTATTCCGGGGAGACCATTTTTAGCCACTGGAAGAACTTTAATCGATGTGCAAAAGGGAGAGCTCACTATGAGGGTTCAGGATCAAGAAGTGACCTTCAATGTATTTAAGGCCATGAAATTCCCTTCGGATGAGGAAGAATGTTTTCATGTGGATGTTATCGAGCAAGCTGTGAATGACGAGTTTTTGAATGTGTTAAACAATGATCCATTAGAAACTGCACTTCTGGGAGAGTTTGACATAGAAGATCCAGATTTGGTTGAATATCTACAGATTTTAGATACAGTGCCACGGGGGAGCAAGTTTCAAATTCCGTTTGAATCTCTTGAACATGCTGAGAATGCTACAGATCGGTTGAAACCATCACTTGAGACACCTCCATCTCTTGAGCTAAAGCCCTTGCCTATCCATCTCAGGTATGCATATTTAGGTGATTCAGCTACTTTACCTGTTATTATTGCATCTGTGCTTAACGAGTTTCAGGAAAGCAAGCTGTTGCGGGTTCTTAGGGAGTACAAATCTACTATTGGATGGACCATCGCCGACATCAAGGGAATAAGCCCATCTTACTGTATGCACAAAATCTTGATGGAAGATGATAGTAAGCCCACTGTGGAACATCAGAGGAGACTCAACCCAATCATGAAGGAGGTGGTAAAGAAAGAGATTTTGAAGTGGTTAGATGCTGGAATAATTTATCCTATCTCTGACAGTGCATGGGTGAGCCCAGTTCAGTGTGTACCCAAGAAAGGAGGCATGACAGTTGTAGCCAATGAGAATAATGAATTGATCCCAACAAGAACAGTAACTGCTTGGAGGGTGTGCATGGATTACAGGAGGCTTAACAAAGCAACTCGAAAGGATCATTTCCCATTACCCTTCATTGATCAAATGTTGGATAGACTAGCTGGACATGAGTACTATTGCTTGTTGGATGGATATTCGGGATATAATCAGATTGCTATTGCTCCAGAAGATCAAGAAAAGACTACCTTCACATGCCCATTTGGTACTTTTGCTTTTAGAAGGGTCTCATTCGGATTGTGTAATGCACCAGCCACTTTTCAAAGGTGCATGATGGCTATTTTCTCAGATTTGGTAGAACGCAATGTTGAAGTTTTCATGGATGACTTCTCAGTGTTTGGTGATTCATTTGACAACTGCTTGGAAAATCTAGTTCTAATACTGAAGAGATGTGTGGAAACTAATCTAGTGCTCAACTGGGAAAAATGCCACTTCATGGTACAAGAGGGGATCATACTTGGGCATAAAATGTCGTCAAAGGGTCTTGAGGTAGATAGAGCAAAACTTGAAACAATTGAAAATTTACCTCCACCAACCTCAGTGAAGGGCATTCGTAGTTTTCTGGGACATGCGGGGTTTTACCGAAGATTCATTAAGGACTTCTCTAAGATCACAAAGCCTTTATGTAGTCTATTAGAGAAAGATGTGCCATTCAAGTTTGATAAAGAGTGTTTGATCGCTTTTGAGCTTCTAAAGAAGAAATTAACCACTGCACCAGTGATCACAGCTCCGGATTGGTCAAAACCCTTCGAATTGATGTGTGATGCCAGTGATTATGCGGTTGGGGCTGTTTTGGGACAGCGCAAGGAGAAGGTTTTTCATGCTATTTACTACGCCAGCAAAACCTTAACTGATGCACAGCTCAATTACACCACTACTGAGAAGGAGTTGCTTGCAGTAGTTTATGCATTTGACAAGTTTCGATCTTACTTGATTGGAACAAGGGTGGTGGTATTCACGGATCATTCAGCTATTCGGTATCTCATTGCAAAGAAAGATGCTAAACCGAGATTGATTCGATGGATTTTATTGCTGCAAGAGTTTGACTTGGAGATTCGGGACAGAAAGGGAACTGATAACCAAGTAGCAGACCATCTATCTAGATTGGAGAATCCGGGTCTTGATAAGGAAGACAAAGTTCTAATAAATGAATCTTTCCCGGATGAACAGCTGTTTCTGGTTCAAGGCGAAATACCTTGGTATGCTGATTTTGCTAACTACTTGGTTAGTAACACACTCCCACCGGACTTGTCGTGGCAGCAAAAGAAAAAGTTTCTTCATGACGTTAATAGGTATATGTGGGATGAGCCCTATTTGTTCAAGCATTGTGTGGACCAAATGATTCGAAGGTGTGTTCCACAGAGCGAGGTCGAGAGCATTCTCCATCACTGTCATGATTCGTTATATGGAGGACACTACGGAGGTGAGAAAACAGCCACCAAGGTGTTGCAAGCAGGGTTCTTTTGGCCAACTTTGTTCAAGGATGCTCATCAGTTTGTGCTAAAATGTGATAGATGTCAACGGATGGGGAACATTTCCAAAAGGCACGAAATGCCTTTAAACATGATCCTGGAGGTTGAAGTCTTTGATGTTTGGGGTATAGACTTTATGGGGCCATTCCCACCCTCTTTCAACAATCTATACATTCTCTTGGCAGTAGATTATGTATCTAAATGGGTGGAGGCAACCGCATTTCCCACTAATGATTCCAAGGTAGTGCTGAAATTCCTTCAAAAGAATATCTTCACAAGATTCGGTACTCCGAGGGCTATGATCAGTGACGAAGGGAGTCACTTCTGCAATAAACATTTTGCTGCCCTTTTGGGAAAATATGGGGTCACTCATAGAATTGCTACTGCTTATCACCCCCAGACCAATGGACAAGCGGAGGTTTCCAACAGAGAAGTGAAGAAAATCCTGGAAAAGATCGTCAACCCCACAAGAAAAGATTGGTCAACAAAGCTGGATGATGCTCTATGGGCGTACAGGACGGCTTTTAAAACACCCATTGGTATGTCACCATACCAGCTTGTTTATGGCAAGGCATGCCATCTTCCGGTTGAGCTTGAGCACAAGGCGTTTTGGGCCATTAGAAAGTTGAATTTTGACCTCACAGCTGCAGGTGAGAAAAGGCTTCTTCAGCTCAATGAACTTGATGAGTTCCGACTGCAAGCTTATGAAAATGCAAAATTGTATAAGGAAAAGGTAAAGAGGTGGCATGATAAGAAGATTGTTGACAGAAAATTCGAGCCTGGCCAAGCGGTATTGCTGTACAACTCTAGATTGAGGCTTTTTCCCGGAAAGCTCAAATCGCGTTGGTCGGGTCCTTTCACTGTCAAGCACGCATTCCCACACGGAGCTGTTAAAGTCTATGGTGATAATCCGGAAGTGATGTTCAAAGTCAACGGGCAACGCCTTAAGCATTATTGGGGTGGCGGCTTCGCTCGCCAAAAGACCTCGATCACTTTAGCCGATCAACCTTGAAATTGATGAAAAGTCGGGCCGAGGACTCAAAACCAAGCGCTCGGTGGGAGGCAACCCACCATCTTCCGTATCCTTTTATGATTCAGTTGTGTGTCTTAATTATTGCATTTTCCATGTTAGTTAGTTTTTAAGTTTTTCATATTTAGTATATTGTGTGGATTTTTAGCACTGGGTCACTTTTGAGGGTCATTTTTGGCCCATTGTTTCTAATGTATGTTTTGTAGGTTGCAGGGATACAGGGAGTTGATATTAGGCATGGTCCCTGGATGAAAATTTCAAAAATCAAATTTTTGCTTCAGCAGGGGGGCTCGCCGCGGCGAGGTTTTTATACTTGAAATCTCTCGCCCCGGCGAGAGCTCGCCCCGGCGAGAGCTCGCCCCGGCGAGAGCTCGCCCCGGCGAGAAAAACATAAGGGAAACTCTCGCCCCGGCGAGAGACACGGAATTGCAGAACCTAAAAACCCCCTCCCGTTCGAACTTGCTCCATTCTCCTTCACTCCCATTCTTCTGCAACCTGATACTCCTCCTCCAAAATGACCCAAGCACTCGAAATCCAACCCTAGCCACATCCCACTCTCGATTTCAACTAACTTAAAGATTGAGCAACCCTTTTTCACACGAAATCCACTTCCAATTTGGGTTTTCAACCAATTCCACCATTACAGTCACCATCATCAACACCATTCGAATTAGGTCAATTAGTTGGAAGAATTGGGGCTAGGATTCGGTCTCATTACATCTCAGTGAGGATTCAGGCTGCAATTTTGGGAATTCAAGCAGGCACTTCCTCCTTCTTCACAACCACCAACGATTAGAGGCCAGGTACAAAAGGGTAGACTGATTTCCTACTGTTTTCGCGTAATTGGTTGTTAATTATTGTTGAGTTTGCATCTGGGTAATCAGTAGTTGGAATTGGTTTCTGTGAATTCTAAGTTGGGATTGTCAGTGTTCATACCTTGAACTGTCAGTTTTCTGCATAGTTTGATTTAGTTGATTTTGGGTACCCAGTTATGGTTGTATTGGTTTAACTGCTGCATTGGGGATATAGTGCTGTGTATCTTGAGAATTCTTGCAGGAAATTGTGGGTTTGTGAAAAATTCAAGTTTGGGGGAAATTCTGTATTGCAGTGATTTGATATCAGTGGGGTTTGGGTTTGTTTTGAATAAGAATTTCTGCTTTGTTGCTACCATGCCTCCTAAGAGATCTTGTACAGAGGGATCCTCCTCCGCACCACCCAGGCAATATGACCACAGTAAATTTATTAGTGCCGAGGCAGCAGACAGATTTGATGACTTCATCACGGGTAAAGCTTTAACTCCCGAGCGAGGACTCAGGCCGGAGAGAGGGGTTGATGGAGAGATTTGGGAGCAGATTGATGAGAGGGTGTGGGACACTTTCACCCACCACCCCGACCCAGCAATGGTTCCTGTGGTACAGGAGTTCTATGCCAACGCTCAGGACAGGCAGCCTTTTGAGGCCATAGTCAGGGGGATGAGGGTACCGTTCAGCGCACAGGCAATTAATCACTACTACAACTTAGTGCCTCCTGCATTATGCCAGTACACAGAGTTCATTCGCTCGCAGCCTGATTTTGACAAGATTGTAACTGAGTTGTGCAAACCAGGTACCACATGGATCACTAGGCAAGATAGAGGTGCTTCTCTCTTCCCCAGCAAGGACCTCAGCCTGTATGGAAAGATTTGGTATGCCTTCCTGAGTGCCAAGCTCATGCCTTCTCAGCACGTGAGCGATGTTTCGAAGGAGAAGGCAGCGTTACTATACGCTATTGTTATGGATTTCTCGATTGATGTAGGGAACATCATCGAGGGTAGTATCCGCCGGCTTCTGAGGGGTAATGTTCAGGGCAGACTACCTCACCCCTCCCTCATTTGTGGACTGTGCAGACAGGCGGGGGTGCAGTGGCGAGATGATGAGGTAACACATCAGCCATCACAGCTTCTCGACCACAGGTTGATTGCGAGGTACAAGGTTTGGGATGGAGCCGAGTCGCATCCTCGTGGCCGAGGCTTTATTATTGAGGCTACTTCCGAGGAGGAGGAGGAGGAGGATACTCAGCTGCCTGCCGGTTCATCACGGCCTAAGGCAAAGTTCAGCTCTCAGATCCGCAGCCTCCAGTTACTTATTGACAGTAGAGCTAAGAAGCTAGAGAGGAGGCTAAAGAGGCAGAATCAGCGCATTGCAGAGAGGCAGGAGCACATGTGGAACTTCACCACTAATTTCAGCGCGGTTCTAGCAGCACAGTACCCGAGTGCACCTCCACTTCCTTTCCCTGTGCTACACCACTGCCGCCTTTCCCACCATCAGATTCTGACGTCGAGGAGACAGACGATCACCCCGCCGAGTGATATCATAGGGAAGTCCTCAGTTATTCATGTCTTTATCTTTTCTGCAATGAGGACATTGTTATTTCCAAGTTTGGGGGTGTTTTAGAGTTTTTAGTTTGAAGTTATAGTATTTTAGTATGTTGCATTTAGTTGTAGTTTTGCATCCACGTAGTATGTTTCAAACTTATGTTATAATTAAGTATTTATAATATCATCAAAATGACTTTTCTTGCTTTTAATGATTATTTCTGTTCTTGTCATTTGTGTGATATTCATTGTACATATTCATCATCTGCTTTGTCATTTCAAAAAAATAAAATAAAAAATAAAAATAAAAATAAAAAAAAAAAAAATTTGCATTTAGAAAGCTTTTGAGCAGCGCACTTAAGGAGAGCCGATGATGACATGGTGATAAATTGTTTTTAAGATATTCAACACTTTGGATTCGAATTGCTATATTAGAAATGTTAGCTCGTACCTAATTTTCTTAAATTTTTAACCCTTTGAGTTACTAATGCACATATCTGTGTTGTTGAGTACGTGAGATTGTATGTTCAAATCTTTGAAACTGTTATTGCTCATTAAAAGATAGGATAGTGTGAAAAAAAAAAATTAACTTCTATGCTTATTTAATGCTTCGATGTCTGTCTTAATTCTGGTTATAATTGAAAAATGAAATATAGACAGATATGAGCATATCTAGACTGTTTTATCTTTGTGGCCGGTGTCATTCGAATAAGTAAGCCCTTTGGAGTGTTCTACGCTTGGTGCCCTAAGACCATCTGGTTTGGGAGTCATCGGTGGAAAGTTTGCTACATGGGTGACATTGAAGAGCCTAATAAAGATAGACATTGCACAGATCTAGATGTAAATAAAACTTTCATCGAGATGGAGCGTAAAACGCACTCGGTGATTGTGATAGAATATAGTTAATAGAGTGTGAAATAAAAGCTAGTGAGTATGTGAGATACTATTAGTGGCACTCGACTATTTTATCTTCTTTTGAGCATTATAGTTCTTAGATCGAATTGTGATCATTGCGTACTCTGTCTTTCTGACCACACACACACATAAGGGTTAATCATTTGGCGAAATTTGGTGCGTGTCTCATTTCTGATAGTCCTACAGTTGTGTTGTTGTTGTTTATTTGTTTCTGATTGTTGAGGCTTGATTTCCTTATCTTGGCTGCTCTAGGCTTATAGTTCATGCATTTGCATTCATTTAATTAGTTGCATTATGTATTTTTCATCTCCGTTGTTTTTGCTTGAGGACAAGCAAAGTCTTAAGTTTGGGGGTATTTGATGAGTGGGTTTTATACCTACGAATTAGTTATCCTTTCAACTCAATTCTTTGCTATCCTTAGGTGTTTTAGTATCTATTTACTCGTTTTATGCTTTTGTTGTCCAGGAAACAGTTGTGGACGATCGTGGTGGTTTTTGGTAGGACCAGGGGCAAAAGGGTAATTTCAGCAAGATATGTGACCTCGCTGCGGCGAGCTCCCCAGGCCAATTTCCTCGCCGGGGCGAGCCTCCAAGGCCAAATTCTTTGCCGGGGCGAGCCCTCGCCGGGGCGAGCTCCCCAGGCTGTTTTTCTCGCCGGGGCGAGAGCGCGATTTCTGGTGCGGCTGGCTTTGTCTGTTCTGCTATTGTGGCGCACTAGTGGAGGAATTTCAGGAACGGGAAAATGAGGAGAGAGGGAATTCAGATGAAAAATCATCCAGGGAGTAGGTATTGGAGAATTCAAGCTTGGTTACACACTTGGAAAAAGCTAGGGTTTGGAGCTAAAAAGAGAAGAACAAAGGAGCTAAAAGAAAGATTATCAGAATTTCATCAACCAAGGAGGCTAGGAGCACGAAATAGGAAAGAAGAGCAACTCAAGAAGAACTACATCACACTAATTCGGGAATATCATCACAAAAGGGGTGTATCTTCATTTGTTGTAGTTCTTTATTCTTATTTTGTTATTCCAAACCATGTACTGTAATCGGATTATGATGTTGTTGAAATTGAATATGAGCTAAACTCTTCATTCTAAGATTGCAATGGAACCCAACTTGTAGTTTAAATTGAATGCTCTCTCTTGAATGGTAATTAGGCACTTTTTGAATTGGAGTTTATAACCTTTGATTAAGGATTAATTGCTTGGCCCGTAATTACTTTGGTAACTTATATGGAATTGAGAGAGGAAGTATAAGTTGAGACCTAGTTATGAATTCATGTGAAAATTAGAGATTCTTTATGGATAATGTATGAGATTATGTGACGTGAGTCTTATGTATTATTCTTGAGGGTTGATAATTTGATTGTATTTAGGATAGACATATACCTAAATACCACATGTATCCATTTGAGAATCATGCTTAATGATTTCTATTATGAAAGATGGTAATTGATAGAATGGTTAATGGGATTTTACGTGACATGTGTCTTATTAATTGTTCTTGATATGGGATTCTTGCTTGTGTATAGAATAGAAATATATCTATACACCACAATAGGAAATACGTATTCGACCATCGAGAGAGGCTTATATATACTTGTGATTTCTCGGATAGCAATTCTTTTGTTTTCATTTACCAAACAAGAGAGAGTATGATGTTTAAATGAAGAGTTGGGGGATATTGTAATCTTAGACCTTTTTATCTTGAACTTTATCCGTGTTAGTAAAACCTTGTTTTTTTAAATTTCCCTTATTTTAGTTTTAATCAACAACAAACACAAACCACATTGTCATTGTTTAAATTGGATTGATTTTACATGCGATTGATATTTGGTAATTATTTAACATAATTCCTCGTGGGTTCGACACTTTACTTATCTTATATTACTTGTGGACCGCGTATACTTGCGCGTGTTTTATTGATTGCGAAATCGTTTAACAAAGTGTCCAACATATTCTTTTTTGTTACAACCGAAGATAAATTAGTTTTGTTTCTCTTAGCCATTAACGGGATTATTAATTGATTGTTATCTTCTAATTGGCAACGGGAATATTTTTGGTCTATAAAAGGAAGTTGTGTTTTTAATAGAAGATACCGACTGATAGAACGAACAATATTTTGATTTAATATATTGCGACCATATACTTGAGAAAGTTTATAATTATTTTCGGTGCAATATTTCCAGCTGCTGTGATATTAATTTCAGACTTATTATCAGCAATTTCCGTGAGCATAATATTGGTGATATCTTTTTCTCTACTTGATCATTGCATTCATTAGTTGAGCCTTGCATTGTTAAATTATTTATTTGCTTTGATCATTAGACCTCTACTTTTGTAATCTTAAATTTTAGACTAAGTTTTGTCTAAAAGAATTTAATCCAGGTGGATTAGGGTTTGTTTACAAACAGGTTTAAGGAAGCATAGGTGCTTAAGGAGTGCATTGGTGCACAAGGAGCAAAAGTGCTCAAGTGAATTATTGTAATTCAAGATTTGATAGAATCTGTTTTGTAACAGGAATTGATTGTTAAAAGAAATAAAGTGAGTCTCTAATACTAATTGGTATTGGACGTGGAGTAGGCTATTATTATAGAGGGTAATAGCTGAACCACGTAAAAAATCTTGGTGTTGATTTTATTACTTGCTTTACTTTAATTATTCAAAAGTTAGTTAATTATCTTAATAATTAAAATTTGAATATTTGCATTATTTTAAGATAATTCATTATTACCAAGTATTTTCACTAAGTTATATTAATCTATAAAATCACCAAGATATTTTCTTAAACAAAAATAGTAATTCGGTAGACCATATTCATTCAGCAAGCTACATTCATAGTAATTCGGTAGACCATATTCATTCAGCAAGCTACATTCATAGTAATTCGGTAGACCATATTCATTCAGTAAGCTGCATTCATCTATATAGTAGACTGTATTCAAAAAGTTTGGTATAAATTTTTTAATTGGTAATAGTCGGTATCCACACTTATTCAACCCCCCTTCTAAGTGTGCCTTATCTGAATTTCATTTGGTATCAGAGCTTGACTCTACTTTTCTTGGTCTTAAAGGTGACTTGTAGGGAAAGATTCTAATATGGCACAATTCGGAAACAACAATCAAGAAGGTCAATCGACCAATAGACCTCCACTGCTGTATGAAACAGAAAATTACAACTTCTGGAAATTCCGTATGAGGATCTACCTTAAAAAAGATCCTTGGGAATGATGGGTCGTGGAGAACGGACCGGTTATACCAAGAAAAGATGATGGTACTCCAAAGACTTTGCTAGAAATGGACTCAACTGAAACTTTCATGGTTTCCTATGATTCAAGGGCTATGAATACATTACTTAGCGGCATGGTTCAATCAGAGATAGATAAAGTTTCTTCATGCAATACAGCTAAAGAAATTTGGGACACTCTTGTAGTAAGCCATGAAGGGACATCCAAGGTGCGAGAAGTCAAACTTAGCATGCTCATGCATGACTATGAAATGTTTAAACTTGAGAAAGACGAAACTATAAAAATGGCACAAGCAAGGTTTCTAGTGCTGCTAAATTCATTGAAGCTACTTGACAAAACCATTCCACAAAGTGAGATTAATCGTAAGTTACTTCGGGCAATGCCCAAAAGGTTTGCTTCTAAGATTACTACTCTTCAAGATTCTTCCACTATTTCTACCATGGATACTCTAACACTTTTTGGTGAACTTGAGGAATATGAACATCAGTTAAAAAGATATGATGATGAGGAAGAAACTCCTCGAAGAAAGGTTTTAGCTCTTAATGCAGGAAATGAAGAAGAACTCGATGATGATTCCGATGAAGAGATAGCCATGATGTCAAGGAGACTCAAAGGACTACTGCAAAGGAAGAACAAAAGGAAGAATATCTTCAACTCAAATAAAGGCAAAGGAAAGAAAACTGAGGAAACATGTTTTGAATGTGGACGTCCAGGGCACTTCAAGAAGGACTGCTTTCAACTTAAGAACAAGGGAAAAATGAACTTCAAGGATAATAAAAGAAACAAAGCTCTTGTTACTTGGAGTGATGAAGAGGAGTCCGAAGTAGAGGTGGATGCCAAGGATGAAATAGCTCAAATATGCTTCATGGGAATAGACGGTGAATCAAATGAGGTATCTATTTATGAGTTTAATTCTTTAAAACAAGAAAATGAGAGATTAAGAGAAAAGAATGCATGTTTAAAGCAATTAGTAAATACATTAATGTGTGAAGTTGATTCTTTAATAGATGAAAAGAAAGAAATTGAGAAGGAGTCATCTTGTAAAGAAGAAAAGGTTTTGATTGCAAAAAATGATTATCTTGAAAATTACAACAAGATTCTTTTTAACAAGGTGACTCACTTGAACAATGAAGTTGAGAAATTGACTAATGAACTAAAAATGCGAGACGTATGTATTGATGCATTTAGTGATAAATCTCCGAGTAAATCTATTCCTTCTGATGAACTTCAAAAGGAAGTAGATTCATTAAAACTATCTCTTGCTAGATTTGTCCAAGGTGAAGAAAATCTAACTGTTATGTTGGGAAAGCAAAGACCTAGTTTTGACAGACAAGGGATAGGTTATAATCCCATTCGTAAAACCGAAAATGTGCAAATGCTTAAATCCAAGTCTCGTTTCAAATTGAATTATTGTTCTCCTTTCGCTACATGCAAAAATTGTGGCATTAAAGGTCACTTAGATATAAATTGTTCTAAGAAACAGAAGGTTAAAAAGGTATGGATTAAGAAGGGTGATTTATGTACAACTAACACAAATGGACCCAAAAAGATATGGGTACCAAAAAGATGAATAAATTTTTCTTGACAAGTATGCTTCAAGGCAAAAGTTCCATCTCAAAAATGGATTCTTGATAGTGGATGCTCTCGTCACATGACTGGTGATAAATCGAAGTTCGCGGAACTAAAAACCAAGAAGAAAAATGGGACGGTAACTTTTGGAGATAATCGAACCTGTGAGATTATCGGGAAAGGTAAAATTGGTAATGGTAAGGTCAATATTGATAATGTTCATCTTGTTAGTGGACTTGAATTTAATCTTATAAGTGTTAGTCAATTAATGGATAATGGTCATCAAGTTTGTTTTGAAAAAGAAAAGTGTACAATTTCTCATGGTACTAACAAATCTACTTTAGTTGCACAAAGGGAAGGAAATATATATACTATTGATTTTGAGCAACAGGATGAAGAACTATGTCTAGCAACTGTGCAAGACGAGGCTAACCTATGGCATAAGAGGATGGGACATGTTCACATGGATTTAATCAAGAAATTATCCTCAAAGAATCTTGTCAAAGGATTGCCAAAGATAAAGTATGAAAAGAGAGGAATATGTGTTCCTTGCCAACTTGGGAAACAAGTAAGAACTTCGTTTACAGCAAAAGAACATGGTATCAACTTCCTTTCTTCTACAACTACTTCATCTTGATTTATTTGGTCCTGAAAGACATGCTAGTATTAATGGTAACTTTTATGCTTTTGTAATAGTTGATGATTTCTCTAGATATACTTGGGTGTTGTTTTTAAGAACCAAAGATGAAGCATTTAAAGAGTTTGAGAAATTGATAAGAAGTTTAGAGACTAAGTATAGTCTCAAACTCATAAAAATTCGAAGTGATCATGGTACTGAATTTCTAAAGGACTGTATTATATATTGTGATCAAAAAGGCATAAGCCATGAGTTTTCAGCTCTAAGAACTCCTCAGCAAAATGGAGTAGTGGAAAGAAAGAATAGGACACTTCAAGAAACAGCTAGAACACTTTTACAAGAAAGCAAACTTCCAAAGAAGTTTTAGGCAGAAGCTGTTAATACGTCTTGTTATGTGTTAAATAGAGTTCTTATTCGTCCTATTATTTTGAAAACTCCTTATGAACTTTTGAATAACAAAATTCCTAATATTAGTTATTTCAAAGTTTTTGGATCTAGATGTTATATATTGAATACTAGTGATAACCTGGGAAAATTTGATGCTAAATCTTATGAAGGTATTTTCATTGGCTATTCACAAAATAGCAAGGTATATCGTGTATTTAATATAAATAAATTATGTGTTGAAGAATCTATTCATATAACGTTTAATGGAACTAACAATGATCTTCCAAAAGAAAGAGAAGAGGATGCAGGTAATTTGGAGATCTTAGTGAATCTGGCAAACCGGAGAAATCTATTCAGCAAGCCAAATGAACAGATTCAGCAAGCTGAATTGGAGAACACACAAGGAATGGAACAAGGAACAACACAAGAACTTGAGGAAGATTTCCCCCAACAAGAAGAAGTAATACACGATGTCCAAATGCTAAAGACTGCAAGATATCTCAAGAATCATCCACCAGAATACAAATTGTTGCATGGGGTTCGGTTGGTCCCCAGCATTACTGGCTGACTCCTCTGGTGTTTGTTGACGACGTCTTCCCCATGGCCTTTTTTCTGATAAATAAAATTTACATGTTATCATCTCATAGCTTAATCTTACAACATTTATAGCTTATATATAAGCTTAATCATCACATCACACATATAAATAAACATATCTTATTAATATGAAAACCATAAAACCAAGGTACTTAACATCTTATGGCAAAATGCCATTTACATCCCTTAACTTAAAACTGAAATTTAAATATTTACATCAGTAGATAAGCGTTCGATATGACACTATTAAAAGTTCATAGTAATATAAACTCAAAGACCCCTCCTCATAGCATCTTCATATTCCTCATCTGCCATGTCCAGAACTAGCCCTCGGCTTATAGTGTGTCTAGACCGGTGCTCCTCACGCGGAAAATGATACACCCTGTGTTGGAACCTGCCATGCGTCGATCTAAATGCGTACTGCATTCTATCCATTCTAACCTTCTTGTTTCTCACCTCGTCCTCTAACTCATCCTTCTGATTTTGAGCACTTACACGACCTTTCATCTCATCCCTCCAATAAGTGGTAATCAACTGTTTGTCTGTTTAAAGACTCTGAATTCTTGTCTCCATTCCGTTTATCGTATTTCCCAAATGGGACCGGATGGCCTCCTTTTCTACCCTCAGCCTATCTGCCTTCTGGTTTGATGCACGCAGCTTGTCAGCCAGATCTACGTTCCTAACCATCAGATGATGCACCAATGCCCCGAGTAGTGCCACTGCCTCCTTCTCTTCCTGGTACTGTTCCTTCAACACATGGACTCGATCGTCCAACTCCGTGTTCCTATCTATCAACTCATCTAGTAGCCTATCCTCTGGTGCTTCCTCAGAGTCCTCCTCGGGCTCCTCCTCAACGTCCTCATCTGGGTCTGAATCAGCTGCTGCCTCAGCTATGGGCGGAGGTACAACTGCTACTAACTGCTCACTAACCACATGGATATCTCTAAACTCCTCTTCTCCTGACATCCTACAATCAAAACAAATAACTAGATTAGTATATAAAAATAAATAATAAATTTTTTTTAGTAAAAGTAACTAGACTTAACACTTTAAACTCTATGTGAGTTCATCTCTTTCTATCTCCACTAATTTCTCTACGGCTATAATCTAAGGTTCTCCCACCTAAGGTTTATAACCTACCGCTCTGATACCAACCTGTGACGCCCCTAAATCCGTGTATCATCAAACACAAGATATGGTGCTCACGATACATCTTACAGCATCATCTTACTAGATAAACTCCATAAATTAATAATAATAATAAAATATACACTAACATCCAATAAAATCCCAGGTTTACGTAACCTTAAATAATCTTAAACTTAGCGTTTATCACTTCTTTACATCAACGCAGAAATCTAAATCTATTACATAGATAATCTCTCAATTCTTCATCTTAGCCTTTCCATTGTCCTTTCCCGAGCTCTCTGCCTTCTCACCTTTAACTGAAATGTTAAAGCAAGAGTGAGCACAAATTGCCCAGCAAGTAATAAAATAAATTAATAAAGGACATCAAAGATAGGATCATCTATTTTGGCATTTCTTAATAATCAAAAGAATAATCAAGAAGTAGTGTCGAATGTCAAAAACAAGAGTTCTAGAATTTTCAACAGCGTACTAAGGGGTATAAGAATCTTGAACATTGTTTTTAATTCATCGAAAACCATCAGAAGTTTTGACAATCAAATAGACTTTAAAACATTCTCCGCAAGTACTCCAGGTGATCAGCCTTTCGTACCCTACATTGTGCACAAGTATAAAGTTTAAATATATAAACGTAAATTGTAATATTCTGAACCCTAATAAGATTTGTATATGTAAATTATGTGTTTATTAAATGAAATTTCATGTTCCGACTTTGTATTATGTGATTGTGTATTTTATTTAAGAATTAGGTTAAATAAAAAATTTTCGCCAAGCAGCTGTGTCGTGCTTACACGGACAAAATAATTTGTCGTACTTCCGATGATTTCACCGAGAAGCGTCTCGACAAATTATTTTTGTAAGCTGTTGTGTCGTGCTTGGAAATGACGAAGTGATTTGTCATGCTTCGGAGTTAATATAATATTATATTAACTAATAAAAATCTAAAATAAGTTAAATAGGGTTTAAAATGATAAACTGAATTAGAAACCCTAATTAAGAAATCCTAATGGGTAAAAGTTATCCGAATTGGCTAAACCTAAACCCTAATTACTACATAAGAATCTTAATTGATATAATTAGATTCTAAGTAATAAATCATAATATTGATTATGAATCATTGAACTTATATTAAAACCCTTATTCAGGATTTAAACCCTAATTGTATGATTGAAAACCCTAAACCCTAATTTGGAAACCCTAAAACCCTAATTTGATTCAATAACACTAAATTATGAAATGATAAACCTTAATTATGATATATTAGCTTAATTAAGGTAGTACTAAACATAATTAAACATCCTAAACATGATTAGTAAAAATCTAGGTTTAATTAGTAAGTAAATAAATCAAAAATAAAATTTAAACCAATAGAAATTGAGCTAGGAGTGTGCAAGCTTGTGCTCAACACACTCCAGCACAAGTAGGTGGTTTGGATCAGATAGAAAGCAGCACAAGTTAAGTTGGTAGGATATTTATGGAGGCAAGTTAGTAAAAATGACCTAAAAATCCTAATTTTGAAGTTGCTATAAATGGAACATCAAGTTGACCATTTGACCTACGAAATTTATAAAGCCTAAACACTGACAATCATACCATATCAAGCCCCTGCAATCCTAGATCAGTAGCAAAGATCAGAGATCAAAATTTGAAGAAAAAGGTGCAAAAACCCTAATTTTATGCTAGATCTTTAAGGTTGAATTGGATGTTATGTTTTAGTGTTTAGGAATGCTTATTAATATGTTATTAAGTGATCTGGGCGGTTAAATCACGTTTACATAACATCTAGATATGAAGCAGCCCAGAAATGTCTGACAAGCAAATTTGTCAGACGATTTGATTGGCTTAAATTGTTTGTTTGATGTGTTTTAAACCTTGTATGTATAGTATGACATGTTATCTGTAAGATCTAATTAATAGAAAGTTAAAAATATATCACAGTAGGAAGTTATTAATGGTCAAAACCCATTGACCGACCATGAGCGTTTTGTTTCTGTACAACCCAGAAAAGCGAAGAACAGCTCTGACAGTGTCTGACAAGCGTTTGACTAGCCTAGATCTTGATCATGTGAGATAATTTATGTGGTTTTAAGGTTTGTAGTTGTTTTTTGCCATGTAATCTACAAGTCTAAACCAACAAATCACATAAAGCTAACATGGAACGAAAGTTATTAGCAGTCAAACTGCGTTGACCGACCATGACCAACGAGTTTCTAGGTAACCCAGAAACTCAAGAACAGTTTGATCCGGCTAGTTTGACCGGAACAAATCTTGCTCATACGATATTATTTGATCTCACTTAACATATGTCGTTGTACCTGGCCATGTCTAGTATAACGAGCAACAAAAAATTAAACTCAAACAAGAAACCAACTGGAAATAATTTGAGATCAAAGTAGTCTGCCCGACATTGACCAAGTGTTCTTCATGAAGAACACCTTTAGCGACGAAATTCATACTCAAACACAGAAAACTAAGAATTCTATGAAGACTGTCGCTAAAGCCTTTTGCGACGGTTTTAAATAAAAATGAATAAAAATAATTAAATAAATTATAAATAAATATTAAAAATTCATATTAATTAATATTAAATATTAAAAATTCATTTTTAATTATATTTAATAAATTTGTAATATTTCTGATAAAAAATTTTATAATTATTTAATTTAATTAAATATTAAATTATTTAATAAATATATTGAATAAATGATATTAATATATTTAAATTAGTTTAAATGATAATTAAATCATTTAAAAATGTTACTAACTTTCCAAAATTATTATAAATAATAAATAAATTATTTTAAATAATATACTAAGTAATTGAAAATATTTTAAATGATAATTAAATTATTTAAATATTAAACTAAGTTTTAAAAATTATTATAAATTATAATTATATCATTTAAATGATAAAATAAATTCTAAAAATATTATTAATGATAAAATAAATCATTTAAATAATATTTCAAGTATCTAAAATTTTTCTAAATGATAAATAAATCATTTAAATAATATATTAATGTTTTAAAAATATTCTAAATGATAATTAAATCATTTAAAAATATTTCTAAGCTTGTAAAATTATTTAAAATTATTATCAAGCTTCTAAAAAAAATTATTTAAAAATAATATTAAGCTTACAAAAATATTATAAATGATAATTACATTATCTATGCTAATATTTAAGCTTCCAAATGAAGTTTTATCGAATAACCTACAGGTTTAGCTGTCTAAAGTCACGACGGAGATACCGAATCAACGTCGGACCTTAACGAAAATTGTCTAGATTGACTCAATACATGTTATTATAAGTTCTAACGCTTACTATTGGTGTACATAGACTGCGTACGCTGATAGATCGTGTTAACATAAATTAAAAGAGCTACACTAAGGCAAGTCTTCTAACCTTGTTACATTTAAGCAAGTCTATTACATCTTGTTATCAATTATTGTGAAGTTATTGCTTCTTGTTCAGCATAACTTAAGAAATGAATCATTATTCATATATTGTTTATTCGAGCGTAAAATGTTGTGTCAAACCAAATTATTTTGGTACGACATCTTATACTGAAAAATGGAACACCTTGATGTAAGGTGAACTACAACACCTTGATGTAAGGTGAACTAAAACACCTTGATATAAGGTGCTGGTAAATGTTGATTATATATCGACATAAAATTGTAGGATGATATGCATACTCCTAGGATATTGGTTAAGCTGATCCCCTACCAGATATCCGAAATCAAGCGGTTCTAAGTCATTGAAGACTGATAGAACTAATTAAAATATATGGTTCATGTACAGAACCCTCAGTTATACATCATTGACATCTTTCAAATCAAACACATTGTGTTTACGTTTTCAAATGAACTTGCTGAGCATTTGTAGCTCATTCTTGCATATATCTTCTTTTGCAGTTTTAAATGATAATCCTGGCACTTCTGGGACAGACAAAGAAAAAGGACATGTTAATTAGTTTTAATTACTGTTTTTGAATAATTTAAGTCTTTTATAAGACTTTGTTGTAATAACTTAGTATTGAGAACGATGTAACTGAACTTAATGATATGTAATATACTATCATCTTTTATTACATCGAATGCATTATACTCTGATCTTTACTTTATTTAGCATAGTTGTACTAAGTAAATACTGTATCTATACGAACTATACATCTGAATGAGGTATTTGAGTGATATTGAAAGTCCTATAAGCTCTAAGGTTACACTTAATGAGCGCCGATAAGGTGTCATCTTTACCGGAATGCGCCCCTCAGTTCTATGGATAATCTTATCGTTAATACTGTGAATATCAGATAGATAAGGAATATCGATATGAAAGAGGTATTCATGAGATATAAATCTATACATTCAAGTGAGGGTATCCAAACATAAATAACGTTCTAGCAAGAATTATCATCTGTTATGGGATACTATGAACCCTGGATAGATAGAAGTCATATTTTATTGAATGTTTATAGTCATATAGTTCACGTGAGCACCAGATCTACTAC
The DNA here is from genome assembly GCA_034770075.1 of Aralia elata. Classification (NCBI taxonomy): domain Eukaryota; kingdom Viridiplantae; phylum Streptophyta; class Magnoliopsida; order Apiales; family Araliaceae; genus Aralia; species Aralia elata. The sequence continues at coordinate 43,915,703 of CM068379.1, read as the reverse complement.
AGGAAAGTGTAGAGAATTTGGAGGCGTCACAAGTTGGTATCAGAGCTGTAGATTATAGCTCTAAGGTAGTAAGGAATTACCTTAGGATATAGTCATTGAGTCCGTAAAATACTTAATTATACATAAAATAATCTTAAAAGCTTTATCTTATGTGTAAATTTACTTCGCTTTAATACTAAACAACTAAAATTCTTTTGTAGGATGTCAGAGACAAATTGGAATGACCTCCTAGTTATACATCAACCCAAGGTAGGGTGGCTGATAGAGAGTGAGTCAAAAGAAGATCCAGAAGAGATATATCCCGCACTAGGGACACCAGAGGAGGAAGAGGATGACCCAGAGGAGGAAGAACTTCTGCATGACCAGGAGATATTAGATGCTGAGGAGGCTGAACATCCCATAAATGGACAGCTAGTAGATCCTGATCCTGTTGAGGAGATTGGAGCGAGTCAGATGATGCGTGTCGATAGACACGAGGAGATAGTGACTTGGTTAGTCCAGCAGTCATCCGCAGATTTAGAGGCTGCCAATTTTCGAGCATATGTAGCTGAAGGTTTATTGGAGAGTGAGAGGGATAACACTCGCCGTCTTAGGACACTTCTCCAGAATACCTAGAAGGAAAGGCAAGATGCCCAGATGCTGTTGTACTGAGCTGACAAGGGATGTCGGGATACATTCAAAGGTTTAAAGCGACGAGTGCTTAGGTATCCCGTAGAGGAGAGGAAGGTAGATTATATGATAGATAGATCAGTGGTCTGTTATATGGTTCAGGATGCTTATAAGGAGACTCGAGATCGTTCAGTCTAGTTTAGTACTTAAATTTGTTTGTTGTAGTTTGTATTATAAAGATTTTGGGTTGTAAAATAGGGAATCTTCTGTACTAACTAGTGGTAGTATAAACCACTCGTCAAATATGTAACCGTTCTGCATGTGATATACAAATTGTGTTTGTACAATCAAATTGTTAGTTCTATGTGTAGTATATACTTGTATTTATACTTGTTTTTTTTTCTTTATTTTAGAATCATGGCATCAGGACGAAGAAACCAGACTAGAAATGAGACTAATGAACCAAACCCCACCCAACAACTAGTAGACTTACTATTAGGAGCTTTGCAAGGTCATCCACCACACCAGCCCAACACAAATAACCCACATAGGTCAGCGTTTAAGGACTTTAAAACTGTTGGACCACCTGAGTTCAAGGGAACTGTGGATCCAGTTGAAGCCTAAACTTAGGTAACTGAAATGGAAAAGTTTTTCACTGTAACAAATGTAAGTGAGGAACAAAAGACAATCTTTGCAACCATTTTTCTTAAAAGGTAAGGCAAACTTCTGGTGGGAAACAACTAAAACTAGGGTCGGTGAAGGAATAATTCCTTGGGTAAGGTTCAAAGAACTATTCTTTGAAAATTATTTTCCACAAACCATGCAAGACCGAATGGAGGTTAAGTTTCTAGAACTAAAATAAGGGGAAATGACTGTATCTCAATATACAGCCAAGTTTAACGAATTGTCTTGTTTTGCCCCACATCAAGTAAACTCTGAGACAAGAAAAACTAAGAGATTTAAGGAAGGATTGAAACCTCAGATAAGGAGTAGAATATCAATCTTCCAGTTGAAGACGTTTTTAGAGATTCTTGAGAAGGCCATCATAGCCGAGACCGAGAATGAAAATCTTCTCAAATTCCATAAGGAGAAGAGGAGTCAGAATGAAGGGGGAAAATTCAAAGGAGAAGTGAGTACAGGGGGAAATAATAACAACAAGAGGAAGTGGGATACCACTTTTTCTATTAACTTTGGAAAAAAGGGGGAATAATTATAATAACAACAACACTACCAACAGAAACCAGAATAACAAGGTGGAACGTTGTGTCACATGTGGAAAAAACCATCAGGGAGTATGTCGTAGGAAGGTAGTTAACTGTTATAGCTGTGGTCAGGAGGGCCATTATTCTTCTGATTGTCCTAAGAAGAATAATAATACTATCACTCAAGGCAATCAGAATTTTAAATGTTATAATTGTGGTGCAACGGGTCACATATCTAGAAATTGTCCAAAGAATAGGAACCAAACTGGGGGAGGAAATCAAACCACAAATAACACCCTCAAACCAACAGTAGCAGGAGCTGGAGGTCAGAGTTGTCCAACCGCCAGAACATTTAATATGACGATGAGGGATGCTGTTGCTTCACAGGACGTAGTGACAGGTATCATCCCTATCGACACTTTAAAGGCATATGTGTTGTTCGACTCTGGTGTTACTTGTTCATTTATGTCTAATAGCTTTGCTAAAAATTTAACTATGCCATGCGAAGACTTAGACATACCCTTCAATGTGGAAATTGCCAATAGAGAGATAATTCCCGTTAAAACTGTATATAAAGATTGTAACGTAAAGATTAAGGGACGCAAGTTTCTTATGGACCTTTATCCTATACGACAAGGGGAATTTGATATAATCTTAGGCATGGATTGGTTAGTTAATCATAATGCAATGATTGACTGCCATCGGAAACGTGTAAACCTGTTGACTGAGTCGAAGTCAAAGGTAGTGTTCAACGGTGGATGTTCACATAAGCGATCTCGATGTCTGGCAGTAATGCAAGCAGAAAGATTGCTTAGGAAGGGTTGTACAGGTTATTTGGCATATATAGTAGATACTCGAAAGGAAGGAGCAAAGCTAGATCAAATACCTATAGTTAGAGAATTTTTGGATGTGTTTCCAGATGATTTACCAGGTCTACTGATACAATCCTGATCAGGCTCACATCAAACCTTAATAACTCAACTCAAGTCCCAGGGATTTATCAAGCAATTTTAAATATTTGGGTTGAAGTTTATTCAAAGGTGCTTAAAATGGAGTTCAATTCAAGGCCAATTTTAATCAATTCATATGGCAATTTACATTCTAGCAAATTCACATGTGGGCAACGGACATTCCAATTCTAATCAGCCAATCACACGGGTTTCCTAGCATATTCAGGACTTAACATTTACATATGAAGGACTTAACATATTAGCTTCCTATATCATGTGGGCCACGCGATTTCCAAGTAGACAACTAGCTGATTTTGTTCTCCACGGATTAATGGGTTCCTAACAATTAATGGATTTCTAATTCCAAATGGAGGAAGGATTCGGATTTCCAATTCAAATTTGGACGCGGATTTCCTTAATTATTAGGGTATTTTCAGCATGTTTTAGATTCCTAATGTAATTAGAATGTTTGATAAGTAGGATTTAATTTCCTTAATTATTTATTAGTTAGGATTTGGTTTCCAAATTAATTTGTTAAGCTAGGATTGTGTTTCCAGTTGATTTTATAATTCCTATTAGGATTAGAATTACTTTTGAGTAGTATAAATAGGGGACATAGATGATGTACTTGATACACTTCAATCAGATTTATTCAATACAATTATTTGTGAGATTATTCTCTACTTTTGGTTCTTTGAGAATTTCTAGATTACTTCTAGTTTTTCTTTGAGATTCAAGTTTGACTTATCATACAACAATACATAGTTGTGTATGGCGTCTTCTACCGCACTAATCGTCGATTGTATCGAGATTACCGCTTACATATAAGCGAGGGGTCAAGGTGTCGTTGGTGGTCATTCAACGCAGATTTCCAAGGCGAGCAAATGTACCAAGATTACTGTCTACATATAGGCGAGGGGTTAAGGTGTTGCGAGCAATCCACCGTTCAACTTTGCTAGAAACGATCCGAGCGACGACCACCTCACGCAAGCGTGCCGTGGAGTCTATCATTTGGTATCAGAGCTAAGTTCCTAGCGAGTTACTTATCCTTTATTTTTTTGTGTTTGAATATATATTGAAAAAAAAAGTTCAAAAAAAATAGAAAAAAAAAGTGAGATTCGCGAAAAAAAAAATCCGTGAGTGAAAAAAAAAATAAAAAAAATCGTGAGTACAAAAAAAAGGAAAAAAATAATATTATTATTGCAATTGCTTGGGTTTCATAAGTTTTGCGTTATTAGGATCTTATTGAAGAAATTATTATTTGATTCTATTGTTGGAATTCGTGAATTTTAAGGATATTAGGATTTCACTCAAGAGGATTCTAATTGGTGATCGTAAAATTTTGGTGGTTATCATACGTCACACTTGCTATATTTTGTCTTGTGATAAGTTCTTATTGAATTAAAAAGAAACTGTGATATTTATTTGGTGAATTCAAAAAGAACCTATAAGAGGGAATTAGAGTGGTAAAAGACAAGAGAGTGAGATCAATTGAGGGTAAAAGCCTAATTGTGTGATACACGAGTGTTTTCATAATTGTGTGATACATTGTTTGAGCGAAACACGTAAGGGAGTGTGTGAGGAAAATTTTCTTTATCTACTAACCTTTGTTTTGCAGTAATCATGTATGGATATAATTGTGAAAATAATTATGAGTGGCGAAAGAGATCTTTTCAAGGTAGAGCGGATCCAGAAGCTTATTTGAGTTGGGAGGAAAGGAAAGAACGAGAGTTTGGCTATCATAATTATTCTGAGCACAAGAAGTTCAAACTTGCAGTTCAAGATTTTTTCGGTCATGTAGCTACATGGTGGGCTCAATTTGAACGTGAAAGAAGAAGATGTGGAGAGCATCTGATCGATACATGGAAAGAGTTGAAAACCGTGATGAGAAAGCAGTATGCCCCAGTGCAGCCTAGCAGGAGGAAAGAATATGCAACTCCAAGATATGACGATCAACCTTTAAGGTGTTCAAATTGGGATGATGAAAAGAAGGTTCCAAGGCATGAGGATTCACATTGGAGAAAGTCACGAGAAACTCTTAAGGTGTATAGGGAACCGGTATTTTCTAAGGAAAAAAAAGAAGTCATGGGATCATTAAGAGAGATGGCGAAGCAACTACAAAACGCCCGACAGGCGCAAAAGGAGCCAGTCCAGTCGTAGGTGGAAGAAGAAATAATAGAATATGCGGTCCAAGGAGAGTTATTAGATTCTATTGTTCGAGATGAAGTCCGTGATCCCGAGGAAGAGAATACAAGTGGAAGTAAACGACAAAAAGAAAGTGAAAAAGAAATTAAAAAAACGATTGAGTGTGAAAAAGAGAATGAAAGAAAACGAGAGAATAAAAAGAATGAGAGTGAAAATAAACAAGAGAAAGAAACAGTGGAGAGTAAGAGTGAAAAAAGAGAGAAGAGTGAGTTGGAAAGTGAGTTGTATTTTGAAAAGCCAATGACTGTATATTCGTACAAGACGACGCTTTTGAATACTAACAAGAATAACTCTTCTTTGTCTAGTTCTGTTTTATCTCTTGTACAGGTTGTTGATGACATACTCCGAGCTATCATTCCGTATCAGCTAGCTTGTAGCATTTTTGAGGAGACAACGGAGTTATAACAGCGGGTTGGAGAATTGATGGATCTCATCTTCATCAAGGCGGGTATCGTGGGTGAAGACATGAGTTCGTGTGTTATTCATGAGATCATAGTACCTAAGGAGGATAAGACGTCTAGCTTGTGCATCGATTTCAAATTGGTAAACAAGTATCGCTTTTATTTTCTTTACTTAGATAATATGCTTGATAAATTGCATAGTGCTTATGTTTTATCTACGTTGGAAAATGACCATGTGATGACAGTGCCTAATCAAATTAGCATGAAAGAATATGATGATTGGAAAGTTGTGTTAACATGTGACTTGTATAGGTGGATAGTTATTTCTGTTAGATTAACTAATGCATCTAGTGTTTTCATGAGTTATTTAAAACATGTTTTACATACTTCCATGGATAAATTTGTCGTTAGTTATTTTGAGGGTAGAATCGTCTTTATCATAAATTATGGAGGATATTTGATATTTGTCGAGTTAGTTTATGAGCATGCGTTATATTCTCATTGTCAATATTCCTACTATCATTTGGTAAATTCTCATTGTCAAAGTGCATATCTTCGTAGAATTTATTCTAGTGATTATTGTGGGCATTCTCGTTTTCATCGTTTGTACTTGCATGAAACTCATTCTAGGGTTTTTTATTCACATGATGAATTAGGATTTGATGTTAATCAATCTTTACATGGCATGTCGTTAATTGATAATGGTAGTGATCATTGTTCTTCAGTAGAGATGTTTTCATTGCATGATTTGCTATCATTTGGTAATTTCTTTTCATTAGAGTTGTTATCATTGCATGATTTTGAGAAAACTGTCTTGAATGGAAAGGAATATGATATTGGGTTGAAAAGTGACTATCATCAGATTGGATTAAGATATGGTTTACATACATGTTTAGTTAAATCGTTGGGATTAACTAATGCATTAAATGTTTTCATGTTAAATCATATTTTGCATTCATTCATGGAAAAATTTGTTCATATCTGTTTGATGATATTCTGACTTTTAATCACAATTGGGGAAATTCTTTAGCACTTATTGAGTTTGATTGTGTTCATCGTAATTGTGCAATTGAATTTTCATCTTGTGGTGTTGGATGTGACCTTTTATTTTCATTGATGCGATTACTTGTTCTTGAATGTGTTAATGTCAATGGAAAGAGAAAGGTTAATTTTGGTTTGCAGATTCGGGATGAATTCTTACTCATTGAGGAGAAAAGCATGGATCGTTGGATAAATCCATTCGGACAATGCATTGAGAGTCTACAGGGAAGTGTTTTGGATTTTGTTCTAGTAGACTTTGCATGTGATTTTGAGTTATTTGATTTCTTTGTGATTAAACAAAAGGTACTTATTGATTTGTTTGGTTTTGTGTTTGATCCAGGAATTCAAGAGCACTTGCGAATGCAACGAGTTGAATTTCAAATTTTGGTATTTGACCCGGGTGCATTGGAATGGAAGTTAGTACAAATGATCGAGATCATAAGGTTCACGTTTGATCCGGGAATTTGTCAAGGGGTTTATCTACGAATGGTCAAGATCATCAGGCTGGTTTTTGATCCGAGAATTTGTGGATGGGAGATTATGCTACATGAAGAGTTCTACGTGTTGATATTCGATCCAGGAGGATATAGGACTTTTCATAGTTTTATTTGATTTAATTTTACTATATATGCATTTGATTTCTTAGGTAGAAATTTTAATTGCGTGTTAGTTTTAGTTACTAATTTAGTTTGTTTTAATGTAGTTAGTATTGTGGAAGTATTTGGTCTACGTGTGGAAAAGTATCGTGTTGATGTGGACAGGTTCTTGATTAGGGGAGTTCGAAAGTTTAAGTTTCCAAGTTGTGTTACGAGGAGCTTGCATGATGCTATATCGATTCGAGCATTGCTTGGAAAGAGATGTTTACAAGTTGTTTATGTCAATTTGGGAAAGTTTCCAGACGACGAAGTGTTCCTTGCAGGAGTTGGAGTTTTTGATAATTATTTTCATATTCTTACTTGTGATATTGATATTGCTTTTATATGTTATGTGCAAAGTGAGAATTGTGATTATGATTTATTTGATGCTACTAACTTAATTTGTTTTCATGTAGGATCAGATTTGTGGTTAAATCCTTTTCAAGAGGAGGGGATATCAGATTTGAGGACAAATCCTTTTCAAGAGGAGGGGAATGATACAATCCTGATCAGGCTCACATCAAACCTTAATAACTCAACTCAAGTCCCAGGGATTTATCAAGCAATTTTAAATATTTGGGTTGAAGTTTATTCAAAGGTGCTTAAAATGGAGTTCAATTCAAGGCCAATTTTAATCAATTCATATGGCAATTTACATTCTAGCAAATTCACATGTGGGCAACGGACATTCCAATTCTAATCAGCCAATCACACGGGTTTCCTAGCATATTCAGGACTTAACATTTACATATGAAGGACTTAACATATTAGCTTCCTATATCATGTGGGCCACGCGATTTCCAAGTAGACAACTAGCTGATTTTGTTCTCCACGGATTAATGGGTTCCTAACAATTAATGGATTTCTAGTTCCAAATGGAGGAAGGATTCGGATTTCCAATTCAAATTTGGACGCGGATTTCCTTAATTATTAGGGTATTTTCAGCATGTTTTAGATTCCTAATGTAATTAGAATGTTTGATAAGTAGGATTTAATTTCCTTAATTATTTATTAGTTAGGATTTGGTTTCCAAATTAATTTGTTAAGCTAGGATTGTGTTTCCAGTTGATTTTATAATTCCTATTAGGATTAGAATTACTTTTGAGTAGTATAAATAGGGGACATAGATGATGTACTTGATACACTTCAATCAGATTTATTCAATACAATTATTTGTGAGATTATTCTCTACTTTTGGTTCTTTGAGAATTTCTAGATTACTTCTAGTTTTTCTTTGAGATTCAAGTTTGACTTATCATACAACAATACCTAGTTGTGTGTGGCGTCTTCTACCGCACTAATCGTCGATTGTACCGAGATTACCGCTAACATATAGGTGTCGTTGGTGTCCATTCAACGCAGATTTCCAAGGCGAGCAAATGTACCAAGATTACCGTCTACATATAGGCGAGGGGTTAAGGTGTTGCGAGCAATCCACCGTTCAACTTTGCTAGAAACGATCCAGGCGACGACCACCTCACGCAAGCGTGCCGTGGAGTCTATCATCTACCTTCGGATAGAGAGATCGAGTTTGTTATCGATCTTGCACCTGGTGCGGCGCCAGTTTCGAAGGCACTGTACAGGATGGCACCAGTAGAGTTGAAGGAGTTACTTGTGCAGTTACAGGAACTCTTAGACAATAAATACATACAACCCAATGTTTCACTTTGGGGAGCACTAGTGTTGTTTGTAAAGAAAAAGGATGGAACGTTGAGGTTATGTGTTGACTATAGAGAATTAAATAAGTTGACCATAAAGAATAAATATCCTTTACCACGAATTGATGATTTGTTTGACTAGTTGAAAGGGGCCGAACACTTTTTGAAGATCGAGCTACGATCAGGTTATCATCAGTTAAAGGTAAGAAAAGAAGATGTGCCGAAGACAGCGTTTAGGACACGCTACGGACATTATGAGTTTCTTGTGATGTCTTTTGGATTAACAAATGCACCGGCAGCATTCATGGACTTGATGAACAGAGTGTTTAAACTATGCTTAGACAAATATGTCGTAGTGTTCATCGACGATATTTTAGTATACTCAAGAATGAAGGAGGAGCATGCTAAACACTTAAGAAGCGTATTAGAGATATTACGCAAGAAACAACTTTACACAAAGTTTTCCAAGTGTGAGTTTTGGTTGGAATGAGTCCAGTTCTTGGGTCATGTAATTGACAAGAATGGAATAGCGGTGGATCCAGCAAAGATAGAGGCGGTTGTGAATTGGGAACAACCAACAACTCCAACAGAAATACGAAGTTTTCTTGGGTTAGCAGGGTACTATCGACGTTTTATCCAGGATTTTTCAAAAATAGCGACCCCGCTAACCAATTTAACTCGAAAGACGGTAAAGTACGTCTGGACGAATAAATGTGAAGAAAACTTCCGAGAGTTGAAGAAACGATTGAGCATGGCACCAGTGTTATCTTTACCAGATGATACAGGGGGCCTTGTTGTTTATAGTGATGCATCACACAAGGGATTGAGTTGTGTGTTAATGCAACATGGGAAGGTGATTGCGTATGCATCACGGCAACTCAAAGATTATGAGAAGAGGTATCCTACGCATGATCTTGAGTTAGCTGCGGTAGTATTTGCCTTAAAATTTTGGAGGCATTACTTGTATGGAGAGAAGTGTGAGATATACACAGATCATAAAGTCTGAAGTATATTTTCACGCAGAAGGAATTAAATATGAGGCAGAGAAGATGGCTAGAGTTGATAAAGGATTTCGACTGTGAAATTTTATATCACCACGGGAAAGCCAACGTCGTAGTAGACGCATTAAGTAGGAAGAACCAAGAAAAGTTGAATATAATAACCAACAACGAGGTACTAAGTTTGACAAACTTGAGATCGAGGTAAGAGTTCTAGTGAATTCTAACCAAAAGTTATTTGTTGTAGAAAATAGTTCAACTTTGTTGGAGAGAGTCAAGGGATTACAAGAGACTGATGCAGAATGTCAGAAGTGTAAGAAATAAATAACCCATAAGAAAAATAACAAATTCAGAGTGGATAAGGATGGGGTGTTGAGGTACGGAGATAGAATTTGGGTACCCTCAGTACAAGAACTGAAAGATGAAATACTGAATGAAGCCCATAGTTCTAAGTTCGTTGTGCATCCAGGTAATACAAAAATGTACAAAGATTTAAGCCGACACTTTTGGTGGTCTAACATGAAAAGAGATAGTAGAGTGGGTAAGTAAATGTTTAACGTGTCAAAGGGTTAAAGATGAACACCAAAAGTCGAGTGGATTACTACAGCCCTTAAAAATTCCTGAGTGGAAATGGGAACATATTACCATGATTTCGTAGTTGGTCTCCCAAATATACAGAAAGGTCACAATGCCATTAGGGTAATTGTAGATCGTCTTACCAAATCAGCTCATTTTTCACCCATAAAAGTCAACTTCAGTCTTAACCAATTAGCCAAACTTTACATCAATGAGGTTATTTCTAGACATGGAGTCCCTGTTTCTATAGTGTCAGACCGAGACCCACGATTTACTTCAAATTTTTGGACAAGTCTCTAGAAACATTTAGGAACTCAGTTGAAATTAAGCACAACTTATCACCCACAAACTAACGATCAGAGTGAGATAACAATTCAAACATTGGAGGACATGTTGCGCACTTGCATCATAGACTTCAAAGGAAGTAGGGAAGATCAGTTACCTTTGGTAGAGTTCGCCTACAATAATAGCTATCATGCCAGCATAGGAATGCCACCATTTGAAGCTTTGTATGGAAAGAAATGTAGGACACCATTATGTTGGGACAAGGTCGGTGAGCGACAAATGCTAGGACCTGAAATAGTTCAACAAACCGTTGAGGTAGTTCGAATTATACGAGGAAAATTACAAGCGTCTCAAGATCGACAGAAGAAATATGCGGATCAACACAGGAAGCTACAAGATTTCGATGTCGGTAGTCACGTGTTTTTAAAAGTTTCTCCGTGGAAAGGCAAAATACGTTTTGGCAAGAAGGGAAAATTGAGTCCGAGATTCATTGGACCATTTCAAATATTGAGAAGGATAGGTGAAGTAGCTTATGAGGTGGCCTTACCTCCTGAGTTAGAACATATCCATAACGTGTTTCATGTGTCCGTGTTATGACCATACAAACCTGATTATAAACACGTTATAGATTACGAGTCTATTCAGATCGAGAAAGATTTATCATATGAAGAAGTTCCTATTGAAATCATAGATAGGAAAGAACAACATCTACGTAATAAAGTGATACCTTCAGTCAAAGTTATCTGGAGGAATCAAAACATAGAGGAAGCTACGTGGGAGCTCGAGAGTAAAATGCGAAATAACTACCCACACTTATTTATATAATCTGTACTGTAATTTCAAGGACGAAATTCTTATTAGTGGGGGTGAATGTAATATTTCGAACCCTAATAAGATTTGTATATGTAAATTATGTGTTTATTAAATGAAATTTCATCTTCCGACTTTGTATTATGTGATTGTGTATTTTATTTAATAATTAGGTCAAATAAAAAAATTTCGTCAAGCAGTTGTGTCGTGCTTACACGGACAAAATGATTTGTCATGCTTCCGACGATTTCACCGAGAAGCATCTCGGCAAATTATTTTTGTAAGCTGTTGTATCGTGCTTGGAAATGACGAAGTGATTTGTCATGCTTCGGAGTTAATATGATAAAAATCTAAAATAAGTTAAATAGGGTTTAAAATGATAAACTAAATTAGAAACCCTAATTAAGAAACCCTAATTGGTAAAAGTTATCCGAATTGGCTAAACCTAAACCCTAATTACTACATAAGAATCTTAATTGATATAATTAGATTCTAAGTAATGAATCATAATATTGATTATGAATCATTGAACTTATATTAAAACCTTAATTCAGGATTTAAACCCTAATTGTAGGATTGAAAACCCTAAACCCTAATTTGAAAACCCTAAAACCCTAATTTGATTCAATAACACTAAATTATGAAATGATAAACCTTAATTATGATATATTAGCTTAATTAAGGTATTACTAAACATAATTAAACATCCTCAACATATTTAGTAAAAATCTAGGTTTAATTAGTAAGTAAATAAATCAAAAATAAAATTTAAACCAATAGAAATTGAGCTAGGAGTGTGCAAGCTTGTGCTCAACACACTCCAGCACAAATAGATGGTTTGGATCAAATAGAAAGTAGCACAAGTTAAGTTGGTAGGATATTTATGGAGGCAAGTTTGTAAAAATGACCTAAAAACCCTAATTTTGAAGTTGCTATAAATGGAACATCAAGCTGACCATTTGACCTACGAAATTTACAAGGCCTAAACACTTACAATCATACCATATCAAGCCCCTGCAATCCTAGATCAGTAGCAAAGATTAGAGATCAAAATTTGAAGAAAAAGGTGCAAAAATCCTAATTTTATGCCAGATCTTTAAGGTTGAATTGGATGTTATGTTTTAGTGTTTAGGAATGCTTATTAATATGTTATTAAGTGATCTGGGCGGTTAAATCACGTTTACATAACATCTAGATATGAAAATTAAGCCAAAATAGTAAACTGTTCATGCAGCCCAGAAATATCTGATAAGCAAGTTTGTCAAACGATTTGATTGGTTTAATTTTTTGTTTGATCTGTTTTAAACCTTGTATGTATAGTATGACATGTTATCTGTAAGATCTAATTGATAGAAAGTTAAAAATATATCACAGTAGGAAGTTATTAATGGTCAAAACCCATTGACCGACCATGAGCGTTCTGTTTCTAGGCAACCCAGAAAAGCGAAGAACAGCTCTGACAGTGTCTGACAAGCGTTTGACCAGCCTAGATCTTGATCATGTGAGATAATTTATGAGGTTTTAAGGTTTGTAGTTGTTCTTTGCCATGTAATCTACAAGTCTAAACCAAACAAATCACATAAAGCTAACATGGAACGAAAGTTATTAGCAGTCAAACTGCGTTGACCGACCATGACCAACGAATTTCTGGGTAACACAGAAACTCAAGAACAGTTTGATTCGGCTAGTTTGACCGAACAAATCTTGCTCATACGATATTGTTTGATCTCACTTAACATATGTCGTTGTACCTGGCCACGTTTAGTATAACGAGCAAGAAAAAATTAAACTCAAACAAGAAACCAACTGGAAATAATTTGAGATCAAAGTAGCCTGCCCGACATTGACCAAGTGTTCTTCATGAAGAACACCTTTAGCGACAAAATTCATACTCAAACCCAGAAAACTAAGAATTCTATGAAGACTGTCGCTAAAGCCTTTTGCGACGGTTTTTAATAAAAATGAATAAAAATAATTAAATAAATTATAAATAAATATTAAAAATTCATATTAATTAATATTAAATATTAAAAATTCATTTTTAATTATATTTAATAAATTTGTAATATTTCTGATAAAAAATTTTATAATTATTTAATTTAATTAAATATTAAATTATTTAATAAATATATTGAATAAATGATATTAATATATTTAAATTAGTTAAATGATAATTAAATCATTTAAAAATGTTACTAACTTTCAAAAATTATTATAAATAATAAATAAATTATTTTAAATAATATACTAAGTAATTGAAAATATTTTAAATGATAAATAAATCATTTAAATATTAAACTAAGTTTTAAAAATTATTATAAATAATAATTATATCATTTAAATGATAAAATAAATTCTAAAAATACTATTAATGATAAAATAAATTATTTAAATAATATTTTAAGTATCTAAAATTTTTTTAAATGATAAATAAATCATTTAAATAACATATTAATGTTTTAAAAATATTCTAAATGATAATTAAATCATTTAAAAATATTCCTAAGCTTGTAAAATTATTATCAATCTTCTAAAAAATGATTTAAAAATAATATTAAGCTTACAAAAATATTATAAATGATAATTACATTATCTAAGCTAATATTTAAGCTTCCAAAAGAAGTTTTATCGAATAACATATATGTTTAGCTGTCTAAAATCATGACGGAGATACCGAATCAACGTCGGACCTTAACGAAAATTGTCTACATTGACTCAATACATGTTATTATAAGTTCTAACGCTTACTATTGGTGTACATAGACTACGTACGCTGATAGATCGTGTTAACATAAATTAAAAGAGCTACGCTAAGGCAAGTCTTCTAACCTTGTTACATTTAAGCAAGTCTATTACATCTTGCTATCAATTATTATGAAGTTATTGCTTCTTGTTCAGCATAACTTAAGAAATGAATCATTATTCATATATTGTTTATTCGAGCGTAAAATGTTGTGTCAAACCAAATTATTTTGGTACGACATCTTATACTGAGAAATGGAACACCTTGATGTAAGGTGAACTGAAACACCTTGATATAAGGTGCCGGTAAATGTTGATTATATATCGACATAAAATTGTAGGATGATATGCATACTCCTAGGATATTGGTTAGGCTGATCCCCTACTAGATATCCGAAATCAAGCGGTTCTAAGTCATTGAAGACTGATAGAACTAATTGAAATATATGGTTCATGTACAGAACCCTCAGTTATACATCATTGACATCTTTCAAATCAAACACATTGTGTTTACGTTTTCAAATGAACTTGCTGAGCATTTGTAGCTCATTCTTGCATATATCTTCTTTTGCAGTTTTAAATGATAATCCCGGCACTTCTGGGACAGACAAAGGAAAAGGACATGTTAATTAGTTTTAATTACTGTTTTTGAATAATTTAAGTCTTTTATAAGGCTTTGTTGTAATAACTTAGTACTAAGAACGATTTAACCGAACTTAATGATATGTAATATACTATCATCCTTTATTACATCGAATGTGTTATACTCTGATCTTTACTTTATTTAGCATAGTTGTACTAAGTAAATACAGTATCTATACGAACTATACATCTGAATGAGGGTATTTGAATGATATTGAAAGTCCTATAAGCTCTGAGGTTACACTTAATGAGCACCGGTAAGGTGCCATCTTTACCGAAATGCGCCCCTCAGTTCTATGGACAATCTTATCGTTAATACTATGAATATCTTATTTATTTGCTCAACCCTTAAAACCTAACTTAACCTTGTATAAAGAGAATGAAGAAGCCTTAAACATGTATTAAGATGTATCATGAGTACGTTATCACAAAGTTGATTTGTAAACTATGATTTAATAGATATTTTGTTTAGGAAAAGCTATTTTGAATTGAAGAAACGATGTAAATATGTTTTATTAACATTGGAGCATGCGTATCAGAACCTATGTAGCAATAAAATGAGGGACATGGCTAGTCTTTAAGGAAAAGAGCTATTAAGCTTGTTTTTGAAAAGAAATTTCAAAATGATATATTAAATATCGAATGCATGGACCTAATTTAGTTTTAAATCTTCAGAATAATGGGTATATTTGTTATTTGTTGTGTACTAAGACCCCAACATGCTAGAAAGAGAACAGTGCATTGAAAAGCTCAGTTCTGGGCCTAAAAGGGAGTAGGGCGGCCGCGCCACTCCCAAGCTTAAAAGCAGCGCGGCCGCGCCGTGCTGTAGAGTTGCCAAGAGGTTCTATTTGCAAGCTGAAGCTTGGTACATATGTGTTACATTCTTATAAGCTTTATTATGTGTCTATTGGAATTTTTGTACTGTCTAAGTATGTAATGGCCATATAGGACCAAGATTTCAAAAGGTTTAAACGGGATTTATAAATGAAACTTTTGTAGTAAAAGCAAAGGCAACAAATTATGATATATGGTGATTTGCTTTAAATGTATATTTGGTTTAGTGTATGTTTGTAATACCTATCCATAAGCATGAAACAATTACATTAGGTATACATTGGATGCATAGAATATGTGAGTCTGTTAATGAGTATAGAAGGCTAATGAATATCTATATATTTGAATATATAGGTTATTTGAAGTACTATTAAGCAGTAAACGTAAACTAAGCGTAAGGCAAGTATCCTATCTTAATTCATTTTGTTCCTACGAAAGTAAGCTTCCTAATTTGTGAAATTTATTTACAAACTTTTCATTTGCGAGTTATATCTCATTCGAGTTTATCTCTTGTTCAAGTTCAGTTGATGATAACTCAATTTCAATTGTGTATAAGTTCTTAATTGAATATGAACTGTTTTTTAAGAATACCTTCTGGCCTTTTGTTCCGGCTAGATACTAATTATGCGAAATGATTATCATTTGAATTATTCGAATTCATTGTAGCTACTTAAAGTCTTCCAATCCAAATTGTTTTGGTGCGGTGTCGCGTGAATACTAAGATGAACAACCCGAATAACGGGGTAAAACTGATATCGGGCATATAGTCCCATTTACACTTATGTATTTAAACTTTATACTTCTGCACAATGTAGAGTACGAAAGGCTGATCACCTGGAGTACTTGCGGAGAATGTTTTACAGTCTATTTGATTGTCAAAACTTCTGATGGTTTTCGATGAATTAAAAACAATGTTCAGGGTTCTTATACCCCTTAGTACGCTGTTGAAAATTCTAGAACTCTTGTCTTTAACATTCGACACTACTTCTTGATTATTCTTTCGATTATTGAGAAATGCCAAAACAGATGATCCTATCTTTGATGTCCTTTATTAATTTATTTTATTACTTGTTGGGCAATTTGTGCTCACTCTTGCTTTAACATTTCAGTTAAAGGTGAGAAGGCAGAGAGCTCGGGAAATGAGAAGGGAAAGGCTAAGATGAAGAATTGAGAGATTATCTATGTAATAGATTTAGATTTCCGCGTTGATGTAAAGAAGCGATAAACGCTAAGTTTAAGATTATTTAAGGTTACGTAAACCTGGGATTTGATTGGATGTTAGTGTATATTTTATTATTATTATTAATTTATGGAGTTTATCTAGTAAGATGATGGTGGAAGATGTATCGTGAGCACCATATCTTGTGTTTGATGATACACGGATTTGGGGGCGTCACATAGATTGTGACGCCCCCAAATCTGGGTCCCTTGAACCTCAGATTCGGTGCTCACGGTACAACATACACATCTCATCTAACTACCCATTCATGCATGAATTATATCATTCATTACATTACCATAATAAAAACATACATTAAAACATAATTATATCATCGTCATCCCAGTTTAACTAATATTAACATTACATGTCTATTAATACAAAAGACTTAAGCAAAATTATAATATAATAATCATTAAATAACTTGATACTACTCGGTCGCCTTCGATTTGCCTTTGTCCTTATTAGAACCCTCTGCTACCTCGGCTTTAGCTGAAATATTTTATTTAAGCAAGAGTGAGCAACGAGTTTGCTCAGCAAGTTAATAGTACAATAAAGGATGTATATCATGAACAGAGAAGTTTAACTTTTATAGAACTTCAACAATGATTCAAAGATTTTGGAGTAGCTGAACAATAAATCATTTCAAGTAACAATAATTTTCTTGAATTTCATGCTGAATAATATATCAAGGATGAAAGAGTAAATATTCTTTCGAAGGTTGAATAATATTCAATTAATTAAGAAAAATTATCAATACTATAACAATATTCAACAAAGTGGGATATTCCCAGATTTCATGTTGAGTGATCACAATGAATCGTGAACTGCTAGAGGAATCATCAGTTATTATTATTACTGACTACCTCAAGAGTAAAAGTTAGCTATAAAAACTAATCTTTACTCTTGTGCAAGTACGTAAGGTGATCAGCCTTATTGTACCCGAGATTATGCATAATTCTCAAACATAGCGCGCAGTTGGATTACCGACAATAAAATTTCCCTTGATTTATTTTTCAAGGTTGTTCATCTCAGTCTTACATCATGAGTCCATACCACATCAATATGGTTTGGATAGCTTTTAAAGAAATACTTTGAGTTCAACATATTATATCAATTTTGGTCTAGCCGAATCAAATGGCATATATCTTTAATAACGAATTAGTTCAAATAATAGAACGTTTCATGCGATATCAATTTAACATTAGTCTAGTCGAAACAACTAGCTAAGACATGGCTAATAAATAGTTATTTGGTCCAGCTGACACAACTAGCTGAGACATGGCTCATAAACAATTTATGAATAAAGAACTCTAATTATTTCTCAGTTCAAACAATAGAACAAGAAATTAATTGCATAAAGTGCGAATATCAATAATCATAGATGTGGAATAATTGTCAATAATTAATCCACTAGTATGCTTGAAATATAATAACTCGAGTTTGAGTTAGGAAACTTGCAATAATGTAAGAAGTTTAGGGTTAGGAACTTGCTTTGGTAGTTGACTACCGCTACGCAATTTAATTTAACTTCTTTCGTAAGACCTATCAGTTATAAGATTGATCTTTCAATCAGCAAATCATATTATACCTTATAATATTACTTCTTTATAAGTAAATTATCTAATATTTAGCCACATAATCGAATATTAGATAACACCTTAACACCATATACATTCATAATTCTAAAACTACCACACATCGAGTCTTTAACAGTGTTCAATATAGTATGTTGAGTAGTTTCCCACAAACAACCAACAAACTAGTTTCCGTCTCGTCTACACTGTTTTCACAGTGAGTTAGATCGGTTGCTAGTTCGTATATACCTCCGCTCCCTGAAGGAATCGTTTAGCCCAGATACTATACATCGACTATTAAAGAGTGCGACTGTACCACTACTTTATCATATACCTTATGAATTAACACTAAGTCTTTCATTATATAAGTCTTTCTTTATGATTCCGTAGGTTAATTACCCAATCCAGCAAACTGGATTCCAAATTGGATTACAATCCAACACACTGGATCCAACCTGATATCCAATCCAGCAACCTGGATTCAAACTACATCCAATCCAGCAACCTGGATTCAACTAACCTACAATACAGCAAGCTAGATTCACTATTTCAACAACTGAATACACCTATTCAGTAAGCTGGTTTAAACTGACCTCTAATCCAGCAACCTGAATTCACATTATCCAATTCATCAAATTGTTTTTCAATCCAGCAATCTGGATTTAATACTAACCTACATTCCAGCATCCTGGATTCGAGCTATTCAATTCAGCAAGCTAGATTCACACTATTCAATTCATAACTTTTTATGTTAATTAAATAACATGAGAGGAAGTAATTATTATTATTAATTACTTAATCTTACTTAAATAATAAATAATTAATTTATTAACTTTAACATTCTTAAATCATTATTTAACATTAATCAAATAATAATTAATTAATGCTTTATCCCTATTTGTTATTTAGTCTTACTAAATAACAAATAGTTAGTTTAGTAATACTAACTCTATTTAATTATTACTCAATGTTAATTAAATAATAATTAAATAGTTAATTACACTTAAATAATATTTAATTAGTGTAATTATTAATTAGTAACATAAAAATTTGTTAGTTAGTAATCTCAAGTAATTTAGAAAGGAATTAAACCATTAGTCACTCTAATAATTACTTAATTATACCAACAAATACTAAATTAAATATTATAATATTCTTACACATTTTAGAAAACTTTTAGGTCGGGACTTGTCGCCGGAACCGGCCAGAAAAGGCCTAACCATCACCAGAATCCCCTCGTCAACCAGACCGGTTCACTTTTAATAAAGCATGCAGAGGCTGCCTCTTGATTTCCAACAGTGGGCTCCTTTACGGAAACACGAATAAAATGAAATCTACAAGTCGGATTAGGGTCTAGTCAGTACCGTTGAATTCGTATCTTTCTGAACTATAATTTTCCATTATCAAACACCAAATTTGGACATGTTTTGATGACTGAAGTTTGTCCGGAAGTGGACTGACCTAACAGTGTACCAACAGTTAGCACGTTTTGGTAAAAATTACATAACTCTCTCATTTTAACTTCTTTTTGAACGATTACAACTAGGTTCTCTTCCTAACTTACCCCTTAAAACTTAAAAAAAAAGGAAATCACCAATACCATGTATAGATTTTAAAATACACAATTTATTCGAACAAGCTACGGTTTGTTCGTCGGTAAAAAGGTTTTCAAGCTTTTAGTTAATTTTTCTACACAAACCTATACCATCTTATACCACAACCACACATCATCATACAAAAACCTTGATGATAACGTTTTTACCATAAAATTAAAAAGAAAAGCAAGATTAGGGTTTTCTAGGGCTTTTAGAACTTTTATACCTTTTCCTTTGTGCTATTCTTCTTCTTCCAAGGTGGTTAATGAGCTTAGTAACATGAGCTCTCCTCCTCATCTTCTTCCTCTAACATGAGCTCTCCTCCTCCTCTTCTTCCTCTCAAACCCGGCTCTCTCTCTCTCTCTTCCCTTTCTATTTTGATTTCTCTTTCTCTCTCTTTATTTCTTTCTCTCTATTTTTCTCTCTCTAAGTTACTAAGAAAGATGATGAATAAGACTCACTTTGCTTCACCAACTAATTGCTTACATTAGTCTATAGATACATAGGTTGTATCTATCTATTTTATCATTATTTGCAAGTACAAGCTTTTGACAACTTGGTGATAGATTGTCAAAATTATTTGTACTTATTTTCTATTATTTCCAAGCAAGCTAAGCAAAGATGGACAACTCACCCTTATGTGGCCGGCAGCCCTATCCTCTATTTGTCCATTTTTTTGATTTTCTTTAATTCCTTTAATAACCAAGTTGCTAAAAAAAATTCCAAGTGGGCTAACAATTGGGCTTTGTTTTAAATACATTTAGGCTCACTTTTAATCTATTTGGGCTACTAGTTGTCAATGTTATTAATCCATGCTTGGCTACTAATTTAATAAGTGTTGGGCTAATTTAATTAGTCCACACATTATTTATCCAAGTCTACAATTAAATAAATTAGTGGCTTAGTTAGTTAATCCAATGGGCTTATCCACTAGTATTATTACTAATTGGACTATTAAAATTAATTACTCATATAGCACATAATTCTCATTAATTAATATTCATATTAATTAATGTATAAAATTTTATTTACTTACTATATTCACTTTAATTGAATACTTAATTAGTTACTATCTTATCCATTTTCTTGTTATTAAAACTCTTAGGTTAGTTCACTAATTTAAATGACTATTAATGGCCCTACTTTAACTAATAATTAATCACATATATTTTTTCACATAACTCATAACATATTTATCATCATTGATAAATAATTATTATATTTATTTATCCACATATCCATTCAATGTAAGTCACAAAGTGTTCATTACACTTACAAATAATTTAATATACTTATTTCCTTTAATAAGTTGTTACACATGCATATAATCACTTCGTATTAGTAATACTAATTAATCATTTAAAGATTATAAACCTTTTATTTACCATTCAAGGTTAACATTCAAGTTATGTTAATTCTCAACATAACTTATCTTGCTTTTCCTTAATCAATTTGATTAAGTATTCATCTTAGTTAACTTAAAAGAAATAAATTAACCATCTTGCTTAATCCACATATTCAATTATATACTCCAAGTAATTTCTAATAAAAAAAATTATTCGTAAAAATATACATATATAATTATATAAAATTCTCGGTCCTTACATAGATGGAATAGAGGGAGGAGGAATTGGATATTCAATGGGTTGCTCCTCCCCCCCCCTAGAGCTAGGATCCTCAGGCTTTACGATCGTTGAGCTGGATCTTCCTTATGCTTGGTTCTCATCTGGTGTGCTATCGCAGACAACCAAAAATAAAACCTTACTGCGAATGATATTTATATAGTAGTGCAAGTAAGAGTCGATCCCACAAAGAGTAATTAGTCTAAATTTATGCTTTGTTTACCAAAAAGGGGGTTTTGGATATTATTGATCAAAGTAAACAAATACATAAATAACGCAAAATAATCTAACGAAATAAATCAAGAAAACGAGCCTTGGATTAAGTTAACTTCCACCTTCAAAAACTTACACTGATCATTGACTCAAGTATAAACAATTAATATTTTGAATATTCACCGTTGGAATTACTTCCGTGTCTTTTCTTAATTATAGTTAGATAGAAACAAGCGATCTAAATAACCCTAACTACTAAACAACTTTAGACAAACGCTGAAAGTTTAATCTAGTAGCAGCTTTAAGAATTAGAAAGACCGATGAAGCTAAACAACACAAGCACAAGTGTTTATATTTAATTTAGTTGAGTATTCTTCCTAAGATATAATAATCTTCTTATCTGCAATTAATTATTAACCTTAGTTGCTTCACAAATTAAAGTGACCAAACAATTACGGATTTGATTTCTAATTTAGCAGTAGATTTCAATGAATAATAAACTAGCGTGCACTCTAACAATTAAACATATCAATCATATAATTCAAGTGTAGAAGAATAATCAATACTCAAAATAATAATTGAATAATTAAAATCAATTAGATCTCACAGTGTAATAATCTGAGGCTTTCGTCTCCTTAAACCAAGAATAGAAGTTCAGTTACACTTAGCCATGAAAATCACCAAAGAATAATGAAGAGAATTGTAGACAAGAAAATCGATCCCCTCTCAACTGTATCATAATATGTATTTATAGTTTACATAGGAAAACCCTAACTTAGGAGGAAAAGAAATCCAGTTTGG
The DNA here is from genome assembly GCA_034770075.1 of Aralia elata. Classification (NCBI taxonomy): domain Eukaryota; kingdom Viridiplantae; phylum Streptophyta; class Magnoliopsida; order Apiales; family Araliaceae; genus Aralia; species Aralia elata. The sequence continues at coordinate 43,893,088 of CM068379.1, read as the reverse complement.
AATCAATCAGAATGACAAAACGCACAAAACTCAGCCAAATCAGACGCACCAGCACCGCGACACCCTACTCTAGCGTCGCGGCTCTCTAGTCCACCGTCGCGACCTTCTTCCTCTAGTCTTGCGGCTCTCAAGTCTCTGTTAGCCCACATGATCGTAATTACAGTTGTGCCTCTCATTTCGCTTCAAGTCCAAATAATGCTTCATTTGTCCTCCAAATTATCTCCAAAGTTACGGACTCCTGCAATTACACCTTAAAATCAAAATATATGAATAATGCGTGTATTTAGGCACAAAATAAAGACAAAGATCAAGCATTAAGGGATAAAAATATAATAAATTCCATACTCATCAAATTCCCCCACATTTATCCTTTGCACGTCCTCGGGTAAAACAAAAATAAACTATAACACAAAAAATTCAATTAAACAAACTAACAAACTTGACAATCTTGACCACAAATGAATATAAACTTTAACATTAACCTCAAAGATTCAAAACAATAACCCTTGAGAAATTTCAAAACAATGCATCATCTAAATTCGGACCTATTTATTAATCCTACTCTACTCTTAACCCTTCGTATGTGTGTGTATGAATCCACCTGTACCAACCCAATCAAAATTCAAATAAACTTACGAGATCAAAGTATTAAAGAAAAAAGAGGAATTCAAGCACTTATTTTCACACCATTCTAGTTAACACAAGCAGATAACACAAGAGGATCAAAAGTCTTTTTTTCTCTTCTTTTTTTTCTCGGTAAGTGTATTTTATGCTCCATCTTACCAGCCAGTGCATTTTATGCTCCCTCTCGCATGTCACATATTTATGAGTGAGTGCGTTTTACGCTCCATCTCAACCCACCACATGAATCTCTTTTTCTTTATTTCTTTATTTTTTTTCAAACTTGCAAAATTTGCCTAAATCATTTCCCCTTTCTTAAATAACATCTCATATTCACTTCAAATTATGATCAAACAAGCAATAAAGTTCCAAAATTTCTCCTCAATACATGCAATAAAATAAATTCCTTCCAAGTTAAAACTAGGTCAAGCAAATGAATATGTGCTAAAAAATGAAAGGGCCTCAAGTAAAATAATAATCAACAAAGAAAACCAAATTCAGATTACACAATGCCTATCAATCTTTCAAGAAGTTGTCAAAAAGAAATCAAAACTTTAAACTCCATTTTCGTAGGAAACACGATTGCACTTAGCATGTGCAACAAGCCTTTAAACCCCAAGGTTACCCCAAGTGGACGAGTTTTGTCTCGTGAGGGTTTGCAGTGAATATACCCACAAAATTTAAGATTCAAACTATCAGAATAAAAATATGACCTAATAAAATAACAAATAACCTAAATCCTTTCCCCCACACTTAAACCTTACATTGTCCCCAATGTAAAGTAAAAATGTAAATAAAAGTAAAGATACTCCCCTCTTGGGTTGCCTCCCAAACAGCGCCTTTGTTTATTATCATTGGTTCTACTCAATGCTTCCTTTTGTTAATCAGCATAGACCAGACCCTCAAGGTCCACATTGTCCACTTTTTCTTCTTGGAAACCCTCATAGAAAGATTTAGTCTATAACAATTCATATTGAACACTTTAGAAGTTGGTAAACTTTTGAATTCAACTGTACCATGAGGAAAAACATTACTAACAATAAAAGGTCCACTCCATCGAGAACGCAATTTACCTGAAAATAAATGAAGTCTTGACTGATAAAGAAGAACTTTTTAACCAATTTGAAATTCCTTTCTAGAGATCATCTTATCATGAAAAGCTTTCATTGTTGCCCTGTAAATCCTTGCACTCTCACAAGTATCATTACGAATTTCCTCCAACTCTTGTAATTGTAACTTCCGGTGTTCTCCACTTTCCTCCATCTTCATATTGAAGCTCTTAATAGTCCAATAAGCTTTATGTTCCAACTCAACGGGTAGGTGATATAGTTTTCCAAACACTAATCTGTACGGTGACATACCAATGGGTGTCTTGAATGCGGTTCGATACGCCTATAAAGCATCGTCCAAGCGCAAACTCCAATATTTTCTACTCGGATTAAGCGTCTTTTCAATGATGGCCTTGATTTCTCTATTTTACACCTCCGCTTGTCCATTAGTCTGCGGATGATAAGCAGTTAACACCTTATGAGTCACATGATACTTTCTTAATAATGCTCCCACAGTTCGATTGCAAAAATGAGTCTCTCAATCACTGATTAGAGCTCTTGGAATGCAAAACCTAGAAAAGATGTTAGACTGAAGAAAATCTGCAACCACTTTAGAATCGTCAGTTCTGGTGGCCTTCACTTCCACCCACTTTGAGACATAATCAACAGCAAGTAAATTATAAATATATACCCAAAAGATATAGGAAACGATCTCATGAAATCAATGCTCCAAACATCAAAAATTTCACAATATAGTAAGGGGTTTGCAATATCTCATTTCGTTGGGACATATTACCTGACTTTTAATAAGTATGACACGACTTACAAAATAAATATGAATCTTTGAAAAGAGATGGCCAAAAGAAACCACTCTCTAACACTTTCCTTGCTACATTTTCCTTGATGTCCTCTTGGATCCAAAGTAACCTCCACAAGCATATATATGACAAAAAGTGAGAATAGACATAATTTTACTTTCAGAAACGCACCTTTTTATCACTTGGTCGACACAATGCTTCCATAAGTAGGGATCATCCCACACAAAGTGCTTGGCATCACTTTTGATTTTATCTCTTCTAGCCTTAGACAAACCAGAAGGTAAAATGTTAGTAGCCTAATAATTTACAATATTTGCATACCAAGGTAAAGTTGTATGTGCGGAGAATAATTGTTTATCAGGGAATGTGTCTTGTGGAGGAAGTTCATCATTCACATTAACCATGCGACTTAGATGATCTGTAACACTATTCTCCATTCCTCTTTTGTCCTTAATTTCTAAAACAAATTCACTTAAGAAGAGTATCTGTCTTATCAATCTTGGTTTTGCCACTTTCTTCGTCATCAAATAACGAAGAGCTGCATGATCAGAATAAACAATAACTTTAGTACCAAACAAATAAGATCGAAATTTTTCTAAAGCAAACATAACAGCTAAAAGCTCTTTTTTAATGGTCGAATAATTTTGCTGAGCATCATTTAAGGTCCTCGACGCATAATAAATGGCATGGGCAGGTAACCAAAAATAAAACCTTACTGCGAATGATATTTATGTAGTAGTGCAAGTAAGAGTTGATCCCACGGAGAGTGATTAGTCTAAATTTATCTTTGTTTGCCAAAAAGGGGGTACCGGTTTATAATCGGAGAGAAGAGGAAATTTGCGCTTAGGTACACCTCATCACTCACAACTCCACTATCTACTTTACCATTATTTGCTTCTTCTTTACCCTCATTTGCATTGCTTTGCTCCCTTAGTGTAGGTACTAGCTTTTCTAGAATTTCTACCTCTTTTCCACTTCTTAAAGTGATGGCACTTACATTTTCTTTTGGATTCACCACTGTTTGAGAGGGTAACTTCCCCGAACCTTGTGCCTCCAATCGACTGATTGCGGTTGCCATTTGTCCCATTTGCGTACCCAAATTCTAAATACTTGCCCTCGTTTCCTATTGAAATTGCAAAGTGTTAGTGGCAAGAGATTTAACAATATCTTTTAAAGATATAGCAGAGTTAGAAGATTAGCCATGTTGCGGTCTATTGGGATACGACTATTTGTATTGCTAGTAACTTAGGAAATTTTGATTTGCGGGCTGATTTGCTTGTGGATTCCCGTAGCTAAAATTAGGATGATCTATCCAGGATTATACGTGTTTGAATAGGGATCATATTTTCTCTGTAGAGGAAAAGAAATCCAGTTTGGAATCAAACAATATGACAAAACACGCAAAACTCAGCCAAATCAAACGCACCAGCACCGCGGCCCCCTACTCTAGGGTCGCGGCTCTCTAGTCCACCGTTGCGACCTTCTTCCTTTAGTGTCACGACTCTCAAGTCTCTATTAGCCCACACGATCGTAATTACAGCTTTGCCCCTCCTTTCGCTTCAAGTTATCTCCAAAGTTACGGAATCCTTCAATTATACCTTAAAATTAAAATATAAGAATAATAAGTATATTTAGGCACAAAATAAAAACAAAAGATCAAGCATTAAGGGATAAAAATATAATAAATTCCATACTCATCATTATCTCTTTCCTCTTCTTTTTTTCTTCTCCCCTATTTTGCTTGTCTTCTTCCTTTTTCTTCTTCCTTTCCTCTTCCTTCTGTTCTATTTTCCTCTTTTTTCTATCTTCCTTTTCTATCGTCTTGCTCAATTTTTTCTTCTTTTTCTTTTCCTTTGGCTCAGGTCTTGATGCCTTCACAGCCAGCTCTTCATCATCACCGTGAGGCTCTAGCTCATCAGCCCTCATAGCCAATTCTTCTACATTTTGTGGCTTAAGCATAGAAGCCTTTACAGCCGAGTCATTGTCTTTACTAGGCTCAGGAGTAACATCCTTCATAGCCAATTCATCTTCTTGACTAGGCTCAAGCACAGTGGTCGTCCCAGCCATTTCGTCAACGTTTTGAGGCTCAAGTATAAATACCTTCATAGCCAATTCTTTTTCATTCCTTGGTGCAGATGAACTAGATTTCCTTTTTCCTTCATTCTTTCTGATAAGCGCATGAGTCTCTTCTTCTTCTTCATCCTCAGGCTCTTCGATTGGAGGAGGCATAGATTCTCCTACTTGTTCTTCAAGTTGAGCAGGAGCCCTTTTCCGTTGATTTAGCCTTACACTCCTCCTTTTTAAAACAATTTTTGAAAAGGGAGTGTTAATATCTTCTTCTTCTTCTCCCCTCTTTTCAAAATTTAAGGGACCTTTCTAAAAGTCCTTGGGGATTTTCTTTGTTGCCTTCTCAACTCTCTTCTTTTTCTTGTCTGGTTAGTCAGTCGTAGAGTCAGGAGCTCTATGAGTTTCAGGTGCAACCGACCCTTGAGAAACGTTTTCTTCAAATATCTCCACTTTTCTTTTACCCTTCACTTTTGTAGGCTTTTGAACTTCACTTATTGTTCTTTCACTTCCACCTTCTGATTGCTTCGATCTTAGGTTCTCTACTAGGTTTTTTTCCAATTATCAAACAGTTTGGGGGTAATCTTCTTGTTGGTGTTTAGAGCCTCTCCTTCAACATCACCAATTTTTCTCTTTAATCTCTTCTTTAGGATTATGCTCACAAATCTTCCATAAAACATCTTGGAAGCAGGCTTGCCTAGAGCCTTCTTTTTGTTGTAGTCTTTAACCCATTTGACCAACCAATTCAATAAAATGGTGCCAAAATTGATCTGCTTCTTCATGACAATGGCGGTTATGATCTTTAGTTGCAGTTCGCTTATCAAATCATGAGCAGTGTCTTTGCAGATGATGCACTTGCCCAAGATCTCAGTAAGGAATTCATATACCTGAACTCCTTCTTCTTGAGTCCCTTGAGCTGAGGGTTCTTCTTATGACCCATCATCTTCAGTCCTTCCTTCATATCTATTTCATCGAACGAGGTGAGACCTTGGCTTAAGAAACCCAGATTGTGATTGATTTCATCAGCTCCCATCTGCAGCATTGTACCCTTAACTTTGGTGACCAAGGTCCTGCCATCATATACAATATTGAGATAAAACTCTTTAACGAGCTCTGTGTAGATTCTTGTGTTGGTTTCCAAACATTCTGAGAAACTAGCCTCTTGCACAAGCTTAAGAATATCTCTAAACTTCTTCTCTTGAGCAACAGACTTGTCAGCACAAAGTTGAATATCGGTTACAACTTGAAAGCTTGCTATTTAGGTGCATTTAAACTGAAAGATCACAAAAGTATTTAAGTTTTCTGGAGATTTGAGAAACTAGGGCTCGAAATTGCTTGAAGGTTTGAAAGCTCTAAGTTTAGATAGCAATATGAAAGCGCAAAGGTCAGAAAAACAAATTTGAAATGATTTTATATCACTTCCCTCTAATTTTGCTAAGTGGGATGCGTGGCAAGATGTGGATGGTTGCACGTCGCTTCAGCACTGCATTTTTATAGTTGTAGTGCAGTAACTTTAATAATCCACTCGCTTTTCTTGAGCATGAGCTTTACGCGCCTTTACACTAACCGCCTTAAATTCATCTGTCATAGAGTAACTTTTGAAAAGTTACTAACTCTATGAAAGTCCTTCAGCTTAGCGATCTTCTCAGAGTTCTACAATCTCCTTTCAGCTTTACAAACTATTGTCATTCTATGATCGTTGAGCAACTCTACGATTTCATCTAATTCTTAAAAAGTTCTATAAATTTCCCCTGCACTTGTTAGTAACATCCAGAAACATAGTACTAAGGATACAAATTAAGCATACCTAACTCACTTATCAACTTATTAAACCTGGATTCGTCTAATGGTTTAGTGAACACATTTGCTAGCTGATTTTTCAGTTAAAATAAAATGCAAAGAGATATTTTCATTTTGGGCATGATCTCTAATGAAGTGATATTGGATGTCTATATATTGGGTCCTAGAATGCCTAACAAGATTATGAATGATTGAAATAACACTAGTATTATCATAGAAAATGGGAATAGACTTGAAATCAAACCCATAGTCAGCCAGCTGGTTCTTCATCTATAGCATTTGAGCACAACAGCTACCAGCAGCAATATACTCAGCTTCTACAGTAGAAGTTGGCACTGAGTTTTGCTTCTTGCTGAACCATAAAACAAATTTGTTGCCCAAAAATTCACAAGTTCCACTAATGATTTTCTTGTCAATCTTGTATCCTGCAAAATCGGCATCTGAATATCCTATTAGATCAAAGGGAGACTCCTTGGGATACTACAATCCCAAATATGGAGTATCCTTGAGATATCTGAAAATTCTTTTAACAGCTATAAGGTGAGATTCCTTAGGATTGGCCTAAAATCTAGCACAAATACAAGTAGAGTACTGTTGAGCTAAATCTATACTAGCAATTTACGTTCAAGTATACACGGTCAATCAAGTAATAAAGTGAAAGTAGAGTTGTCGATCCCACGAGGAATAATATAATAAGTTAATTAATCATTACAATTACCAACCATTGATTAATCCAATTTTATTTAAACAAATGAATTCACCAAGATTATAGAAATTAATTAACGAAGTAACTACGAATATAACTATGAAATTAAAATATCAAGATTACAACTTTGCCCGATGATGTTCCCAATGTCCACTCCCTATTTAATTAGTCAATTGTTGCAATTTGCTAACCAAGAATTCATAAGTATTTATCTAACTTATTCCTAAGTTAAATAAGTGTCTTCATTCCTAATTAATTCACTATATTCCTATGTGAATAATCAACAATGAAGCAAATGACACCAATTCTTATACAAGTTCATGCAGCAATTGGGTATATTTATATCCCTCTTGCAAATTGGATATTCACTCCTTAGAAGAATAAATCCAACACATGTATCATATTCCACACCCAATCTAGAATCAATATTCTTATATCATCTAGATCACTAGATTAATTATTGACCACATAATTATTGAATGAAATACAAAATATGATAAACAATCTTGCATACAATTGATCATAATCAAATACAGAATAAATTAATTAAATCCAATCATCGGGTTTCATTGCAACCTTGAATACGAATTAGCTCATGAATAAGGAAAAGGGAAACATCACATTATACATCATCATTTTAAAGTATAAGATTCTAAAAGAAGGATAAGAAAAAGAATTTGTAGTAAGGCTTCCGCTGAGATACTCTAAATCTTGATCTTCCGTCTTCTCCAGAAAATATGCTGAATATAATGTTTTGCCTCCTTTTCTCTTCTTAACCTTAGATGTGTTCTCCCCCTTTGCGAGCCTAATTTTATGTGTATTTATAGCCTCTATGTAGTTTGGTAAACATATCATCCAATTAGGAATCAATATAGCAAGTCCCAAGTCAATTAGAAGTGAAAAATCAGCAAAATCCGCTCCAGCACGCGACGAGCCGCGACCCACCATTTGAGCGATGCGGCATTCAACCCAGTGCCACGGCCCACCATCTGAGCGTCGCGGCCCATATCTCCTGTCCATGTAAAAAATTTCTTAAGTTTCGTTTTGACAGGTGGCTCGTCCCGTAACTCCTCCCGGATAAAAAGTTATGGTCATTTTACTAACGGACGTCGAACCAACGAATAACCTAGCACTGCGACACCTTTCTAACTCCAATTTGACTAAAATGGAACCATTTTGCTCCCATTTTCTTTTCCTACACAAAATCATAAAAACACATAAAAAATAACGAAAAATACCTAAGAACTCACAATTTCATCAAGTTAAAAGTACTCAATTTATATGTATAAAACTCACTCATCAAGTACATAATATCTGGTCTACTAGCAGTCAAATATAGGAGAAATCCAATCATACCTCGGTATTAAGTAATATCGATACTCTTACCATTTTTAACTTTGTCAAGTTTTGTTGCAAATGCTATTGGAGTCTTCATGGGGGTTGCTAAATCTAAACCATATTTCTTAAGAAGATATTTTATGTACTTTGCTTGGTTGATGAAGATCCCTTCATCAGTCTGCTTCACTTGAAGTCTAAGGAAGAAATTTAGCTCACCCATCATATTTATCTCAAATTTATTATGCATTAACTTGACAAATCTCTCACACAATTTTTCGTCAGTAGAACCAAAAATAATATCATCTACATAGATTTGAACTAATAATATTCTATCCTTATGCTTCCTAAAGAATAGAGTTGTCTACCCTACCTCTAGTGATTCCATTTTCAATAAGATAATTTGTGAGTGTTTCATACCATGCTCTAGGTGCTTGCTTTAAACCGTAAAGTGCTTTTCCTAGCTTATAAACATGATTGGAGAGAATATGATTGATAATGTGATGCCCTCAAATTCTCTACACCTCCTGTAACATATTTGGTGCTCACGTGATACTATTTAACTATAAATATTCCATAATATATAACTTCTATCTATACAAGGTTCACAGTATCCCATAACAGATAATAGTTCTCGTCAAAACGTTATCTGTGTTTGGATACCCTCACTTGGATGTATAGATTCATATCTTGTGGGTTGTATATGTTAGGAACATTTTGATGGCTTCTAATCTTGTGACAGGTGCGAAGGTCTCGTCATAGTCGATTCCTTCCTCTTGAGAATAGCCTTTGGCCACCAGCCTTACCTTATTCCTTGTGATTTTGTTCTTTTCTATCTATGATATCAACTTGTGACTCATATCCGAAAAAGGATAGCACCTCACAAGCGTACCTATCAATTTGTTACTGACTTCTTTGGCGTCCTACATTTCCTTTCGTACAAAGCGTCAAATGGTGGCATTCTTATGCTGGCATAGTAACTATTGTTGTAGGCAAACTCTACTAAAGGTAACTGATCTTTCCAACTTCCCTTGAAGTCCAGGATGCAAGTTCGCAACATGTCCTCTAGTGTTTGAATTTTCCTCTCACTCTGATCGTCTGTTTGTTGGTGATAAGCTATGCTTAATCTCAACTGGGTTCCTAAGTATTTTTGGAGATTTGTCTAAAAGTTTGAAGTAAGTCGGGGATCTCGGTCTGATACTATAAAAACAGGGACTCCATGTCTAGAAATAACTTCATTGATGTAAAGTTTGGCTAACTGGTCAAGACTGAAGTTAACTTTTATGGGTAGGAAATAAGCTGACTTGGTAAGACGATCTACAATTACCCAAATGGCATTGTGACCTTTTTGTGTATTTGGAAGACCTACTACGAAGTCCATGGTAATATATTCCCATTTCCACTCGGCTTATGATGTTCAGCTTTAACTCTTTGACACGTTAGACATTTACTTACCCATTGCGCTATTTCTCTTTTCATGTTAGACTACCAAAAGTGTCGGCTTAAATCTTGTACTACCTGGATGTACGGCGAACCTAGAACTATGGGCTTCATGCAGTGTTTCATCTTTTTAATTCTTGTATTTAGGGTACCCAAATTCTATCCTCGTATCTCAGTACCCCATCCTTGTCCATTCTGAATTTGATACTCTTTTTCTCTTTTTTCTCTTTTTTTTGAGTTATTTCAGTCTTACACTTTTGACACTCTATATCTGTCTCCTATAGTTCTCTAACTCTATCCAATAAAGTCGAACTACTCTCTATAACGAATAACTTTTGGGTAGAGTTAACTAGAACTCTCATCTCAATCTTAAGTTTATCAAACTCTTTTATCAATACCTTGTTGTCTGTTATTACATTCAACTTCTCTTGGTTCTTCTTACTTAACGCGTCTACTACGACGTTGGCTTTACCGGGCTGATATAAGATTTCACAGTCAAAATCCTTTATCAACTCTAGCCACCTCCTTTGCCTCATGTTTAATTCCTTCTGCGTGAAAATATACTTCAGACTTTTATAATCTGTGTATATCTCACACTTTTCCCTATACAAGTAATGCCTCCAAATTTTCAAGGCAAATACTACAACGGCTAACTCAAAATCATGCGTAGGATACCTCTTCTCATAATCTTTGAGTTGTCGTGACGCATACACAATCTGTAATATCCCGAATATTTATGAGTTAGTAAATCATGATATTAAATTATTATGATGATTGTGGCATACAATGATCCTTAGAAAAGGAAATTGATTGGTTAAACATAGGATAATACTCAGAGATTAAATAGGTAATATGAAACCTATGTTATAGTAATACGTTAAAATTTATTCAACGATAAAATTTCGGAAGAAATTAGACGAAAACCGAGTAAGAGGTTTGATATTCGTGATTCTGAGGACGGAATCTTTATAAGGGGGGAAGAATGTGACGACCCGAGAATTTATAAGATTTATTTATAAAATCTTGGATGATGATTAAAGGTTAAAGAATAAAACCTCGATAGGAATTTGTGGATTTATTGAAAATTTCTATAAAAAAAAACCTATATGGTTTACTATTTGAAAGAGAATTGAGAGAATAAGGGTTACAAAATTCAAAACCCTGAATGGAACTATACTTGAATGTAGTTAAGAACAAGGTATTATGTTACCTTTAACTTTACGTGAATTAAGGAAAGAGATTATGTAAAGATACATATGGAAAAAGAAACGGTTGGCTGAATTAGTGTATTCGGTTTGCTGAATTAGTGTATTCGGTTTGCTGAATTAGTGTATTCGGTTTGCTGAATTAGAAAAGCAGTTTGCTGTATTAGCGATGTTAGCTTGTTATAATAAGGAACAAGAGAATGGGTATATGTATAATTATATATATACCTATACTTAGAAAGTTTAATTAAATTGATCATATAGATTAATGGAAACTGAGCCTGATTGGTAGTTGTAGAGAACCCAAAGATATTAAATTGGGAAGAGATGAACTAGGTGCGGTAGTGTTAATTAAATGCGCCTAACCTATTAGTCAAGTATTAGAAGTTTAATAAAAGTCCAAGAAGGGATTAAGATCATGGTAAGTGAATTGTATATGCCAAGCCATGTAATAAAAGCTTGTGGAGCTTAGCAAATAGTAAAAAGAGATATTTGATAAGACATGAGGTTAAATGTCAAGCCTATTATATAGGAAATATTAATTATTGAATGATAAAGTGAATATATATATATATATTGTGAATATGTATATTTATCGACGGTGTAGAGTGTAATAAAAGAACTATATAACCTAATATATTATATATTATGAATGAAAAATTGAATAACCTAAGGGTTATAGCTATTGGAAAAGCATAGTGTTTGATCCATGTGGTTTATTTGGTATGTCTCAACATATTAAATTATGTTGAGGTATATATAGAATGAATATAAGAGATAAATGAATAGCAATCTTATGAGATTGTATATATAATTGTTTATTATATAATAAACAAACAACAAGAAGTATTGTAAATTAATCTTTATATGTTATGTATGAGGATTAATGATGGCGATTGAAATGTACTAGCAAAAGTAATGTGATAGAGACTTATTTTAATATATATCTCAGTTATTATTTATTTTAACTTAATTAAGGAAGAATTTAATTGAGTTATATAAATAAATGTAAGTGAATAATTATTTTAAATTCCAAATCTTGTGGAAAAGAAATCCTAATTAAATATTTGGATAAAGTGATTATGTGGGTTGAATTATTTTATTTCTCGACCCAAAGGATTTAATTAATTATGTAACAAATAGAATTTATATATATATATATATATATATATAAGGATAAGGAAGGATAAAAAGGAAAGTAATATATATATATATATATATATATATATATATATATATATATCTCATTCACTCCCCATTTTCTCATTCTCATCAACAAAAGGAAAGGAGAGAGAGAGAGAGAACCGACCGAAAGAAAGAGGGAGGAAGAGAGAGAAGAAGGCTTGGCTACCATGAAGGAAGAAGAAAGCATAGGAAGCCATGGAAGATCCATGGAAGGAAAGAGAAAGAATGGAAATAAAATCCAAAAAGGTAAAACTCAAAACTCTATCCATTTTTCTTGTGATTAAGCTTGGATCTAGCTTTGGGTTAGTGTTATTATACTTTATATTGATAGATCTACATGATTTATGATGATTCATGGTTGGATCTAGAGGTTTGATGGGTTATCAAGCTTGGATCTAAGAAATAATTTCTTAAAACTCTAAAACCCTCATTTTCTTTTGATCCTTAGATCCGCTTAGTGGGTATGGATGAAAAATTATATAGATTTAATATGTCGTAATATTATGAGTTATGAGTTCATAGAACTTGAAATCGTTTGATTTGGTAGTGTAAAACTCAAGATACGAAAATCAAACGGAGAGAAGAGAAAGAACGAAGGAGCTGCTGCCCAAAATTAGAAAATTAAGGGCTAGCTAGATTGCTCTAAAATTTCTGGCCTTTTGCTATGTTATTGTACACTGTATAAGCTTTCCATAGACTCCAAAACAGACCAATTCCGACTTCGGAGCAAAACGTTATGGCCAATCTAAGTAATAGGCAAAACTGTCCAGCGAAATTCGGGGTCAGCCCCCTTTACGTGCGATTTCTGTATTGTTGTGTTGGGAACTGAAAACATTTCAGTAGAACAAAATTGTAGATACGGAAGTTAGCTTCGCGTGGCCGCTGAAATCACCCAAAAATTGTAAATAACGAAGAAGTTATGACTGTTTAAGCGAGGTTGGGTCTGAAATTCGCGAGCTAGGCAATGTGATTTTGACATCCAAAACTAAAATAAGCATAACTTTTGCGTACGAAGTCCAAATTTGATAATTCAAGATGTTTTAAAAAGCTTAAGGATAATGCTACAATTTTACGTAATAACAACTAAAATTTGAGATTTTGGGAAAAGGTCAAAATGGGCGTTTTGAAGATGTTGCTCGATCGGATGCGAACAAAAGGTGTCGGGCTTGCGTTTTATGAACCGTAAAGCGTTCCGAACCTACTAATTACCGTTCTAGGTATTATAAAGTGTAAATCTTGAATAGTGAAATAAAGATTAACCAAATGGGTTATATTTTAAAAGTTTAAATACTTAACTACATGTTAAGTATAAATGGGAGAAGTTAAGCGAAAGCTGATTAAAGATTTTTTTTTTAATTAATCTAATATACCTCCAAAACGATGTGGAGACATTTGATAATGACTTAACTACATGTTAAGTATTATTTGAGAGAAATACCTTGAGGGTATAATATGAAGTTAAATGATGACTTGAATGTTGAGGTAATTATTCTATCAACCTAATAAACATGTGAAGGAGGTGAATACAAGAGTATAAGAACTTAGCTAAAGTGTTAAGTAAACATTAAAAAGAAGTTGCCTAAAGGCAAGATGGGAGAGTTATTTAATTAACTTTAATGAAGATAATACATTGATATAATGTAACTTCAGACTAAGACTACTTAACCAAACGTTAAGTGTCGATCAAAAGAGAACTTTAAAGAAGGATAAGACGAACGTTAACCTTAATATTGTTAACGATAATTATACATCCAACGTGATGTAAAGATAAGATTTAAGACTTAACTAAATGTTAAGTAGCAATCGAAGACAGTTATAAAGGGACTTGATATAAAAGGTTACATAATTAACCTTAATCAATTATATGGAATGAGAGGCTCTCAATACGAAGTCAAGTAAAGCTTTAAACATTTAACCGACTGTTAAATGTCAACTAAAATAGGAATTTACAGTTGAATCCAGCTTGCTGGATTGTAGTATCTGGCTTGCTGAATTGGTAAATATGGTTTACTGAATTAGTGAATCCAGGGTGCTGGATTGTAGGATAGTTCGAATCCAGGTTGCTGGATTAGTATGTTTAGATAATCCAACTTACTGAATTAGGTGTTCAGGCTTAATGGATTATAAAGAAGAACTTATAAAATGAAAGACTTAGTGTTAAGTCATACAGTTTATAATAAAATAGTGGTACAATCGTACTCTTTAATAGTTGATGTATAGTAGCTGGGCTAAACAATTCCTTCAGGGAGCGGAGGTATATACGAACTAGCAACCGATCTAACTCACTGTGAAAACAGTGTAGACGAGACGGAAACTAGTTTGTTGGTTGTTTGTGGGAAACCACTCAGCATACTATATTGAACACTGTTAAATACTCGATGTGTGCTAGTTTTAGAATTATGAACGTGTAAGGTGCTATCTAATATTTACTTATGTGCTTAAATATTAGAAGTAGTGTTATGAGGTATATGTGTTACTAATTGAAAGATCAATCTTATAACTGATAGGTCTTTCATAAGAGAATAAGTTAAATTGCGTAGCAGTAATCGACGGTACAGACAAGTTCCATCTTACTCAACTTTTATATTGAGCAAGTACCTTAAATTCATTTTCATATCGAAATGCAAGTTCCCTAACTCACACTCGAGTTATTATCTTTCAAGCATGTTAGTGGATAATTATTGTTGATTTTCCCACAACTATGATTATTGATTCGCACTTAGTGCATATTGCATATGTTCATCAGGTATGAAAGGCTGATCACCTTCATTACCATAAGGTTCAGTTAAATTGTTCATGGTCATTATTGACACCCCTTATTATTGAATTCAGTCATTCAATTATTGAAATTCTGATTCATGCTCTTTCACAATTATTATATTGTTGAAAAGTTCTAAAGCTTATTCATTCTTTCAATCATGATATATCTTTATTGTACTTAAACTTGCTGAGCAAAGTAGTTGCTCACCCTTGCTATATCATGATAACAAATTTCAGATTTAAGGCGAACGTTCGAGGAAAGACAGTACAAAAGCAAAGGACAAGATTTGATGGTTATGCATGATAACCAAATTAATTATCTGATGTAAATGATATGTTGTAAACCTTTTGTGAATCTAAAGGTAAATATGTATTAAAATAAAGGTTATAGACCTTGGGATATGTAGCAAAGTTTAATGTATAAACAATTTATGTTTATATCTTTCGCAATAATTGTAAATATGATGTATCGTGACGCACCAGGTCCGAGGTTCAAGGGACCCGGATTTGGGGGCCTCACAGGTTGGTATCAGAGCTGTAGGTTATAAACCTTAGGTAGGGGTACCTTAGGCTATAACCACAGAGACAAGGATAAGGAATAAACTCAAATAGAGTTTAAGTGTTAAGTGATGAATTTTTGGAAATTCATTATTAAGTAAAGGAAAAGATAAATAAGATTCAAAGAAGAATCTTGAAAAGTTATAAAGATAAGAATCTGGAGTTACCTGACTCTAGTAGCAATGATGAAAAGCTTAAATAAAATCATAATATAACATGATTAAAGGAAAAGATAAGAAGATCGTAAAACAAAACGATCATGAGATAGAAAAGAATCGTAATATAATACGATTATAAGAAAGATCACAACGTGATCTGATTAAGACATGGAATGATAGATGATCAATCGAATGATTGAAAACTTTATAGCAGAATTGCTATACGAAAAAGGGTACTAGAAGATAGTACAAAGATAAAACTCAGAAGGAGTTATAAATGATGAAATACGGATTGAAAGTTCGTATTGAGCAAAGAACAAGATAAGATTAGGATTATGTGGGTTTTCAATTGAGGACTCATGTTAGTGGCTGAGTTGTACGATTCCTGGTATGGGACGGGGATTTGTGCTTGGTTTGAAGACCGCTTAGCTTCCTATATTAATATAGTGGTTGAGTCGAACAAGTCCTGGTATGGGACGGGATTTGTCCATGGTTTAACAACCGCTCAGCTTCCTATATTGATTAGTGGTCGAGTTGGTTCGACAACCACTTAGCTTCCTATATTGATAATCATTGAAATATTGGTGTCGCGCTATCGTTATACGTATGACGAGAAGGTGATTCTTTTCTCATATATATATTTGATAGTTAGAGAATATTAAAATTAGGTGCGAGTTCTTTAAACTCATACGTATGGTAAGTTCGTGACTCATAATCGTATGGCGGAACCCCTCAGCGAATGGACGATTTTGGTCTAACTAGGATAAGTTCCTAAACCCATATAATTGTGGTAAGTTCCTGAACTCCGAACGTGTGGTATGTTTGATGAACTGTACTGGAGTATAGAAAGGTTGTGGATGAAGAATTGAGGATTTTTAGTATAGTAAGCTTTAAGGATGATAGAAATAGATAGAATTATTAGGCAATGGATCATTAGAAGAAATTGAAGTTGATGAGGAGACATGGATATTCCAAATCTTCTAGCTATGCTAGACTTCAAAATTTATTGACTTCGTGCTGACATTTGCACTTTTGCTCTTCGAAAAATGTATGGGGCCAGATTTCAGGACCAAGGATTTTAAATGTACTTTTATTCATATGTCTATGCTAATAGTTTCGGCTAGACAAAGTTGATTTGAAAATATCAAAATATATTTTTAAATTGTCATCAATGCATCATGAAACCTGGTGTAGAATGACAGATGATGGAGTCATCAATGCAGATTAACCTAGTGTTGGATGTGATCATAGTATCGTCAACCCACTATGGTATGATGTAGTATGACAAAATCACGAAATAACGGAATCCTCAACGGACTGTAGAAACAGTGCGGTATCGTGACGTCATAAAATGATTTTTGTTTTCTTTAAAGTATGAAAAAGTATGCCAATTGAGTTGGCTAAAATAATTCGATTGATGTCCGGATTGTTAACAAAAGTCTAAGCTATTTGATTCGGCTAGACAAATGTTGAAATATGTTTATGCAAGCATTATTTGAGAATTTATGCCTAAACCAAATTGTTTTGGTGCGGAATTTTGTAGTAAGCTGAGGTGAACAACCCTATTATTGGGGTATTTGATGTCGGAATAATCCCGACTGACCCTATGGTGGTCAAGGAAACGCATATAGTCGCTTAGCTAGAAAGTTGTGCACAACGTCAAAGTACTAAAGGCTGATCACCTGGCGTACGGAGGTAGATTACCTTTTTCTTAATTGAAATCGGTAGGGGTAGTAATACCCGTAAACCTCTATGTTCATGGTCTTTATGAGGTAGATTACCTTTTCTTAATTGAAATCGGTAGGGGTAGTAATACCTGTAAACCTCAATGTTCATGTTCTTTATGGCCCCCAGCAGGGGTATATTACCTTTTTCATAATTGAAATCGGTAGGGGTAGTAATACCCGTAAACCTCTGTAGTCATGGTCTTTATGGCCCCTCAGCAAAATATGAAAAGTTTTTAAGGAATATTTTATTTCCTATTTGTTCAAGTTACTTCACAATTATTAAACAATTGTTGAAGGTTCCTATTATTCGGGAAACTGATTTTGGGAAGAGTGATTATCCCAAGGAGAAGTAGTCGTAGAATGCGACAATTTTAAGTGAATCCTTGAAAGAGGACAGTGTAAAGGTTAGATTGAAAACCTAGTTTTGAGGGGTAGAATAAGCAAAGATGAATGCGTTGAAATTTCGAGCACGAAATTCTTAGAAGAAGGGGTGAATGTAATATCCCGAATATTTATGAGTTAGTAAATCATGATATTAAATTATTATGATGATTGTGGCATACAATGATCCTTAGAAAAGGAAATTGATGGGTTAAACATAGGATAATACTCAGAGATTAAACAGGTAATATGAAACCTATGTTATAGTATTACGTTAAAATTTATTCAACGATAAAATTTCGGAAGAAATTAGACGAAAACCGAGTAAGAGGTTTGATATTCGTGATTCCGAGGACGGAATCCTTATAAGGGGGGAAGAATGTGACGACCCGAGAATTTATAAGATTTATTTATAAAATCTTGGATGATGATTAAAGGTTAAAGAATAAAACCTCGATAGGAATTTGTGGATTTATTGAAAATTTCTAAAAAAAAACCTATATGGTTTACTATTTGAAAGAGAATTGAGAGAATAAGGGTTACAAAATTCAAAACTCCGAATGGAACTATACTTGAATGTAGTTAAGAACAAGGTATTATGTTACCTTTAACTTTACGTGAATTAAGGAAAGAGATTATGTAAAGATACATATGGAAAAAGAAACGGTTGGCTGAATTAGTGTATTCGGTTTGCTGAATTAGTGTATTCGGTTTGCTGAATTAGAAAAGCAGTTTGCTGTATTAGCGATGTTAGCTTGTTATAATAAGGAACAAGAGAATGAGTATATGTATAATTATATATATACCTATACTTAGAAAGTTTAATTAAATTGATCATATAGATTAATGGAAACTGAGCCTGATTGGTAGTTGTAGAGAACCCAAAGATATTAAATTGGGAAGAGATGAACTAGGTGCGGTAGTGTTAATTAAATGCGCCTAACCTATTAGTCAAGTATTAGAAGTTTAATAAAAGTCCAAGAAGGGATTAAGATCATGGTAAGTGAATTGTATATGCCAAGCCATGTAATAAAAGCTTGTGGAGCTTAGCAAATAGTAAAAAGAGATATTTGATAAGACATGAGGTTAAATGTCAAGCCTATTATATAGGAAATATTAATTATTGAATGATAAAGTGAATATATATATATTGTGAATATGTATATTTATCGACGGTGTAGAGTGTAATAAAAGAACTATATAACCTAATATATTATATATTAGGAATGAAAAATTGAATAACCTAAGGGTTATAGCTATTGGAAAAGCATAGTGTTTGATCCATGTGATTTATTTGGTATGTCTCAACATATTAAATTATGTTGAGGTATATATAGAATGAATATGAGAGATAAATGAATAGCAATCTTATGAGATTGTATATATAATTGTTTATTATATAATAAACAAACAACAAGAAGTATTGTAAATTAATCTTTATATGTTATGTATGAGGATTAATGATGGCGATTGAAGTGTACTAGCAAAAGTAATGTGATAGAGACTTATTTTAATATATATCTCAATTATTATTTATTTTAACTTAATTAAGGAAGAATTTAATTGAGTTATATAAATAAATGTAAGTGAATAATTATTTTAAATTCCAAATCTTGTGGAAAAGAAATCCTAATTAAATATTAGGATAAAGTGATTATGTGGGTTGAATTATTTTATTTCACCACCCAAAGGATTTAATTAATTATGTAACAAATATAATTTATATATATATATATAAGGATAAGGAAGGATAAAAAGGGAAGTAATATATATATATATATATATATATATATATATATATATATCTCATTCACTCCCCATTTTCTCATTCTCGGCAACAAAAGGAAAGGAGAGAGAGAGAGAGAAAACCGACCGAAAGAAAGAGGGACGAAGAGAGAGAGAAGGCTTGGCTACCATGAAGGAAGAAGAAAGCATAGGAAGCCATGGAAGATCCATGGAAGGAAAGAGAAAAAAAGGAAATAAAATGCAAAAAGGTAAAACTCAAAACTCTATCCATTTTTCTTGTGATTAAGCTTGGATCTAGCTTTGGGTTAGTGTTATTATACTTTATATTGATAGATCTACATGATTTATGATGATTCATGGTTGGATCTAGAGGTTTGATGGGTTATCAAGCTTGGATCTAAGAAATAATTTCTTAAAACTCTAAAACCCCCATTTTCTTTTGATCCTTAGATCCGCTTAGTGGGTATGGATGAAAAATTATATAGATTTAATATGTTGTAATATTATGAGTTACGAGTTCATAGAACTTGAAATCGTTTGATTTGGTGGTGTAAAACTCAAGATACGAAAATCAAACGGAGAGGAGAGAAAGAACGAGGGAGCTGCTGCCCAAAATTAGAAAATTAAGGGCTAGCTAGATTACTCTAAAATTTCTGGGCTTTTGGTATGTTATTGTACACTGTATAAGCTTTCCATAGACTCTGAAACGGACCAATTCCGACTTCGGAGCAAAAAGTTATGGCCAATCTAAGTAATAGGCAAAACTGTCCAGCGAAATTCGGGGTCAGCCCCCTTTACGTGCGATTTCTGTATTGTTGTGTTTGGAACTGGAAATATTTCAGTAGGACAAAATTGTAGATACGGAAGTTAGCTTCGCGTGGCTGCTGGAATCACCCAAAAATTGTAAATAACGAAGAAGTTATGATTGTTTAAGCGAGGTTGGGTCAGAAATTCGTGAGCTAGGCAATGTGATTTTGACATCCAAAACTAAAATAAGCATAACTTTTGCGTACGAAGTCCAAATTTGATAATTCAAGATGTTTTAAAAAGCTTAAGGATAATGCTACAATTTTATGTAATAAAAACTAAAATTTGAGATTTTGAGAAAAGGTCAAAATGGGCGTTTTGAAGATGTTGCTCGACCGGATGCGAACGAAAGGTGTCGGGCTTGCGTTTTATGAACCGTAAAGCATTCCGAACCTACTAATTACCGTTCTAGGTATTATAAAGTGTAAATCTTGAATAGTGAGATAAAGATTAACCAAATGGGTTATATTTTAAAAGTTTAAATACTTAACTACATGTTAAGTATAAATGGGAGAAGTTAAGCGAAAGCTGATTAAAGATTTTTTTTTAATTAATCGAATATACCTCCAAAACGATGTGGAGACATTTGATAAGGACTTAACTACATGTTAAGTATTATTTGAGAGAAATACCTTGAGGGTATAATATGAAGTAAATGATGACTTGAATGTTGAGGTAATTATTCTATCAACCTAATAAACATGTGAAGGATGTGAATACAAGAGTATAAGAACTTAGCTAAAGTGTTAAGTAAACATTAAAAAGAAGTTGCCTAAATGCAAGATGGGAGAGTTATTTAATTAACTTTAATGAAGATAATACATTGATATAATGTAACTTCAGACTAAGACTACTTAACCAAACGTTAAGTGTCGATCAAAAGAGAACTTTAAAGAAGGATAAGACGAACGTTAACCTTAATATTGTTAACGATAATTATACATCCAACGTGATGTAAAGATAAGATTTAAGACTTAACTAAATATTAAGTAGCAATCGAAGACAGTTATAAAGGGACTTGATATAAAAGGTTACATAATTAACCTTAATCAATTATATGGAATGAGAGGCTCTCAATACGAAGTCAAGTAAAGCTTTAAACATTTAACCGACTGTTAAATGTCAACTAAAATAGGAATTTATAGTTGAATCCAGCTTGCTGGATTGTAGTATCTGGCTTGCTGAATTGGTAAATATGGTTTACTGAATTAGTGAATCCAGGGTGCTGGATTGTAGGATAGTTCGAATCCAGGTTGCTGGATTAGTATGTTTAGATAATCCAACTTACTGAATTAGGTGTTCAGGCTTAATGGATTATAAAGAAGAACTTATAAAATGAAAGACTTAGTGTTAAGTCATACAGTTTATAATAAAATAGTGGTACAATCGTACTCTTTAATAGTTGATGTATAGTAGCTGGGCTAAACAATTCCTTCAGGGAGCGGAGGTATATACGAACTAGCAACCGATCTAACTCACTGTGAAAACAGTGTAGACGAGACGGAAACTAGTTTGTTGGTTGTTTGTGGGAAACCACTCAGCATACTATATTGAACACTGTTAAATACTCGATGTGTGCTAGTTTTAGAATTATGAACGTGTAAGGTGCTATCTAATATTTGCTTATGTGCTTAAATATTAGAAGTAGTGTTATGAGGTATATGTGTTGCTAATTGAAAGATCAATCTTATAACTGATAGGTCTTTCATAAGAGAATAAGTTAAATTGCGTAGCAGTAATCGACGGTACAGGCAAGTTCCATCTTACTCAACTTTTATATTGAGCAAGTACCTTAAATTCATTTTCATATCGAAATGCAAGTTCCCTAACTCACACTCGAGTTATTATCTTTCAAGCATGTTAGTGGATAATTATTGTTGATTTTCCCACAACTATGATTATTGATTCGCACTTAGTGCATATTGCATATGTTCATCAGGTATGAAAGGCTGATCACCTTCATTACCATAAGGTTCAGTTAAATTGTTCATGGTCATTATTGACACCCCTTATTATTGAATTCAGTCATTCAATTATTTAAATTCTGATTCATGCTCTTTCACAATTATTATATTGTTGAAAAGTTCTAAAGCTTATTCATTCTTTCAATCATGATATATCTTTATTGTACTTAAACTTGCTGAGCAAAGTAGTTGCTCACCCTTGCTATATCATGATAACAAATTTCAGATTTAAGGCGAACGTTCGAGGAAAGACAGTACAAAAGTAAAGGACAAGATTTGATGGTTATGCATGATAACCAAATTAATTATCTGATGTAAATGATATGCTGTAAACCTTTTGTGAATCTAAAGGTAAATATGTATTAAAATAAAGGTTATAGACCTTGGGATATGTAGCAAAGTTTAATGTATAAACAATTTATGTTTATATCTTCCGCAATAATTGTAAATATGATGTATTGTGACGCACCAGGTCCGAGGTTCAAGGGACCCGTATTTGGGGGCCTCACACAATCACCTTCCCATGTTGCATCAACACACAACCTAATCCCTTGTGTGATGCATCACTATAAATGACAAAGCCTCATGTATCATCTGGTAAAGATAATACTGGTGCCATGCTCAATCGTTTCTTCAACTCTCGGAAGCTTTCTTCACATTTATCTGTCCAGACATACTTCACCGTTTTTCGAGTTAAATTGGTTAGTGGGGTTGCTATTTTTCAAAAATCTTGTATAAAACGCCGATAGTACCCTGCTAAACCGAGAAACTTCTTACTTCTGTTGAATTTGTTGGTTGTTCCCAATTCACAACCGTCTCTATCTTTGCTGGATCCACCGCTATTCCATTCTTGTCAATCACATGACCCAAGAACTAGACTCGGTCCAACCAGAATTCACACTTGGAAAACTTTGCATAAAGTTGTTCCTTTCGTAATATCTTCAATACGCTTCTTAAGTGTTTGCCATGCTCCTCCTTTATTCTCGAGTATACTAAAATGTCATCAATGAACACCACGATAAATTTGTCTAAGCATAGTTTAAACACTCGGTTCATCAAGTCCATGAATGCTGCCGGTGCATTCGTTAATCCAAAGGACATCACAAGAAACTCATATTGTCCATAGCGTGTCCTATATGCTGTCTTCGACACATCTTCTTTTCTTACCTTTAATTGATGATAACCTGATCGTAGGTCGATCTTTGAAAAGTGTTCGGCCCCTTTCAACTTGTTAAACAGATCATCAATTCTTAGTAAAGGATATTTGTTCTTTATGGTCAACTTATTTAATTCTCTATAGTCAACACATAATGTGACGCCCCCAAAATAGGTCCACACAACCCATTTTGAGTCGTCAATAACATTCCACAAAATACAAATACAAATACGAATTTTCCCATTTACAACTAATAAGTATCGTGCAAAATACAACAACACAATACAAATACATCTTAAATTCTTAATACACTTATTGCCACACTAATAGTAAGGTATTGAGACACTTCTATTGCCTCGGACCATCACTCCATTCCCCGGCTAGTCCCCGCTACACTCTATTTTCCTGAAGAGAACAAAGGAAAAGGGTGAGCACAAATAGCCCAGTAGGAAATATCATGACTAAGATAATGAAGAATAAAATTATCTTTAGCCTTCAACCGAAATAAATCAGAGATTTAAAGATGTTATTCAATAACAACAACTGCAGCGGAACGGACAATCCATTAGAAGAGTCAAGTAGATTATAATATCTACCATCTTCTATAAGTTAAAGGATCACCACTAATATTATATCCCTGTAACACCAATCAACAATTCATGTTCAACAGCCTCTCTTTGCACTACGTGCCAAAGATATTTATTTGTAACACCAATCAACAATTTCAACAGCCTCTCTTTGCACTACGTGCCAAAGATATTTATTTGTAACACCAATCAACAATTTCAACAGCCTCTCTTTGCACTATGTGCCAAAGATATTTATTTGTAACACCACCAGTCATGATCACGCCAAACGCCAGTTCATCTTTGCACTACGGGCCAAAGAGAACTATCACCACAATTTAAGGATGAGGATGATGATAATGATATAGAATGAATACAGTGAGATCAAGAATAAGAATAAATGTTTAATTTATCCAGTGTCGAAGGTTGACCAAATTGCCAACATGATGACCAAATTGTGGAGTCAAATTCAAGAATGATATTCAAGAAATTATTTCATGCTTCAACTATAACGTATAAAATGAAATAGAAAGATTCAAGTGAAAAGATATTAGATGAAGTACAAACTATTAAGGATATTCTACTAACTTCAAGGATTTTCTCCATTTAAAAATAAGGTTTTGGAAACAAACAGAGATTTCTTATCATAAATGGAGAAATGTGAAAAAAAAAATATTCCTTAAAGAGTACAAAAGAAATGATACGTTATACGAGTATAACAGAATATATGAAACTGCAAATGGGTTTTCACCCGTCATGCGGTAATCCGTGTAGACAGATTATTTCCACAAAAGATTAATAAATAATGAATACGAAGGGTTATTCACCCGTCATGCGGTAATCCGCGTAGACAGATTATTTCCACAAAAGATTAATAAGTAACGAATACGAAGGGTTATTCACCCGTCATGCGGTAATCCGCGTAGACAGGTTATCCCCACAAAATAATACGGAATGAATAACAACCTTTCTGAGTATAATATCACTTACGAACAAGGAAGCAAATGATATTACATAAGAGTATGAAAGAAATGATATCCCCTACCTTCGTTAATAAGTGATTGGATATTGCTTTCTATGAAGCTTATTAACTTGGACAATACTAGTATTCTCACAAACACTCACAATAGCTTAGCACACTAAGAGAACTCAAGAAATTTAGAGAGAGAGAGGGAGTATAAGTAAGGAAGGTGTGAAGATTTCTTAAGATAACCCCTCCTATTTATAGGAAAACCAAGTTTCATTAATTGCACAAAAAGGGCTCGACTTATTACACTTTAGTACCTCCATCTTTGCCTCTATTTTTAATATAATCCCTCAAGT
The DNA here is from genome assembly GCA_034770075.1 of Aralia elata. Classification (NCBI taxonomy): domain Eukaryota; kingdom Viridiplantae; phylum Streptophyta; class Magnoliopsida; order Apiales; family Araliaceae; genus Aralia; species Aralia elata. The sequence continues at coordinate 43,867,719 of CM068379.1, read as the reverse complement.
ATTATCAATCTTGCATAACATCCCCTAATAGTTCCCACATGTGAACCAATAGTTCCATCATGTGAACCAATAGTTCACATCATGTGAATTTCACAATTTCAATTAGGTACCCCTAAGTTAGACTCAACTTTTAATCCGTCAATAATGCTAAAATATCATAACAAATAATATGAGTTACAGTGCCATGATAAATAATAAAAAGTACCATGTTGATGCTATTGTAATTATTGAATAAAAATTCTGTGCAATCGCTACTTTATCAATTATTGAATCAATAATTTAAAATACTGTGCAATACCGTGTGCCTGTGAAATACCGCGTACTACTGTAGAATAACGCGTTTTACTGTTCTTTTTATTACCGGGTATTTCAACAGTTGCCGGTGATAATACTGTTGACAAAATACTGTCGTTTTCAGTATCCGACAACGGGACCCACTATCGTTGACAATATTTCCATTGTGGGGCCCACTAATATTTTGATATTTCGGCGCCGTCGTACTTTACCGAATATAATATTCTCCGACAGAACGAATATTATCCAACAGAAGGAATATTCCCCGACATACAGGTTTGACTTTTTGTATAAATGAATAGTATACTCGTATGAATAGTACTTTCGTATTTATACCGTATAATTTTGTATCCAGCTCATATAAACGTTATGACGTAATTCGAATGTCGAAGAAAGTATAAAAGCGTTTTTAGCGTGAATAGTCCCCCATGAATAGTGATCGCGTGAATAGTGATTTAGCGTTATTACTAGATTTCTCAATTTTTTTATATTTCACTAGTAACTTTATCATTATCGATTTAACACCTTTCTGTTTAAATAATAATAAGAAGAAAAATAAATTTTCTTTATTAAAATTTTTGGGGTCTTACACATAACCTCAACATTCCATCCTTCTTCTTTACAAACAACACCGGTGCTCCCCAAAGTGAAACATTGGGTTGTATGTACTTCTTGTCTAAGAGTTCTTGTAACTGAACAAGTAACTCCTTCAACTCCACTGGTGCCATCCTGTACGGTGCCTTTGAAACTGGCGTTGTACCAGGTGTAAGATCGATAACAAACTCGATCTCCCTATCTGGAGGTAGACCTGGTAAATTATCTTGAAACACATCCGGAAATTCTTTAACTATAGGTATTTGGTCTAGCTTTACTCCTTCCTTTCGAGTATCTATTATATATGCCAAATAACCTATACAACCCTTTCCTAAGCAATCTCTCTGCTTGCATTACTGTCAGACATCGAGATCGTTTAGGTGAACAACCACCGTTCAACACTACCTTTGACTTCGACGCAGTCAATAGGTTTACACGCTTCCGATGGCAGTCAATCATTGCATTATGATTAACCAACCAATCCATTCCTAAGATTATATCGAATTCCCCTAGCTGTATAGGAAAGAGGTTCACAATAAAACTTGTGTCCTTTAATCTCTACGTTACAATCTTTATATACAGTTTTAACGGGAATTATCTCTCGGTTTGCAATTTTTACGTTTTAAAAGGTATATCTAAATTTATTAACTGTTGGGTTGGGTTTACTTCTCTATTTTCTACCTCTACTAATGTATATGGTCTTCTTCCAAGCGGCATTAAGCTATATAAGTAAGAAAACTAGTACTAATTACAAGTATGTAATGCACATTTTGTTCAAACATAATTTGTATATTCATACAGAATGTTTACATATTCGGCTAGTAGTTTATATAAGTACTACTAGAATTCCCAAACCAGTTTCGCAAAACTTGGGTAAAGTAGTTTAGATATTATTGTTTACATACACACTTTGGTGACCAGGTTTATCTAATGCTTAATCTTACGATACTCATCACACAGCATACTGGATACCACCCACCTATTGATGTCGTAACCAGTCTTTCCATTCTCTACGGGATAATCCTCTACTCGCTTATCTAGATCCACAAGTGTTTCACGAAATTCTCTATTAGTTCTATTAAGCCTTGCTTGGATTTGATATCTTTCTCGTTCCTTTCTTAACAACAGTGTCTGAAGTCAGATATTTAATCGTTCTTCATTCTCCAACCTTTCTTCCACATACGTTACCCTATTGTTTAAGGTATGTATTTCCATCTGGGCTTGTTCTAGTAGGTTTTCCTCCTCTGGATTTCCTTCTTCTAACTCTTTTACAGATTAATTTTGAACTTCTGATATATCCCGCCATATTGGTTCTTCCTCATTCTCTCCTTCTTCTATACTCTAAACCTCTGCAGTATACTCATTAGGTTCTGCCTCTACCGCATCATGGAATTCGAATTCATATTGAACTCGTTGTCTTTCAGGATCACTGCCCTGCTCTAGCTCTATCACCTGTGAATCTATCTCCCCTGAAATATCTCCCCAATCTGGGTCTGCCATTCTACAAAAGAATTTTACTTGTTTAGTATTATAGCGAAGCAAATTTACACATAATATAAAGCTTTTAAGATTATTTTATGTATCATTAAGTATTTTACGGACTCAAAGACTATATCCTAAGGTATTTCTCAACTACCTTAGAGCTATAATCTACAGCTCTAATACTAACTTGTGACGCCCCCAAATTCTTTACACCTCCTGTAGCAGATTTGGTGCTCACGTGATACTATTTAACTATAAATATTCCATAATATTTAACTTATATCTATCCAAGGTTCATAGTATCCCATAACAGATAATAGTTCTCGTCAGAACGTTATCTGTGTTTGGATACCCTCACTTGAATGTTTAGATTCATATCTTGTGGATATCTCTTTCATATCAATAGTTCCTATCTATCTGACATTCACAATATTAATGATAAGATTGTCCCTAGAACTGAGGGGCGCATTCCGGTAAAGATGGCACCTTACCGGCGCTCATTAAGTGTAACCCCGGAGCTTATAGTACTCTCAATATCATTCAAATACCCTTATTCAGATGTATAGTTCATATGGATACTTTACTAACTTAGTACAACTATTCTAAACAATTTCAAGATCAGAGTATAACGCATTTGATATCATAAAGGATGATAATATATTTTATATCATTAAGTTCAGTTACATCGTTCTCAATATTAAGTTATTACAACAAAGCCTTTAAAAGACTTAAATAAAGTAAAACTAATTAACACGGTCATTTCCTTTTGGTCATCTCTGAAGTTCCATAATTACTGTAATATTCCGAACCCTAATAAGATTTGTATATATAAATTATGTGTTTATTAAATAAAATTTCTTATTCCGACTCTGTGCTATGTGATGATATATTCTGATGAACGGCTGTTTAGGTAATCTTTGAAAACCTAATACGATTCGAAAACATTATCGTATACGTTTAGAATTAGAACGTATAACGTAAAACTAGATATCGAGAAGTTTAAAACCTTAAACCCTAATGAGATTTAAAGTTTGTAACATATGTGCTTAATAAAGATTGAAATGATATTTCGAAGCAGGTGTTTTGTGATTATATTATGTAAACGATAAATTTGGTCAAATAAAAATTTTTGGTCAAGCTGTTTAGTCGTGCTTACATTGACAAAATGATTTTTCGTGTTTTTCACGATTTCACCAAAAAGCATCCTGACAAATTATTTTTAGTAAGTTGTTGTGTCGTGCTTAAACTGATATAGTGCTTTGTCGTGCTTATGCTGACAAGCTGCTTTGTCGTGCTTATGCTTTGTCGTGCTTACGCCTGTCACACGCCAGCTTACGCATGGCACACGCTAGGTACTAAAGTGTAATTAACCTAGGTACCAAAGTGTAATAAGCCGAGCCCCTAACGTGCAATTAGTGAAACTTGGTTTTTCTATAAATAGCAAGCTCAGTTCATTCATTTCTTACTATTTTTCAAGAGCAGTTCAAGAGAAAAAACACTCTATATTTATATTCTGAGAGATATTGTGAGATAAAAATTACTTTCTAAGCATCGAAGCGTTGCGCAATTGGAAGTAAAGCTAGCAACTACAAGAGGTATTACTCTAGTGGTTATTATTTTTATTTTTCTTTAGTAAAAATATACTTTTATAAGCAGTTATAATGCCTAAATTATTTTAAGTATATAGTACAAAAGTCTTATTTACAAGCAGTTATAATGTCCGATTTATTTCTCTTATATATTAGAAAAAATACTTTTATAAGCAGTTACTATGTCCGAATTTCTTCAACTATTTAGTAAAAATATTCATTCTGTAAGCAGTTATAATGCTGAAATTTTCTCAAATATAATAGCCGAATATTCATTTTATAAGCAGTTATAATGCCGAAATTATCTCAAATATAATAGCCGAATATTCATTTTATAAGCAGCTATAATTCCCGAATTATTTCAACCATAGTAACCGAATATTTATTTTTCAAGCAGTTATAATGCTCAATTTATTTTAAATATAATTAAAAAATATTCATTCTGTAAGCAGTTATAATGCTAAAATTATTTCATATATTGTAGAAGAAGTCTTATTTATATGCGGTTATGATACCCGAAATAAAACTTAAAAGATTTAATCGTTAAACGCTTATTTGTCTATATAAACTTATAATCGTGTAGGATTTACAACGAACGTTTAGACCGTTATATTAACTGTAAAGGATATACGAGGCAAGTCTTCTAACCTTGTTACATTTAAGCAAGTATTATACATCTTGCTATCAATTGATACAAAGTTATTGCTTCTTGTTCAGCATAACTTAAGAAATGAATCATTATTCATATATTGTGTATTCAAGCGTAAATTATTGTGTCAAACCAAATTGTTTTAGTACGACATCTTATACTGAGAAATGGAACACCTTGATGTAAGGTGAACTAAAACACCTTGATATAAGGTGCCGGTAAATGTTGATTATATATCGACATAAAATTGTAGGATGATATGCATACTTCTAGGATATTGGTTAGGCTGATCCCATACCAGATATCCGAAATCAAGCGGTTCTAAGTCATTGAAGACTGATAGAACTAATTGAAATATATGGTTCATGTACAGAACCCTTAGTTATACATCATTGACATCTTTCAAATCAAATACATTGTGTTTACATTTTTAAATGAACTTTCTGAGCATTTGTAACTCATTCTTGCATATATCTTCTTTTGTAATTTTAAATGGGACAGACAAAGGAAAAGGACATGTTTACTAGTTTTATTTACTGTTTTTGACTAATTCAAGTCTTTTATAAGACTTTGTTATAATAACTTAGTACTGAGAACGATGTAACCGAACTTAATGATATGTAATATATTATCATCCTTTATTACATCGAATGCGTTATACTCTGATCTTTACTTTATTTAGCATAGTTGTACTAAGTAAATACAGTATCTATACGAACTATACATCTGAATAAGGGTATTTGAATGATATTGAAAGTCCTATAAGCTCTGAGGTTACACTTAATGAGCGCCGGTAAGGTACCATCTTTACCAGAATGCGCCCCTCAGTTCTATGGACAATCTTATCGTTAATACTGTGAATATCAGATAGATAGGGAATATCGATATGAAAGAGGTATTCATGAGATATGAATCTATACATCCAAGTGAGGGTATCCAAACACAGATAACATTCTGGCAGGAATTATCATCTGTTATGGGATACTGTGAACCTTGGATAGATAAAAGTCATATTTTATTGAATATTTATAGTTGTATAGTTTCACGTGAGCACCAGATCTGCTACAGGGAAGTGTAGAGAATTTGAGGGCGTCACAGGTTGGTATCAGAGCTATAAGCACAAATGGTGCAAAGAGTCCCGAGCCTCTTGCTGGTGACTCCCAAATGGGGATGCACCGAAGCCAGACTCTCCATAGGGGACGCCAAAGGTGTCGGTGGCAAACTGATAGGTACGCTTATGAGGTGCTATCCAGTTACGGATAGGAGTCACAGGTTGGTATCAGAGCTGTAAATTATAGCTCTAAGGTAGTTAGGAATTACCTTATGATATAGTCATTGAGTCTGTAAAATACTTAATTATATATAAAATAATCTTAAAAGCTTTATCTTATGTGTAAATTTGCTTCGCTTTAATAATAAACAACTAAAATTCTTTTGTAGGATGTCAGAGACAAATTGGAACGATCTTCCAGTGATAGATCAACCCATAGTAGGGTGGCTAATAGAGAGTGAGTCAGAAGAAGATCCAGAAGAGATATATCCCGCACTAGGGACACAAGAGGAGGAGGAGGAAGAACCAGGGGAGGAAGAACTTCTGCACGACCAGGAGATACTAGATGTTGAGGAGGCTGAACATCCCATAGATGGACAGCTAGTAGATCCTGATCCTGATGAGGAGATTGGAGCAAGTCAAATGATGCGTGTCGATAGACACAAGGAGATAGTGACGGGGTTAGTCCAGCAGTCATCCGCAGATCTAGAGGCTGCCAATTTTCGAGCATATGTATCTGAAGGTTTATTGGAGAGTGAGAGGGATAACACTCGCCGTCTTAGGACACTTCTCCAGAATACCCAGAAGGAAAGGCAAGATGCCCAGATGCAGTTGTACCGAGCTGACAAGGGATGTTGGAATACATTTGAAGGCTTAGAGCGTCGAGTGCTTAGGAATCCCGTAGAGGAGAGGAAGGTAGATTATATGATAGATAGATCAGTGGTCTGTCATATGGTTCAGGAGGCTTATAAGGAGACTCGAGATCATTCAGTCTAGTTTAGTACTTAAGTTTATTTTGTTGTAGTTTGTATTATAAAGATTTTGGATTGTAAAATAGGGAATCTTCTGTACTAACTAGTGGTAGTATAAACCACTGGTCGAATATGTAACCGTTCTACATGTGATATACAAATTGTGTTTATACAAATCAAATTGTTAATTCTATATGTAGTATATACCTGTATTTATACTTGTCTTTTCTTTATTTTTAGAATCATGACATCAGGACGAAGAAACCAGACCAGAAATGAGACTAATGAACCAAACCCCACCCAACAACTAGTAGACTTACTATTAGGAGCTTTACAAGGTCATCCACTACACCAGCCCAACACAAATAACCCACATAAGTCAGCGTTTAAGGACGTTAAAACCGTTGGAGCACCTCAGTTTAAGGGAACTGTGGATCCAGTTGAAGCCTAAACTTGGGTGACTGAAATGGAAAAGTTCTTCACTGTAACAAATGTAAGTGAGGAACAAAAGACAATCTTTGCAACCTTTTTCTTAAAAGGTGAGGCAAACTTCTGGTGGGAAACAACAAAAACCAGGGCCGATGAAAGGGTAATTCCTTGAGCAAGATTCAAAGAACTATTCTTTGAAAATTATTTTCCACAAACCATGCAAGACCGAATGGAGGTTAAGTTTCTAGAACTAAAACAAGGGGAAATGACTGTATCTCAGTATACAACCAAGTTTAACGAATTGTCTCGTTTTGCCCCACATCAAGTAAACTCTGAGACAAGAAAAACTAGGAGATTTGAGGAAGGGTTGAAACCTCAGATAAGGAGTAGAATATCAATCTTCCAGTTGAAGACGTTTTCAGAGATTCTTGAGAAGGCTATCATAACCGAGACCGAGAATGAAAATCTTCTCAAATTCTATAAGGAGAAGAAGAGTCAGAATGAAGGAGGAAAATTCAAGGGAGAAGTCAGTACATGGGGTAATAATAACAACAAGAGGAAGTGGGATACCACTTTCTCTACTAACTTTAGGGAGAAGGGGAATAATTACAACAATAACAATAACACCACCAACAGAAACCAGAATAACAAGATGGAATGTTGTGTCACATGTGGAAAGAACCATCAGGGAGTATGTCGTAGGAAGGTGGTTAACTGTTATAGTTGTGGTCAGGAGGGCCATTATTCTTCTGATTGTCCTAAGAAGAATAATAATACTATCACTCAAGGTAATCAGAATTTTAAATGTTATAATTGTGGCGCAACGGGTCACATATCTAGAAATTGTCCAAAGAATAGGAACCAAACCAGGGGAGGAAATCAAACCATAAACAACACCCTCAAACCAACAGTAGCAAGAGTTGGAGGTTAGAGTCGTCCAACCGCCAGAACATTTAATATGGCGATGAGGGATACTGTTGCTTCACAGGACGTGGTGACAAGTATCATCCCTATCGACACTTTAAATGCATATGTGTTATTCGACTCTAGTGCTACTTGTTCATTCGTGTCTAATAGTTTTGCTAAAAACTTGAATATGCCATGCGAAGACTTAGACATACCTTTCAATGTAGAAATTGCAAATCGAGAGATAATTCCCGTTAAAACTGTATATAAAGATTGTAACATAGAGATTAAGGGACACAAGTTTCTTGTGGACCTCTTTCCTATACGGTTAAGGGAATTCGATATAATCTTAGGCATGGATTAGTTGGTTAATCATAATGCAATGATTGACTGCCATCAGAAGCGTGTAAACCTAGTGACTGCGTCAAAGTCAAAGGTAGTATTCAACGGTGGTTGCTCACCTAAACGATCTCGATGTCTGACAGTAATGCAAGCGGAGAGATTGCTTAGGAAGGGTTGTACAGGTTATTTGGCATATATAGTAGATACTCGAAAGGAAGGAGCAAAGCTAGATCAAATACCTGTAGTTAGAGAATTTCAGGATGTGTTTCCCGATGACTTACCAGGTCTTCCTCCAGATAGGGAGATCGAGTTTGTTATTGATCTTGCACCAGGTACGGCGCCAATTTCAAAGGCACCATACAGGATGGCACCAGTGGAGCTGAAGGAGTTACTTGTGCAGTTACAGGAACGCTTAAACAAAAAGTACATACAACCCAGTGTTTCACCTTGGGGAGCACCGATATTGTTTGTCAAGAAGAAGGATGAGACTTTAAGGTTATGTGTTGACTATAGAAAATTAAATAAGTTAACCGTAAAGAACAAATATCCTTTACCAAGAATTGATGACCTATTTGACCAGTTGAAAGGGGTCGAACACTTTTCGAAGATCGACCTACGATCAGATTATCATCAATTAAAGGTAAGAAAAGAAGATGTGCCGAAGCCAGTGTTTAGGACACACTACGGACATTATGAGTTTCTTGTGATGTCTTTTGGATTAACGAATGCACCGGCAGCATTCATGGACTTGATGAACCGAGTGTTTAAACCATGCTTAGACAAATATGTCGTAGTGTTCATCGACGATATTTTAGTATACTCAAGAACGAAGGAAGAGCATGCTAAACACTTAAGAAGTGTATTAGAGATATTATGCAAGGAACAACTTTACGCAAAGTTTTCCAAGTGTGAGTTTTGGTTGGAAAGAGTCCAGTTCTTGGGTCATGTAATTGACAAGAATGGAATAACGGTGGATCCAACAAAGATAGAGGCGGTTGTGAATTGGGAACAACCAACAACTCTAACAGAAGTACGAAGTTTTCTTAGTTTAGTAGGGTACTATCGACGTTAGACAAGATTTTTCAAAAATAGTGACCCCGCTAACCAATTTAACTCGAAAGACGGTAAAATACGTCTGGACAGATAAATGTAAAGAAAGCTTCCGAGAGTTGAAGAAACAATTGAGCATGGCACCAATGTTATCCTTACCAGATGATATAGGGGGCCTTGTTATTTATAGTGATGCATCACATAAGGGATTGGGTTGTGTGTTAATGCAACATGGGAAGGTGATTGTGTATGCATCACGACAACTTAAAGATTATGAGAAGAAGTATCCTACGCATGATCTTGAGTTAGCTACGGTAGTATTTGCCTTAAAATTTTGGAGGCATTACTTGTATAGAGAAAAGTGTGAAATATACACAGATCATAAAAGTTTGAAGTATATTTTCACGCAGAAGGAATTAAATATGAGGCAGAGAAGATGGCTAGAGTTGATAAAGGATTTCGATTGTGAAATTTTATATCACCCCGGGAAAGCCAATGTCGTAGCAGACACATTAAGTAGGAAGAACCAAGAAAAGTTGAATATAATAACCAACAACGAGGTACTGATAAAAGAGTTTGACAAACTTGAGATCGAGGTAAGAGTTCCAGTTAATTCCACCCAGAAGTTATTCGTTGTGGAAAATGGTCCAACTTTGTTGGAGAGAGTCAAGGGACTACAGGAGACTGATGCAGAGTGTCAAAAGTGTAAGATTGAAATAACTTATAAGAAGAATGACAAATTTAGAGTGGATAATGTGACACCCCCAAATCCGGGTACCTCAACTCGACAGATTTGGCGCTCACTATACCATACATTCATGACTAACTACCCATGACAAAAGGTAATATAAATAAACTGAATACATCATCTTCCCACAAAGGGGTTACATTTCTAATCTCTTAATCAAGCAAATCCCAGGTTATTTAACCTTTATTACATAAATGCGGAATTAAAACATCAAATTAAATAAGTCTTGTTACAAGAAAACATCAAATGAATAACATGTCTCTCGCTATTTCGGCATCTTGCCCTTGCCTTTACTCGTGGACGGCTCGTCCGATTTTTCTGCCTTAGCTGCAATGTTTTAGTGCAAGAGTGAGCAAACAATTGCCCACAATCATAATAACGATAACAATTAAATAATTAATGAAATAGATTTATAGCTTTCTAAATTCAATCAATAACCAATCGAGATATGAAAGATTAATAGGATACTTGGCTCAAGAACTGATTATAGAATTCAAGGTTTAAGAATTGTATCTGAGGGTCACAAGACCTCGAACTATGTCTTAGGTTAACAAGTATTTCTACTGTAACCTTTAACAGTCTTATAGACTATGGACCATCCATCTCGTACTCAGGGGAATCAGCCCTTGGTACAATATATTGTGCACAAACATTTTAACGATGTCGCGTAATTAATCCCCTATATTAGGGTTGTTCATCTCAGTTTAGCATCAGACTCCGTACCAAAAAGAAACTTGGTTCGGAACAGCTTAAAAATATTCTAAGTCTTTAGAACGCTCATCAACTAAGGACTAGCTGAATCAATAAGGGTTTGCTAGTCTCTAAAGATTTGATTCATCAATAGAGTTTGTACAATAGAAATTCTATTCAAAGTTTGAATAACGATCAATGATCGAACAACAAATGACTGAGGTAAATATAAACACTCGCCATGATAACAACCTTGCTTGAATAATAATAAGCTAAGGTTACTAAGCTTGCTCAATGAAAGTAAACTTGCTTTAAAGGAAATAACAAGTTTAAGGAAGAAAACTTGCCTCGTGCGTAGATTACAGATTAAATAATTCACGTTCTTTAATCGACCTATACATTTTGATTATAAAATGGTAACAATAATTAGTTACAGAACAACATACACTTTAAGATTCGATCTTATCCTATTTCATTGTAACATCTCGATTGTCATTCGATAATCATTAAGTACTTGCTTAACAACCTTCGTGGTATCTCATTAGTCACTTTATAACTTAATTTAAGTTTTAAACTTGTTTATAGCATCATAGTAAAATCACAAAGAAAAATTAAAATTAAAATTTCAGTTACTGTTTCCTTCGTCGGGGCGGGAAAATTCCTTAACAAAAAGCTCGCCGAGGCGAGACCTCGCCGGGGCGAGACTTCGCCGGGGCGAAGATATACAGTTCATTTCTCTCGTCGGGGCGAGAGACTCGGTAGTCATCTCCTACAGTTCGCGAACCAGTGACATTCTAGACCAAATTTTCCGAATTCTACCATCTAATACACAATTTAAACTTACCCAGACATCAAATATGCTAGAAAACAATTACCCAACATGTTTCTAACCAATTTAACCATTATAATACACCTAATCAACTAATTAGAATCCAAAAATTCACTGGTTACACACAATATTCATGTTTTGGCCATTTTAATGAAATCAAACACTGTGAATTCATCTTTCAACCATTTTAATCCATTCTACTTGCATTCTTTTCGTTTTTCATCATATTATCATAATCAAATGTCAATTTACCGGTTAATAACCAAATTAAACATCAATTTCATACTCATAAGCCATACATGAAAATAAAGCTCTGTAAAACCAAAAACTCCATTCTAAAACATGATTTCATGGATTAACACATTCAAATTAATCTATAGCCATCATATAATCATCTAATACATGTTTACTATCAACCATAACCAAGTAATTCATGTATTTAGCATATAAATTCACATACAGTAAAATAGAAATCATATACAGAAAAGTAAAGTAATAAGAATATAGTGAAGAACTTTTAAAAAGGATTATACATTTGAGCTAAACAAGATGATTTCCTAGCTTAGCAATTCTTTTACTTCTCCTACTCAATTCACAAAACTCTCAATTTTTCTCTTCTTCTCTGTATTTTCTTTCTTCTCTTTTCTCTTTGTTAAACTCTGTGTTTTTCTTTCTTTTAAAAAAAATAAATTGATTACTAACTTTAACGTAGCCTAGCTATCAATTTGTCAGTTAAAGAAAAACAAAGGGTTAGGCCTTGTTTGGCAAATCCAAATACCAAATAATCCATTTTTACCAACCAAGGGTCACAAGGCCTTGTTTGGTTTAACTAAATAAAACCCTTTCTCCATTTATTTTAATAATCCATTTTACTATATAGTCTTAATTGTCACACTATTAATTTAATTAAACTTATTATTAAATAAATTCAATTAAACCTTATTAATTTAATTAATAATTATATTTAACCAATAACAATAATACCAAATAAATTATCTTATTCCAATAAATTATTTAATCAAATAAATCATTTAATCATCTAATTTAATTATTAAATTAAATTAGAATAAACACATCAAATCACATTTAAATAACATTTAACATAAATTCTTTCACCATAACTTTATAAATTATTTATTGTACTCAATAAATAAATTAACAAAAATATTTATATAACTCAATAAATATTTTTATTATTCACAAAAATCGCATTCGTTACATCATTTCCTCCTTAAAAGGATTCTGTCCCCAGAATCGCAATGCAATTAATTCGTCTGTTACATTCTCCCCTCCTTACAAAGATTCTGTCCCCAGAATCGCGGTACAAAAATTAAACAAACAATTGAGGATAACTCTGCACCATTTTCTCTTCGAGTTCCCACGTAGCTTCTTTAGCACAGTGGTTCCTCCAGATTACCTTAACAGAAGGTATCACTTTACTTCTGAGAACCTGCTCTTTCCTGTCTATTATCTGTACAGGTACCTCTTCATAGGTTAAATCTTTCTCAAACTGTATTGGTTCATATTCGATTACATGTTTATAATCAGGCTTATACGGTCGTAGCACCGATATGTGGAAGACATTATGAATGTGGTCTAACTCGGGAGGTAAAGCTACCTCATAAGCTACCTCACCCACTCTTTTTAGCACCTCAAATGGTCCGATAAATCGTGGACTGAGCTTACCCTTTTTACCAAATCTGATTTTTCCTTTCCAGGGAGATACTTTGAGAAACACAAAACTGCCGACGTCGAATTCTCTATTTTGTCGGTGTTTATCAGCATACTTTTTCTGCCTATCTTGAGCGGCTAACAATCTGGCTCTTATCACCTTGACGATTTCAGCAGTTTGTTGTACCAGCTCGGGTCCCAATAGTCGACGTTCACCAATCTCATCCCAACATAATGGAGTTCTGCACTTCCTTCCATACAAGGCTTCATATGGCGGCATTCCAATACTCGCGTGATGACTATTGTTATAAGCAAATTCGACCAAAGGTAAATGATCATCCCAGTTACCTTTAAAATCCATAACACACGCTCTCAGCATATCCTCCAACGTTTGAATTGTTCTTTCGCTCTGGCCATCGGTTTGAGGATGGTAGGCTGTACTCATTCTCAACTGCGTCCCCAAACACGCTTGCAGACTCCTCCAAAATTTTGATGTGAAACGTGGATCTCTGTCTGATACAATTGATACTGGAACTCCGTGCCTTGAGATAATCTCTTTGACGTATAACTTTGCCAGCTGATCCAAAGTGAATCTGATTTTGATTAGCAAGAAATGCACTGATTTCGTCATTCTGTCAACTATGACCCATATTGCGTCATAACCCTTCTGAGTAATTGGAAGCCCTACCACAAAGTCTATTGTGATATGCTCCCACTTCCATTCTGGTATCTCCAAGGGCTGTAACAAACCACTTGGTCGTTGATGCTCTACTTTGACTTTCTGACAAGTTAAGCACTTCGCAACACACTCAGCAACTTCCCTTTTCATGTTTGGCCACCAGAAATGTTGGCGAAGATCCTGGTACATCTTTGTACTTCCCGGGTGTATCGAAAATCTTGAACTATGAGCTTCGTTCAAAATCTCCTCTCTGATTGCCAGCATTGGCGGTACCCAGATTCTACCTTCAAATCTCAGCAACCCTTCAGTATCAATTTTATATTTAAGCTCTTCTCCCTCAAGCACTCTTTTTCGTATCTTAACACATTCCTCATCCTGAAGTTGCGCTTCCATCACCTTATCCACCAAAGTTAGTTGGGTTTCCATCTGGAACAATTTTTCATTAGGCTCTGCCAGACCCTTCGCCTCTAACTCCAATTTAGCCATTTTCGCTACAAGCTTCTCCTGAGCAGTTAACAAAAATAGTTTCTCCTGACCTTTTCTACTCAAAGCGTCGACAACCACATTAGCCTTCCAAGGATGGTATAGAATTTCACAATCATAGTCTTTGATCAATTCTATCCATCTCCTTTGCCGCATATTCAAATCCTTCTGTGTGAAAATATACTTCAGACTTTTATGGTCTGTATATATTTCACACTTCTCCCTATAGAGATAGTGCCTCCATATTTTCAAAGCAAACACCACGGCTGCTAACTCCAAATCATGGGTTGGATACCCTTTTTCATAGTCTTTTAGTTGGCGCGATGCATATGCAATAACCTTACCATTCTGCATAAGCACACAACCAAGTCCCTTATGTGATGCGTCGCTATATACCACAAAATTTCCTGTATCATCTGGCAAAGACAACACAGGTGCCGAACTTAATCTCTTCTTTAGTTCTTGGAAGCTCTCTTCACACTTCTCCGTCCAAACGAACTTCACTGATTTTCTTGTTAAATTCGTCAACGGAGTGGCGATCCTGGAGAAGTCTTGAATAAAACGCCTGTAATAACCTGCCAAACCTAGGAAACTCCTCACTTTTGACGGTGTTTTCGGCTAATCCCAGTTCACCACAACTTCAACTTTTGATGGATCCACCGATATGCCGTCCTTATCAATCACATGCCCAAGAAATTGAACACGCTCCAACCAAAATTCGCACTTTGAAAATTTTGCATATAATTTCTCTTTCCTTAACACCTTCAGTGTCACCCTCAAGTGCTCCACGTGTTCTTCCTGAGTTTTGGAGTAGACCAAAATGTCATCTATGAATACCACTACAAACTTATCCAGAAATGGTTTGAATATTCTATTCATTAAGTCCATAAATGTTGCAGGTGCATTTGTTAAACCAAATGACATAACCAAAAACTCATAGTGACCATATCTAGTTCGAAATGTCGTCTTTGGTATGTCTTCCTTTCTCACCTTTAACTGATGGTACCCACTTCGCAGATCTATCTTTGAAAAATATCTTGCTCCCTTCAATTGGTCAAACAGGTCATCGATCCTTGGCAACGGATACTTGTTTTTAATCGTGACCTTATTCAAATCTCTATAATCAATGTAAAGACAAATTGATCCGTCCTTCTTCTTGACGAATAACACCGGCACTCCCCACGACGAAACGCTCGGTTGAATATACTTTTTATCCAACAGCTCTTGCAATTGCACCATCAACTCCTTCATTTCTACCGGAGCCATTCGGTATGGGGCTTTTGATATAGGGGTTGTACCCGGTGCTAGATCAATTACAAACTCAATTTTCCTATCTGGCGGTAATCCTGGCAAATCATCAGGAAACACGTCCGCAAAATCCCTAACTACCGGTATCTCCTCCAGCTTTGCACCCATCTTTCGGGTATCAACTATATAGGCTAGATATCCTACACATCCTTGTCTCAACATCTTTCTGGCCTGCATCATCGTCAGACAACTCGTTTGTCTAGGAGACTTGCTACCATAAAATACTACCTTTGACGGAGTCATAAGGTTTACACACTTCTTTTGACAATCAATAACTGCCCCATGATTGAACAACCAATCCATTCCCAGAATGACGTCAAACTCCCCAAGACGAATTGGGATCAAGTTTACTGTCATCACATGACCCTTAATGTCTACCTGACAGTTTTTGTAGACAAACTTAACAGGAATCACTTCTCTATTCGCAATTTCTATATTCATAGGGTAATCTAACTCTTCCTGAGTTAACTCTAATTTCTTAGCAAAATCATCGGATATAAATGAACAAGTAGCACCCGAATCAAATAATACGTAAACATTCACACTATTGACCGGAATGATACCTGACACTACATCCTTTGACTACACAGCATCCTGCACCGTCATGTTGAATGTTCGAGCGGTAGGTCGATTGGGCTGCATCGGTCCTGTGATAGTCAGATTGCCACCACTGCTGTTCCCCTTTCCTGCACTAGCTCCACCTGTAGTTTTCTTAGGGCAATCCCGTGCAAAATGATCCTTCGACCCGCAAATAAAACATGCGCCCTTCTTCGGACTAGGGCAATTCGGTGCGATATGACCCTCCTGACCGCAGTTAAAGCATACTCTCTTACCCTTCAAGCAAACACCCACATGGCTCTTTTCGCAGTTACTGCATACCTCCACCTTCTTTTTCTGACTTCCCTGCTGGCTGCCACCAGAGTTACTATCACTCCACTTTCTCTTTTGATTGCTACCACCATGGTTAGCACTTGCTTTTTTATCATTCTCACTCTTCTTTTTCTTCTGCTCTTGATTGTATTTAGACAGAGCATCACTCCCTCCTTCAGCGATAATCGCCTTTTCTAACACTGCCGCAAATGAATTCAGTTGAAACATCGATACTCGGCTATACAGCCAGGGCTTCAGTCCTTGTTCAAACCTTCTAGCCTTTCGCTCATCCGTGTTGACCTGATATGGCACAAACCTTGCCAACTCATTGAATTTTGCAGCATACTCAGGTACTGTCATGGTACCTTGCTTCAACTCTAGAAACTGCACCTCCATTTGATTTTGCGCGCTTGCCGGAAAATAGGTCTCGAAAAATATTTCCTTAAATCGCTCCCACGGTATTATCCCTTGCCCACCTCGGGTTTTATTAGCTTGCCACCAGTAGCTTGCTTCTGATTTGAGCATAAATGTTGCAAATGCAGTCTTCTGGTCCTCGTTGGCCCTAGCAACATCAAATACTTTCTCCATCTCCATGACCCAGGTTTGTGCCTCGATCGGATTCATAGCCCCTTGAAATTCTGGGGGTCCAACAGCCGTTAATAGATTTACCAGCTGGAGCTTGCGGTTGATTTGCAAATGCTCCCGTTAATAGATTTACCAGCTGCTGCATTGGATTAGCGTTGACTTCTTCGTTGTTATTGGTGGATCCCTCAGGGGTCTGTTGACGGGTTTGTCTTCTTGGCGGTATCTTACTGTTAAGAATTCGCGCTATTAGATTATTATTCAATTACTCAAACATTTAAGTCTTAACTTAAACATTTATAAACAACACTTAACACATAGCACATCTGATAAACTTTCGCATTTTTATTCATTTACTGCTTCAAAACATAATAAAAATAGCATCATAGTTATTTACATCATCTTTCCTGAAATCATAAAGTTTCAGGATTACATCATTATTCTATCCCATTATATAAAACTGGGATTTACAACTTATTAATCTTCATAGATTTTTTTTTATACTAGCACCTCTAGTCCTAATCTATGATGACATCCCATGGCACACAGCTTCCTCGCGTTCCTGCTCCATAATACGAGTCACCATCCTTCGACCCATTATATCTGGATGACGATGAACTCGATCTGAGCTCTATCTACTGTGGTGTGAAAAACATACTCCATCTCATCAATCTTGGCCTTCTTTGACCGCACCTCACAGTCAACACGATCTGCGCGATTAGCCTCCCTTAACCAAGCGTTTTCAGCTCTAACCCGCTTAGCTGTCTCCTCTTTCAATTCATCTCGTACAATTTCGTTCCTAGCCAACAACCGGCCCCGTCGGTACTCTGATTGAGCTAGTCTCTGCTCGACCTCTGCAAGACGTGATGAAAGGTCTTGAATCTCGACATCCTTCTGCTCTAGAGCGGCTTGACATTCCATAACTTGATCTTCTAACTCCTTCTTTTGACTCTCTTCATGAACCAGCTTCCACTCCATGTCCCCAAGACGTATATCGAGCTCCTCAATCTCACTGTTCTTCTACTCTAAGACAGTCTGTCGCTCAGCCAGCTGCCCCTCTAACTCCTCCACTCTATCTTGCAACTCTATGTTGCGGTCATACACCTGCTCGTACATCTGAACACCGAAGGAAGATAGTGGTATCTCCTCAGGGTCTTCTTCCTCCTCCTCAACCTCCTCCGGATCCTCCTCAGGATCAGTCTCAGGCTCGTACTCGGGACCTACAACTGTGATCAATGGGGATGGCTCCCTCTGCACTAGCTGCTCCTGAACTACATGAATATCCCGGGGCTCCTCCTCCCTAGCCTGGCTGGGTCTATATCAGTCATCCTGCCACCAAAATTTTAAATTTTAATTACTACTCGATAATACTCGCGAGCACATAAGTTTGTTATCAAATAAGCACATAACACATAATCATTTTATTGTCTTTTATGAATTTTCGAAATCCATTCCTTAGAACTCGATAAGAGTTTATCACCACTATATTCTCTATTTTCTAAAAGGCTACTACCCTAAGGTTTTCCCACCTAAAGGTTCATAACCTATCAGCTCTGATACCAACCTGTGACACCCCTAAATCCGGGTACCTCAACTCCACAGATTTGGCGCTCACTATACCATACATTCATGACTAACTACCCATGACAAAAGGTAATATAAATAAACTGAATACATCATCTTCCCATAAAAGGGGTTACATTTCTAATCTCTTAATCAAGCAAATCCCAGGTTATCTAACCTTTATTACATAAATGCGGAATTAAAACATCAAATTAAATAAGTCTTGTTACAAGAAAACATCAAATGAATAACATGTCTCTCGCTATTTCGGCATCTTGCCCTTGCCTTTACTCGTGGACGGGTCGTCCGATTTTTCTGCCATAGCTGCAATGTTTTAGTGCAAGAGTGAGCAAACAATTGCCCACAATCATAATAACGATAATAATTGAATAATTAATGAAATAGATTTATAGCTTTCTGAATTCAATCAATAACCAATCGAGATATGAAAGATTAATAGGATACTTGGCTCAAAACTGATTATAGAATTCAAGGTTTAAGAATTGTATCTGAGGGTCACAAGACCTCGAACTATGTCCTAGAGTAAAGAAAAAATGGATGGATGATATAGATTAAAGAAAAAATGGATGATGATATAGATTAAAGAAAAAATGGATGGATGATATAGATTAAAGAAAAAATAGATGGATGATATAGATTAAAGTATGATAATTGATGTGTGGTAGATATTGGTTAAATTTTTGCTATAAATAGGAGGGCTTAGCATAAGAAAATTCACAACTTCCTTACTTACATTTTCTTTCACTCTCTTAAAATTTCTTATTGTAAGTTTCTCTCTAAGTATTCTAAGCTACCTCAAGTATTAGTAAATATCATCTAGAGTACTACATTTGTATTCCAATTCATTCCAAGCTAGGTCTTTGTTGCATTCTTCTTTGAATTCCCAAGTGAAATTTTCTTATGTACAATAGCACTTTAGAAAAATCGTAGTAAATTCATCCTTTATCGGAATTGAGTGATTCCAAAGTCTGTTTTCATTAGTTTTTCGTCCTCTACAACTTTGAAGAAGGAAGAAAATTCATCTGATATCATCTTTGTATCTTAAAATGCTAAAAACTGTAACCTGTCCTGATTTTCGTCAATATTTTCAGCCCTAATTTTGAAAATTCATAACTTAGTCATATTAACTTCGAATGAAGTGATTCTTAAGTCTATTTCATGTATCTTTTCGAGAATTACAATTTTTGTCAACACATAAATAGATTTTGAAAACTCTAGAAGAACCAAAAGTCAGATTCTTTACTGTTGCAAAGACGAACAAGGAGGGAATTGTTCGGCTATTAATTCTGTGTTTCACAATATTGAGGTAAGGGGTGATCATTCTTTGATACTCGTAAATGATATTATTTCCTTTCATACTCGTATGGAATATCATTTCTTTCATACTCGTTAAAGGGTTATCATTCTTTCATACTCGTAAGGGATATCACTTTCTTTCATACTTCTAAATCTAAACTTATTATGGTAAGTATTGTCTCTATAATTCCTGAAAAGATTAGAAATTCCTTTGAGATTTACGCTTCATATAGTATCATTTCACTTGAGATCATATTTATCTGAACTTTTCTTATTGAATATTAATTGTCATCTTTGAAAAATAAATCTTGAATATCATTCTTGAATTTGACTCCACAATTAGGCATTATATTGTCAATTTGGACATTATTAGACTCTAGACAAATAAATATCAAACCTCGAATGTTTATTTTTTATTTTATTATTCTGATTATTCTGTCCATTCTTCATATCATTGTTATTATACAAATCATCAAGACTAAATTGTTGAGAATGTGTTAGCCTTTGTGGCAAATGGTGAAAGTTTTGTTTAGCTTTTGTGACAAGAAACTGTTGACTGGTATGATTATAACCAAAGGCTGTAGACTAGTATGATCATATCCATTGGTGTTACAGTTGAATGTTTTTGGCGTAGGGTGTAAAGACGATATGATGGTTGAATGTCTTTGGCGTAAGTTGTAAAGACGATATGAGTGTTGAGTGTTTTTAGCCTTTTGTGACAAGGATGAACTGTTGATTTGCATGATTATGAACAGGAACTGTGAATTATTATACTCATGATCTTTGGTGTTACAGGCAAAAACAAGTGGTGAAAGTTCTCTTTAAAGAGAAACTGTTGATTGGTGTTACACGGATAAAATATTGATGGTGAATGTTTTAATTGGAGAAGACAGTAGATATTATAATCTATTTGACTCTTTGAATGGTTTGCTCATTCCGCTGCAGATATTTGTTGAAAACTTATAAAACTTATATCATCTACCATATGTTCTAAATATCTGATTTATTGCTGTTGAAGGCTATTGATAATTTATTTATCTTAGTCATGATATTGTTTACCAGGCTATTTGTGCTCACCCTTTTGCTTCACAATTCCTTTCAGGTAATAAAAGTGTAGCTCAGTCTAGCGGGAAAAACAGGGGAATGGAGTGATGGTCCAAGTTTGTAGATGAAGTAATCCTCAGTATATTGTAAAATAGTGTGGCAATGATTGTATTAAGAACTTAATTTGGGTCTGAATACTGTCATACTATGTACGCCCCAATTATTATACTGAGAACTTAAAATATGTGTGTTGTCGTATTTTACACGATATTATAATAGTTGTAAATAGGAAAATTTGGATTTGTATTTTGTAGTATGTATTTTGGCGACTCATAAATTGGGTTGTGTGGCCCCAATTTTGGGGGGGTCACAGTTAGTATCAGAGCTTAGGGATATGATCTCTGGTGGAATCAGCTCAAGCTGGAGTCGGCAGTGAGTAAACCTGTTAGAAACAGGGACCTCCATGGTGGTATGATTGTAAGACCCCGAATTTTTAATAAAGAGAATTTAATTTTTTTTATAATTATTATTCTAAACAGTAAGGTGTTAAATTGATAAAATGTTAAAGTTACGGGTGAGATGTGCAAATTATAAAAAGGTATGTCAGGAAATATTCGTCCTATCGGGTAATATTCCTTTTGTCGAAAAATATTCGTTCTGTCGGGAAATATTATATTCGGTAAAGTACGACGGCGCCAAAATAACCAATCATTGATGGGCCCCACAATGGAATAACTGTCGGATATAAAAAGGTATGTTGGATTTTGTAGTATATATTTTGGCGACTCATAAATTGGGTTATGTGGACCCGATTTTGGGGGCGTCACAATGATGCCATTGACGACCCCGGGGATAGGTATCCAAACCCAAGGTAGTAACTGGGCGAAGGCACGGAAACCTCTCATAACCCCAGAACTGAAAAAGAACAACAACAATTACATCAATCAAAATGGCAAAAGCATATTGAACTAGGAAAAAATAAAGAGCGAAAGGAGGCTTACCAAGAGAAAAGGGAAGAAGCCAAGCCAAGCCAAGCATCAGTCTGTCCCTTTGAGCAAAGACACATACCCTGGAGGAAATAGGCAAATATGAACGAGCCCCAGTCATACTCCCCGATACGATCCACATCTCGGATGGCGCCTACTATGCTAAAATGAATGGTGGAAGAGTTATTCCCCAGGAAATAACCCCTCATAATGATCAGGAAGAGTCGACGAAGAAGCCGATCACGTTGGATGGGGTCCGCAGGAAACGACTCAGATAAAGCTTCTCTAACAGCATCAATCGCCAATGCTCCAGAACAAATGTTATGGGCCTTAAAGACCCTATCACGAGGAAAGAATCCCAGCAATGTACAGACGGCGGTGGGAGAAATGGTGGGCTCCAAGGCGACCCGACGGCCAGAGAACTCTATGCCCGTAATGTAACGCCAATTCCAAGGTGTCACCATCACCTCGCAGTCCAATAGATGAAAAGACTGGGTCTCATAGAACCATCTCTCCGACAAAGCGTGAAGATAACCCAGGGGCAACATCGGAGCGCTATAGTAAAGAAATGCTCGAAGCCCCGGGAATGTACTCGAGCCCGGTAATGATCATAGAGGGTGTCGTAAAAGGAGTAAACGTTAAACTAGTTGCCCCAGGGCTGCATGCCCTCCAGGACCTGCAATGCCAGGAATTCAGACAACTACTACAAGAAACCAAAATGACTCAAAGGGTTTGTGAATATACCTCGTTAGCGCACAAGTACGCTGACGGATGGCGACTTAGATCGAGCCCTAAAAGGTCTGGAATGGCTACTCGGGCGCTAGGAAATGAGTGACTGCGCACGGATGGGACAACCCCGTCAACATCTGGAAGATCCTCCTCCACAACATCATCGTCAGCGTGATCTACAGCAATCTTCGAATACAGGCCTTCGCCAGACGTCGAGTCTGCCTAGTAACTATAGGAGATGGAGCAGCAGCAGCCCTGCGACGACAAACCCCCGAGGATGCTCATTGGGTCGAAGTGTAGGGTTTTGGACACATAAACGCAGTGAAATTTAAAATTTTAAAACAATTTTCCAAAACCCTAAAACAGGATCCATGCAAAAAGAACAAATTAATTCAGAGGTTTAGATTTGTTTTACCGATTATCCGAGCTTGAATGGAACAATGAAATTCTGAACGGCTTCGAATCTCCAACGCAATCCAACGGAACTGCGTCTCTACGGTATCCACACGAACGTCCCACAAATCGTCACATGATCTGAAGCAAAGAGAACTCCGGTACTAGCCGCCAAGATCTGGATTTTCTCAAGTGTTGCTCTCAACTCTCTTTTCTAAAACGGCTAGGGTTTTTTTTTCTTTTTGGTTTCACGTAAACAAGACTGCTGATATATCAGATATATATAGCGTCCAAAAAGTTAAGCAAAACCCTAATCCTATTAGAAAAGTAAAATCCGAATTTTTATATATATTATATTTTAATTAAGTCTTACTTAATTAATATACATATATATACAAATTATCCTGTTAATTTAAATTCGTAATTTAAATATTATCAATCATATTGACATATTTAAATCCTTATAATTTAAATTAATTCTCTTTTAATTACGTTCTAAGTGTGTGACCCTATAGGTTATTATTATATTAGCAATAATTTTAAAATAAAATTATAAACAGTGAGTGGCATCTAGTAATGCATCACTGCTACCCAAATAATAATAAGATCGCTGACTCGATGCAACCTTTTCGTGACCAATGTTTCAATGTAATTTAATCCTTTTAACCTTGACATCCTAGATTAAACTCGAGCCATGGAATGTGTTATACTCTTTATAATTTAATCTGAGTTTTCTTGATCAATGAGTAGACTATATAAAACAAATCACTATTTGAGCATGGCCATGCATTTCATAGTCCTACTCAATCAAGAGGCCTATAGATATCACCCCTAATATATAGGAGGGTTAAATTTCATCTAAATCACTCATATTCCTCACACGATTCATGATGTACCCAATAATCACCTTTATTGTCCACCCTATTAAAGGTGACCTTTGATGATATCAAAGTACATAAATTATCGTATAGTAATATAGTGATTTCAGGTCGGAGGACCATTACATCATTGTCACTATGAGAATTGCTTATGACACTTTGCATAATGCTCCACGTAGAATTCTCATGATGGGTCTGTCCAGTACATTGTTCTCTAACATGTACCTATGCATTGACTTAATATCTCATATATTAATGACCAATGAGATTTGGCCATCAGTCAATCCACATACTAGTCTCAATGTATCATTGTTGTCCCATTCTCAATGATACTCGACTAGGGACATTTAAGAGTAATGATACTAATTGTAATTATATAATCTCATGTTCAAGTCTCATACTTGAAGCTATATAATTTGTATCATTATTCTAAGGACTTTTATTATGCTAACATTTATATAACACAGTAAATGAAACCATAATAAAATAATTAATTTATTCAATCAAATATCAAAAGAAATGTTAAGTAATTACATCAAATAATTGGCCTCTAGGGCATAAACTCTAACACGAAGAACTACCCGGATCCATAACTAAACAACAATAAACATGAGGTACACCCTGACTAATCCTATATTAATGTCAAATGCATTTAGACATAGCATCATGCATATTCTGTACGAGCATTGGGGGAAATCCTACGTTATCATTCCTAGGTGACTAAGCTCAGGCATCTGGCTCTCGAAAAATTTCGACAGAGTCTCCCCTGAAATATAGAATATTCACAATCACAGGCATGCATGTATGTATGACCATTTAACAGGTCCCCAAGGCACAACGCAAGAAATAGGTATAACATACGATTCTTACAATTTAGAATTTTAGTATAAATCGAACAAAGGCAAATAACATTGATAAAAATATCCCAAAAATAGGAAACTTGCATTAGAAGTCAACTCTCACATTAAAGCATGTAATCTTTTACCAAAAATGTACGCTAAAAACCGATCTCATGTTACGAAAATTCTTACATCCACGGGTCCAGCATATTAAAATACATGCATGCATCAGAACGAAATATTTTTATCAAATCATTACAGCATACATGGTTGATACATTGCATTCTAATTAACTAGCATCCATAATGCAATAAAACAAAATTAAAAACACATAAGAATTATATGAATACGTTACCTATGAGTAAACGAACAAATGTACGGAGATGAAAATAGCAGAATCAGATCCCACTGAGCAGAATGTGCGAAAGGGCGCGTGGAAAAATAAAAGAATATGAAAAGAAGAAGTAAAAGAACACAAGAAGAATGAAAGAAATGAGTCGCGCGAGTGGGATATACCTACTGCGGGCAGCCACAGATGCACCTGCAACCAATCCTAGTGAGCCCCACCCCTCTTATTTTGATGCACATGAGGTCAAAACGCGTCCCTTTCGGTCCAAATAGGTGTAACCTCCAGGAAATGTGCATTTTTGAAGCCTAAAAACATCATTTTTGGGCAATAATGGTCGTGAGAATCAGAAATTTGATATCAGTGGGTCTTAAGATACCAATCAATGGAAAATGATAAAAAAACGAATCAAAAATGAGAAAACGGGAAAAGACAGATCAAGAATGAGAAAAGATAGACAAACACTAAAAAAAGGTGTCTCTCCTTGTGTTTAAACGACATTAAATTCGTTGGGGACGAGACTCAACAAAAAGCCTTAGGGACGAGACCTGGTGATTAAACCCATTAGGGACGAGACTCAACAAAGAAATGTCAGGGACGAGACCTAGTGATTAAACCCGTTGGGGACGAGACTCAACAAAGAAACTTCAGGGACAAGACCTGGTGATTAAACCCGTTAGGCACAAGACTCAACAAAGAAACGTCAGGGACGAGACTTGACGATCAAACACGTTGGGGACGAGACTCAACAAAGGAATGTCAGGGATGAGACCTGATGATCAAGCCCGTTGGGGATGAGACTCAACAAAAACGTGGGGGACGAGACCCGACGATGCAAATCAACAAGGGAATCGGAAACGAGACCCGGTAATGTCAATTCAATGATAATTTCCCCAACAAAATTATATAACATTAAAGTTAAAATGCTTCACTCCCATTGCATTATATGATAATTGACTTGCATTCTTTTATATGATCATCTTGCATTGTCAAATATATCTTATCATGCATTGGGTGTCTATATCTTTGTTGTGCTCATTTTATTGCATTGTATAAACATGACAAAGAGAGGCATCTGTAGATACCCAAAATTTTTGCATATATCTTCTAACCCTGGTATGAGGGCAAAAGAGACATTTTAGCTAGAGGACGAGACGTCCAAACAAAGGATTTTGGGACTCAGACCAAAGTACGAGGAGTCGTCGCAACGACTACGAAGTAACAAGTTATTTAGGGCATGACGGTCGCCTAACTAGCATCAACGGGAAGATTTATTTTTGCAATTTGCTCCATCTTTCCAGATCCGAAATTAGCCTAACCCTATGTCATTGCGTAAACCTCGAAAAGAGCTTTCCGGAATGGTATGGCACATCTCCTAACTCTTCCCGAATTGAAAGTTACAGACATTTCAACAAACGAGACGAAGAACAGACGGCACGGCACAAAAATCGAGGCACATGGGCCCACCTGGGTCAGGCGTAGATGTACCTGTGGTCAGCCGCATATACACCTGCGGCGATTTTCAGCAGATTTTTCAAATGAGAGGAATCTTAGAAAGAGAAAGTGAGGAATCTTAAAGAGAGAAAGTGAGGTATCTTAGAAAGAGAAGCTCGAGATTTTGCTTAAATTTGTTAGATTTTCTTCAACTTTATATTAGATTAGGTAGATCTATATACATTTGAGAGCAAGGAGGTGTCAAATCTTGTTTCCCAAGGTGAAAGATTCAATCTTTCTTATAAATTCAATGTAGATCTATTAGATCTCTTGTGTTTTGCTCATTGTTGTGCTTTAAGTTCGTTTGTCTTTAAATTATCATATCTTTTATCGAGTCTCCTTTAGATTTAGATCATTTTTATCTGTATTTTTATCTTGTCATTGTCAAAGTTTGAATCTTTTCACTAGATCCACCATAGATCTAGCCTGAATCTAGCTTATTAACGGTTTCAAAGTTTAAAGCTTTAACCTTTTTGCTAGATCCTGCTTAGATCTATTGTGGATCTAGTCATTTATAATGTTTTAAGTCAATTTTATAAGTACTCCGCAAAACCCTAGATTCATATCTAGTGGTGAGGGGGTCCTACCTACCCGTCGTCAAGGGATTCTAATAATTGAATCACCTGATAGTTAGTTTGGGATATATTCCTCGATTTAAATCTCTATTATGTCATTGAATAGATTATTGGGAATCTTAGATCCACGGATCTAAGTCCCCGTTAATGGATTTCATTAATACATATAGTCCCTCGCGATGTTGGTTTCAGTTGTGCAATCTACGAGATAGGGTTACGGGAGCCCTTTCATAAATCTTCTTTTATCATTTATTTCCTTGTTTTTATGTATTGTTTATCACGATGTGAGCTTAGGAATATTGGAGTCGGGATCCTTGAAATAGATCTTGACATGATTCCCACGATGGACATTATTTCTATTGTAAAGTTATTATCCGATCATTGTAAATATAAATTCGGGCCTTAAAATGGTATCGAGGGTTCATCCCATGAAAACCGAATTTAGGGCCCCGTGCTAGTGAAAATTGTGATTGCAGGTGTTCGGGGCTATTGAGATGGCTTTCATGCTCACAGGATCGCCCCGACCCTATTTTGATGCTTAATTTTCCGGTTATCACCAAAAAACGATTTCTAAACAAAACGACAAAGATTTTCTAAAATAAAACTCAAATCGCTCGGATTAGTAAGACCACTTTTAAATTAAAATTGAAAGTAGCGATGAATCTCGATTCCTATTTGGCGAAGGGTTTGAAAATCATGTTTTCCAAAATGTCACCCAAAAAACGGTTTCTATCAAAATCATAAACTAAAATGAACCTTTTTCATCAAATCCAATCCCTCGTGCATAGGTTCAAAGAGGTTCTAAGCTCCTTTCAAAATAATGCATTTCTCACGATTTCGATCCAAAGCTAGATAGCGATTTCCTTCAAAATCACACACACACATACATACACATATTTCACACTTAGGAAAATAACAAGATGTGGTAACCGTGTTTTCACGGAAGTCGGGGGATGCCTAACACTTTCCTCTTGCTTAAGCAAGCCCCCTGAACTCTATGAATCTCGGTTTCGAGACCAATTTTACGGAGTCACACATTGGGCCATATTGCGAAAAAAATCTAAAAATTCGGATGATTTGGTACATCCATTTAAATCTTTACCAACTGGCAGCTCTATCTAATTGGCTCATCACTAAAATCAACTTTTCAAAAACTTCGCTGGCATTTATATCGATTTCTTCCTAAAAATCACCCTTTAAGTGAAATGAATAAATCGAAATCTTAAAAAGAGGTAGAAACACGAAAAATAGGAAAAATTTCCAGTGTTGACAACTCAAATATCAACAATTTAAATATTTTCATCTACTAAATATTCTTGAGTAATAAAAATTAAGTGAGCGGTAACTCCACTAAATACAGTAGAATACCCATATTTGGATTCCAGGAAGTCCAGATTGGATCATCCATAAGTATAGAAACAATTGTATTTTTATAATTGAGAGTTGCAATTGTATAATACTTATATAACAAAGGTCACCAAAAATAATTATCTGTCATTAAATTCAACTTGTTTTTATAAACTGACAAAATAATTTTACATTTCAAACGGCTTGAAATCAGGATTCGAAATACCCTAGTATTATGTCATGGGAACCCCAAGTTTTCCAAACTAACTAGTTCTTGAAGATCGTAAGAACCTTTGTCCCAAGATGTACAATCATTGGCTAAAGAAGTTCCTCGGTTTCTTTCAAGACCAAGTTTTGCTGAAAGATCATTGTATTTCTCTTTTAAGACACTAACTAGCTGCAGCCAAAACTATTTTCCTTAGTGGAGCAAGAAAGTAAAGTGAAATATCTTTCCTTAAGATTTGATTTATGGTCTAAGCAAAGTTCTTCCTTTCAAACATCTCTGCTAGGCAATATTCCAAATTTCTTCTCCATAAGTGTGAAAACTAAAGTCGTTTAGTTGAGTATAAGAAAAGTTAAGTATTTCGTGTGACAGAATGTCTTCTGGAAATAGTTTTACGAGCAAATTGCAAAACTGTTCACTCATGTCGATACTGAATTGCATCACAGACAATAATGTTTTAATTTTTACAATGTAATAACCAATGTTTCATTTTTTTACAAAACTGTCTACTCACAAATTTTGATCAAAATTAGTCGATGATGAGCATATCATGCGAGTATTAAAGGGGCAAAATTATCAGCTTTACATTACTAGATAAGCTGAAGGCATTGCCTTGATTTTATTCCTGTAACAATAATTCACCCTATTCTTACTGCAGAATACTGATTAGAATAAGACCCTGAGAATAGGGCTTAGAGCTGCTGCTTTTTTGTTTCTCCTCCTTCAAGCACGATTGCTTAGTTCTTAACGTTATATTTGTATGCATATAACCTCATTTTTGAACTTGTAAGGTGGTTAGACCTGTAGGAAACGATTTTCAAATAAATTAATAATTTTTATTTTTAAAAATTATTATTCCAAGATCTTTCTCATAATTTAGCATAATCAAAAATTATATTACATACCTCGTGCTCGGTTGTAGCACAATGGAGAATTTTTAATTATTCTGATGATGAATTTTTCTCCCTTCTGATCTTCCTCCCTATGACCCTTATTTTGATATCACGTACTTTTCTGAGTGTGGGCTCAAAATACTGCAGAGTGATAGAATATATAGAGTCCTCAACTCCTTGATAATTATCAGGATATTTGAAAACTATTCTGATATATTTTATCCTGCTATTTGGTTATATCTTAATAAGGGCTAGAGTGGGGATCAAATAGGATTCTATAATTCTAGCTCCAATATAATACTAATTTCTGATTAACTCTTTAATCAATTAGAATTATATTAATTATAACTAATTCCACTAAATAGTCATAATTGCACTCTAGAATTAAAAGAATTAAAATTAATTAATTAAAAATCCTTCCACTATTAGTATCTTGCAAAAATACTCCTCTACAATAATATCCATAAACGCGTATAGGAATAAAACTGTTAACCCATTACGTTTACTGCTTATATCCTTGGTTACATAATTTATAAACTTTTGATCACACATTAATTTAATAAATTAAATTAATACTTTAGTAATTTGAATTACTAAAATACTTGGCCAAGATTCTGGTGATCAACCAATAAATTATATCAAGGGGATATTATAATTTGATTGTAGAATTCCATCTTGAAAAATACATGTTCCTAATTTTATAACATATATCACCCAACATATTGAGGTATTGATTGTATTAAAATCTCACTCTTTAATATATTAAAGTGACATACATTATAAAATCAAGTTCATTATTGTGACGCCCCCAAAATAGGTCCACACAACCCATTTTGAGTCGCCAATAACATTCCACAAAATACAAATACAAATACGAATTTTCCCATTTATAACTAATAAGTATCGTGCAAAATACAACAACACAATACAAATACATCTTAAATTCTCAATACACTTATTGCCACACTAATAGTAAGGTATTGAGACACTTCTATTGCCTCGGACCATCACTCCATTCCCCGGCTAGTCCCCGCTACACTCTATTTTCCTGAAGAGAACAAAGGAAAAGGGTGAGCACAAATAGCCCAGTAGGAAATATCATGACTAAGATAATGAAGAATAAAAATTATCTTTAGTCTTCAACAATAATAAATCAGAGATTAAAAGATATTATAATTGTTCAATAACAACAATTGCAGCGGAACAAACAATCCATTAGAAGAGTCAAGTAGATTATAATATCTACCATCTTCTATAAATTAAAGGATCACCACCAATATTTTATCCCTGTAACACCAATCAACAATTCCTGTTTATGAACATCCAAATCAACAGTTTATATTCAACAGCCTCTCTTTGCAGTACGTGCCAAAGATATTTATTTGTAACACCAATCAACAATTTCAACAGCCTCTCTTTGCACTACGTGCCAAAGATATTTATTTGTAACACCAATCAACAGTTTCAACAGCCTCTCTTTGCAATACATGCCAAAGATATTTATTTGTACCATCACTGGTCATGATCATGTCAAACGCCAGTTCATCTTTGCACTACGGGCCAAAGAGAACTTTCACCATACGCCTTTGTTTGTAACACCAAAAGTCATGATAATACCAATACACAGTTTGGTCAAAATCATGTCACGCCAGTTCATCTTTGCACTACGGGCCAAAGAGAACTATCACCACAATTTAAGTATGAGGATGAGGATGATGACAATGATACAGTGAGATCAAGGATAAGAAAAGCTTTATAATTTAATCAGTATCAAAGATTGACCAAATTGCCAACACGATGACCAAATTGTGGAGTCAAATTCAAGAATGATATTCAAGAAATTATTTCATACTTCAACTATAACGTATAAAATGAAATAGAAAGATTCAAGTGAAAAGATATTAGATGAAGCACAAACTATTAAGGATATTCTACTAATTTCAAGGATTTTCTCCATTTAAAAATAAGGTTTTGGAAACAAACAGAGAATTCTTATCATAAATGGAGAAATATGAAAGAAAAGATATTCCTTAAAGAGTACAAAATAAATGATACGTTATACGAGTATAACAGAATATATGAAACTGCAAATGGGTTTTCACCCGTCATGCGGTAATCCGCGTAGACAGATTATTTCCACAAAAGATTAATAAGTAATGAATACGAAGGGTTATTCACCCGTCATGCGGTAATCCGCGTAGACAGATTATTTCCACAAAAGATTAATAAGTAACGAATACGAAGGGTTATTCACTCGTCATGCGGTAATCCGCGTAGACAGGTTATCCCCACAAATTAATACGGAATGAATAACAACCTTTCTGAGTATAATATCACTTACGAACAAGGAAGCAAATGATATTACATAAGAGTATGAAAGAAATGATATCCCCTACCTTCGTTAATAAGTGATTGGATGTTGTTTTCTATGAAGTTTACTAACTTGGACAATACTAGTATTCTCACAAATACTCACAATAGCCTAGCACACTTAGAGAACTTAAGAAATTTATAGAGAGAGAGAGAGTATATGCAAGTAAGGTGTGAAGATTTCTTAAGATAACCCCTCCTATTTATAGGAAAACCAAGTTTCATTAATTGCACAATAAGGGCTCGACTTATTACACTTTAGTACCTTCATATTTGCCTCTACTTTTTAATATAATCCCTCAAGTATTATCAATCTTGCATAACATCTCCTAATAGTTCCCACATGTGAACCAATAGTTCACAACATGTGAATTTTAAAATTTCAATTAGGTACCCCTAAGTTAGACTCCACTTTTAATCCATCAATAATGCTAAAATATCATAACAATTAATATGAGTTACAGTACTATGATAAATAATAAAAAGTACCATGCGGATGCTATTGTAATTATTAAATCAAAATACTGTGCAATTGCTACTTTATCAATTATTGAATCAATAATTTAAAATACTGTGCAATACCGTGTGCCTGTGAAATATCGCGTACTACTGTAGAATAACGCGTTTTACTGTTCTTTTTATTACCGGGTATTTCAACAGTTGCCGGTGATAATACTGTTGACAAAATACTGTCGTTTTCAGTATCCGACAACGGGACCCACTATCGTTGACAATATTTCCATTGTGGGGCCCACTAATATTTTGATATTTCGGCGCCGTCGTACTTTACCGAATATAATATTCTCCGACAGAACGAATATTATCCAACAGAAGGAATATTCCCCGACATACAGGTTTGACTTTTTGTATAAATGAATAGTATACTCGTATGAATAGTACTTTCGTATTTATACCGTATAATTTTGTATCCAGCTCATATAAACGTTATAACGTAATTCGAAGGTCGAAGAAAGTGTAAAAGCGTTTTTAGCGTGAATAGTCTCCCGTGAATAGTGATCGCGTGAATAGTGATTTAGCGTTATTACTAGACTTCTCAATTTTCACATTTCACTAGTAACTTTATCATTATCGATTTAACACCTTTCTGTTTAAAAATAATAATAAGAAAATTAAATTATATTTATTAAAATTATCGGGGTCTTACAATCTCCCCTCCTTATGAAATTTCGTCCCCGAAATTTACGTACGTACCTGGCATATCAAAGAGATATATAAGGATACCTGGCTTTCATTTCAGATTCTAGTTCCCATGTCATTTCCTCTTTATCATAATTTCTCCATTGCTCATCTCCTGGTTTTCAAATACCATTCTTAAATGCGACCACAAAACAAAAGGTTAGTTAAAAAAAATTGACATCTCACATCGTGTCTCTACGACAAGACCAACTAATTAAATAGAGAAGTTTAGCTTAGGTAGGACACACTAGCGAAGGATTTAACTCGTCTCTCCCCTCCTAGTTCTAATCCCAGATCTCTGCCAGAGATCATATCCCTAAGCTCTGATACCAACTGTGACGCCCCCAAAATAGGTCCACACAACCCATTTTGAGTCGCCAATAACATTCCACAAAATACAAATACAAATACGAATTTTCCCATTTATAACTAATAAGTATCGTGCAAAATACAACAACACAATACAAATACATCTTAAATTCTCAATACACTTATTGCCACACTAATAGTAAGGTATTGAGACACTTCTATTGCCTCGGACCATCACTCCATTCCCCGGCTAGTCCCCGCTACACTCTATTTTCCTGAAGAGAACAAAGGAAAAGGGTGAGCACAAATAGCCCAGTAGGAAATATCATGACTAAGATAATGAAGAATAAAAATTATCTTTAGTCTTCAACAATAATAAATCAGAGATTAAAAGATATTATAATTGTTCAATAACAACAATTGCAGCGGAACAAACAATCCATTAGAAGAGTCAAGTAGATTATAATATCTACCATCTTCTATAAATTAAAGGATCACCACCAATATTTTATCCCTGTAACACCAATCAACAATTCCTGTTTATGAACATCCAAATCAACAGTTTATATTCAACAGCCTCTCTTTGCAGTACGTGCCAAAGATATTTATTTTTAACACCAATCAACAATTTCAACAGCCTCTCTTTGCACTACGTGCCAAAGATATTTATTTGTAACACCAATCAACAGTTTTCAACAGCCTCTCTTTGCAATACATGCCAAAGATATTTATTTGTACCATCACTGGTCATGATCATGCCCCAGTTCATCTTTGCACTACGGGCCAAAGAGAACTATCACCATACGCCTTTGTTTGTAACACCAAAAGTCATGATAATACCAATACACAGTTTGGTCAAAATCATGTCACGCCAGTTCATCTTTGCACTACGGGCCAAAGAGAACTATCACCACAATTTAAGTATGAGGATGAGGATGATGACAATGATACAGTGAGATCAAGGATAAGAAAAGCTTTATAATTTAATCAGTATCAAAGATTGACCAAATTGCCAACACGATGACCAAATTGTGGAGTCAAATTCAAGAATGATATTCAAGAAATTATTTCATACTTCAACTATAACGTATAAAATGAAATAGAAAGATTCAAGTGAAAAGATATTAGATGAAGCACAAACTATTAAGGATATTCTACTAATTTCAAGGATTTTCTCCATTTAAAAATAAGGTTTTGGAAACAAACAGAGAATTCTTATCATAAATGGAGAAATATGAAAGAAAAGATATTCCTTAAAGAGTACAAAATAAATGATACGTTATACGAGTATAACAGAATATATGAAACTGCAAATGGGTTTTCACCCGTCATGCGGTAATCCGCGTAGACAGATTATTTCCACAAAAGATTAATAAGTAATGAATACGAAGGGTTATTCACCCGTCATGCGGTAATCCGCGTAGACAGATTATTTCCACAAAAGATTAATAAGTAACGAATACGAAGGGTTATTCACTCGTCATGCGGTAATCCGCGTAGACAGGTTATCCCCACAAATTAATACGGAATGAATAACAACCTTTCTGAGTATAATATCACTTACGAACAAGGAAGCAAATGATATTACATAAGAGTATGAAAGAAATGATATCCCCTACCTTCGTTAATAAGTGATTGGATGTTGCTTTCTATGAAGTTTACTAACTTGGACAATACTAGTATTCTCACAAATACTCACAATAGCCTAGCACACTTAGAGAACTTAAGAAATTTATAGAGAGAGAGAGAGAGTATATGCAAGTAAGGTGTGAAGATTTCTTAAGATAACCCCTCCTATTTATAGGAAAACCAAGTTTCATTAATTGCACAATAAGGGCTCGACTTATTACACTTTAGTACCTTCATATTTGCCTCTACTTTTTAATATAATCCCTCAAGTATTATCAATCTTGCATAACATCTCCTAATAGTTCCCACATGTGAACCAATAGTTCACAACATGTGAATTTTAAAATTTCAATTAGGTACCCCTAAGTTAGACTCCACTTTTAATCCATCAATAATGCTAAAATATCATAACAATTAATATGAGTTACAGTACTATGATAAATAATAAAAAGTACCATGCGGATGCTATTGTAATTATTAAATCAAAATACTGTGCAATTGCTACTTTATCAATTATTGAATCAATAATTTAAAATACTGTGCAATACCGTGTGCCTGTGAAATACCGCGTACTACTGTAGAATAACGCGTTTTACTGTTCTTTTTATTACCGGGTATTTCAACAGTTGCCGGTGATAATACTGTTGACAAAATACTGTCGTTTTCAGTATCCGACAACGGGACCCACTATCGTTGACAATATTTCCATTGTGGGGCCCACTAATATTTTGATATTTCGGCGCCGTCGTACTTTACCGAATATAATATTCTCCGACAGAACGAATATTATCCAACAGAAGGAATATTCCCCGACATACAGGTTTGACTTTTTGTATAAATGAATAGTATACTCGTATGAATAGTACTTTCGTATTTATACCGTATAATTTTGTATCCAGCTCATATAAACGTTATAACGTAATTCGAAGGTCGAAGAAAGTGTAAAAGCGTTTTTAGCGTGAATAGTCTCCCGTGAATAGTGATCGCGTGAATAGTGATTTAGCGTTATTACTAGACTTCTCAATTTTCACATTTCACTAGTAACTTTATCATTATCGATTTAACACCTTTCTGTTTAAAAATAATAATAAGAAAATTAAATTATATTTATTAAAATTATCGGGGTCTTACAATTATTCTCTCAGGATTAAGAGTAATTGCACATTAATAGTAATTGAAAAATTATTTATAATAACAGTATTTAACAAATAATTTTTCGTAACGATCCAGTTCTATGTATTTCAAAAATACACCAATACACTAGATTAAAGGCTTCACTTTACATGACTAAAACAAATCATCCAATCGAGTGTATTACAATCTACTAAAATGGTATGTCCATTTCCATATAAGATTGAGAACAATATATTTCTTCAATTATACATAACATATAATTTATGTCTTCTGTATATGACACTTCTTCATATACATAAATTATAAAATGTATAATTATGGACAAATAATTTATGACACATTTAATTATGCAAAATGAAATTAAATTTTATTATTAAAATAATAAAATAAATATCAACATTGGATTTTTCTGGGCTTAAAACCTTACAATACCGAAATATGCTTTTCCCAAGTGTGTACTGGACAAAAAGTGATAGATTAGCTTAAACAACTTTCACTTGCAACCACTGAGTAGTCTAAAAGCTTGCTATCTGATTCATAAACTAACAAAATTTGGATCAAGCAACTAGCTAGTTAAAATTTTAACTAGCATAATTGACATAGTTGCTCTTTATTAGTATTGACATGTAACAAGGCCACAAGTATATCAGTATCTCAAATGCCTTCACCATTGTGAGTTTCACCACATTCTTGGCTCAAGTAGCATCTGTTTTGCCCCAAGTCTGCATCAATTGAGCAAGGGTATTATATCGTCAATGTACTTTGGAGTTTGGACCATAAGACCACTCAAGTAGCATCTGTTTTGCCCCAGGTCTGCATCAATTGAGCTAGGAGTTTGGACCATAAGACTGCTCAAGTAGCATCTGTTTTGCCCCAGGTCTGCATCAATTGAGCTAGGGTATTATATCGTCAACGTACTTTGAAGTTTGGACCATAAGACCGACTCCAGAGTTCAAAGTGATAGGCCCGTCCAAAGTACAACATGAACACATGGTCTAACAACCCCTAATATAGTATTAAATGAGTCACCCAACACATGGCAGTGTCAAACGTAGGTAAGGACAAATTCTACCTACCAAAGTATGACAAATATGTGAACACACACAACCAAAGCATAAGAGGGTCAGGGCACGTTGCCAAAGCACGTGACGCTCACCTATAAGTATGAGTATCTTGCTCAAGTGAAAGGATCTCCATTCTCTCTCTGAACTCTATACTCTCCATTATTAACATCATTCTCTCCTTTGCAAGTTAACTGACTCCCACATGGAAAGTTTCTCCTAGCAAAATTCGTTGGGCTGCCAGTTTGCTATTTTTGCAGGTATAAAGTCTATGGAATACAATGATCTTACCTGAGATGAAATAGAGCGTTAACAAACTGAACGACTATATGCTTCTATGATCTTACCCAAGATGAAATAGAGTGTTAACAAACTGAACAACTATATACTTCTATGGTGCCTCGTATGTACTTCTATGGTTGGATTTACTTCTATGGTGCCTTGTATGTACTCAACAGCTTCCGAGCAATAATAATTTCAACTGCAGAGCTTAGAACTAAAAACAGGTCTATTCTCAGAGATAATATAACTGAAGCCAAAACCTCAGAATTCAGATATTACACAAAGCATCTAACTATTTAACCTATTGGCTAAATTCAAGGCCTAATAACCTGCACATAAATATACTAATAAAACAAGTATCAGTAACTCCAAAACTTTCAAGGCACAATAAAAGCTGGGAATAAGTACTGCATGCTCTCAAAGAAGAAAATTTAAAGAAAATTGCAAAAACAAAAGAAGTCAAATGCAATCTCAAATGCTCGACAAACATCTCTGTAGTCTGTACACTGAAGCACAACCGGTAGAACAAAATGAAATAAGAAAAAGAAAATATCAAAGATACAAGAAAAGAAAGTGTGAAAGAATTTATTACACTACCATGAGTTTTCTCCTCAACTAGAATATAGAACTGGGAGGCAGAATATATACAAAGAAATAAACCCAAGGTGTAGACTCAATGAAGTACTCCATTTTTTCACGAGGAAGAAGTTACATGGTAGAATCTTTCTAGCTATAAAGGGGCAATGACACAAACTTATGTCATTAATGCAAGGTTTTTGTAGGTTGGATCATGTGCCAGAAGACTAATAGGATACTCTAAGAGGTCCATCCATCCACCATATAAGTACATACATATATAGATACATATGTGCGGATATATATTTATATGACGCTTTTGCAAGACCATATATATGGGCTATTAGTCACTGACAGCATCCATTAGATCAATGGCCATAAATTCCACCTAGGTCACCAACTAATACAGTAAAAACATGTAACTGGGAGCAACATAATACTTCATTTCATTATTCCACATGTTAAGCGCTTTTATACTTGTCAAAAAGAAACTCAGAGCTTTTAATGAATCTTCCATTACCAACTAATAAGCGCTTCTCAGTTCTCACCCATATATAGTTCAATTATGGTTACACTAGATTTGTTTCATTATCAACATAAAGACCATCATCTGCAATTTATATTCAGTACAGAAAAAAAAATGAATTCAGTAAAATATAGACCAAATAAGAGCAATTCAACAAGATTTACAACTTCAGAGACCAGAACTTTCCCCTTTTTAATTTATGTTGTGTGAACAATCTACTAGGAGGGATCAAGAACCATAAAGTTAAGTTATTCTCTACATAGTCCACAATAATTACCAAAATTATGTCAGTTTACATAAGTATCTCCTAAAAAGGAGGAAGAACGGAAGAGGGAAGAGAGAAGAGGGAAGGCATCCGTTGAAGAATTATTGTACCACAATCAGAAACTCAAATGCAAGTCAATCATAAGCTAAGAAGAGAACAACATTAAATAAAATGGTATCTCATCGCATAAAAGACATGAGAAAATCGACTGGCAAATCCTCTGATTTGTATGCAATCAGAACACTTCTTTTCTAATAAAGTAAGAAGTGGAATACAGTAACATTAATACACAAAAACACATAAGACAAGTCAACGTTGACTTGCATATATTAGTAAGGGAACCTGCAATATTCAAGGGTTGATACAGAATACCTCTCATGACAAAAATTAAATGATTGACAAGGTTTAGTGGCAATATGTTGTTGAGAAAAACAAATGCAGTTTGTTTGTGTTCAACTACATATGCTGGCGAGCAATTACGCTTACATTACACATACTAAAACTTTTATAAAATAAATAGATTTTGCATCTTGGCTTTGGATTCAGCGTCCTCATCACATGCTATCTCCAATTAAACCATTTTATACATCTTTCATGGATGTATTCATATTTACAGACATCGCTTTA
This sequence comes from Aralia elata, assembly GCA_034770075.1. Classification (NCBI taxonomy): domain Eukaryota; kingdom Viridiplantae; phylum Streptophyta; class Magnoliopsida; order Apiales; family Araliaceae; genus Aralia; species Aralia elata. The sequence continues at coordinate 43,827,899 of CM068379.1, read as the reverse complement.
CTTTGTGCAACTAATTTTAAGCAATGGCACCACTACTACAACAGCATGTGAACTAGAAACTCCATTGCATCATCCTCATCAAGTGTGACTAAGCTACTTTGCATCATGTGAACTAGAAACTCCATTGCATCATCCTAATATTTAAAATGACATGCATAATAATCTCCAAAAAAAGCTACAATCCTAATTAGACACATTGCACCTACAAAAGCAACTAAAAATATCCTCCTTCAATACAAATTACAATTTCATAGTTCTGTCTTAGAACTTCCAAATAAAGAGCCCCATAAAATTAAAGTTACCTAATCTCATCATCTTTCAAGATATGTTTTGAAATTGGCCTTAAATTACACCAAGGTCAAAAAATGCTTTAAAATGTTTGACTTATAAATGCTAACTTTCCTACTGAACCCGATTACTATATTTGAACTGTACTATTTATTAAAACCCATCAGCAGTTAGCTCAAAAAACTAAAACCCGATACTTAAGTCTAAAACATGTATATAAAATTGAAGATTATCTATATCATCAATTGGCATACAACTTGTACAAAACTATTATTTTTGTGACATTCATGGTAGTAATAATAACACCAAAAAGAACATAATTCAATCAATCAATATACTCAAACTCATCTTCCTTAAGATGCGCAAAGAACTTAACCGGGCCATCAAGCCCTTCAATATTCTCAACAAACTGAACCTTAAATGGCAAATTCGCCGAAATTCGCTTATCCTTCCAAACGCCGACGTATTGCTTCAATTCCCCTTCCAACCCGTTCAAATCAAACTCGGGTACTTTTGGAATATGGTAAACTTTCAAAGGGACCTTAACCCTAACCCTAGCTCCAACTTTGGCCTTGGCTTCATTTTCCTCGACAGTGTACAATGAAGCTGTTGCAGATCCATTTGAAGAGGAAGCAATTGAAGGGTCTTCAACAATTGTTCTTATTGAATCTGAAGAAGTTTTAATTGATGATCTGAATACCCTTTTTCTTGTAGTTTTGATTAGGGAAGAAGCTAAAGAACAAGTGAGATGAGAAGGGGATTTTGTGGAGGGTAAAGGGTTATGGTGATTTAGAAATGGGGATGTGGAGAAGAAAGCTGGAGATGTCATTACAAATTTATGGGAAAGTGTGTGAATTTCTCTCTTTTTTTTCTTGGTGGGAAAAAGGGGGAAATGGTTTTCTACTGGTGGGTGGCTGTAGGGGGTTTATCCATTTCTTGAGGTCTTTAATTCCGTACGAGTAAAATGTAAAAATGACCGGTGTACTTATTTGAATTTTTTGTAGGCAATGCAAAATCAACTCTTTGTTAGCTGAAAATTTGGAGTGTGAATGTACGAGTTTTTATTAGGAGATTCAGGTTTTTCAATTAAAAAAAGGATATTTTTATACATTTTCGACACGTGTACAATAATTACTTTTTTAACCAATAGCCCATAACATATGAGAGCCAATTTGTATTAATTATGTATGACCATTACACATGTCAAAAATGTATAGGAAGGTCCTAAGAAGACCTGGACCTCCTAATAAAAATTCGTATTGTACTATGTAGCGTTGACTTATACACATAATACGTTGACACGTCAATTTAACATCTTTGACAATTTAAAAGGTTATAGGTGTACACTTAATATAGTGTTAATATTTTTTATAAATATATTTTATTTAAATATATAATTAAATATTTATTTTTAAATTTTATAATTAAATAATAAAGTACGTAATTGAAATATGCTACATTAATTTTCATAAGAAAACAGGTTATTTCTAAAATATATTGATTAATTAATAATAAAATTTTATATATAGTAACTTATCAATGAAAATATAACAATAATAATTCATCTATTTATACTATTAAAACAATAAATAATCCATCTATAAATTAATGGTAAAATTCATTAGTTTTCTTTAATTTTATACACATTAATATGAAAGACAAGATAATTCATAATAATCTACTATTACAAGAAACATAAATGACATGTTAGAACTTTATTGTGATAAGTTATTAAAATCACTTTAATTAATGTAATTAAGTCCACAATTTTATTTATTTTTAGTTTAACATATATAATAATAGTTCCTTATATATTATTCTATTCATGTATAGTTATAGTTTTTAAATTGAATTTTTGAGTATTTATGTTATACATAAGATTTTTAAATGTGTTGAAATAAAAATAATTTTTATAATGTAAATTAGTAGTATAAAAATTATATATTATAATTTTTTTAAGTATATATAAAAATGGTTATGAAATTGTAACTGCACCGCTATACACCGCAATCGCATGTAACCGTAATCGCAAAAAATTATATAATTGTGATTATTAATATTAATAATCGTATATTGTAATTGCGATTAGTACTTACAGGCATCCGTATATTGTAATTGCGATTAGTACTTATAAGCATACGTATATTGTGATTGTAATTATCATCGGTATTTATAAACACACCGCACTGCACCAGACCACATCGCAAATCAGTATCGAATTGAATAAAATGCAAAAGTGATCCTTGTACTATAGCGATATTTAGATATTGCGCCCCTTTTTTTAGTCAATGCAAAACAAACTTTTTACTATCTGAAAATTTAGATTGTGAACCCTATTGTACCATGTAGCATTGTGATGAGATCCTGACCAGGCTCGTATCGAACAACATTCATTCAACTAGAGTTCAAAAGGTTCATCAGATGATCGCGAGTGATTGGACCGAAAACTACTCAAGGATACTTAGTTTGAGGCTCAATTCAAGTGGACCGCAAGTAGAGGATAAATTCTATGATTTGGCATTGCTAGATATAATATATTTATTGAGACCAAATCCACTCAAGCCAATTCATTATGTATTGTGCGGAACAATGAAGAAGGATTCAATCTTTGTGGCAAGATATTCATGTTGGAATATGGTTTTAAGTTCATTAATTGGTGTTATGCTAAGGTTCGAGTTATGTGGAAGAGATGAAAGAAGAGTAAGGAATCACATTCGGAGTTTGAAGGCATCAGAGGAACAAGGAATAAAGGTTGGTTTGCTTGCAGCCAGACCAGCGCGGCCGCGCCGTGTTACAGGCCAAAAACCAGCGCTGTCGTGCCCGCATTCAGAAGCCTCACTGGAGGACCAGAGCGGTCGCGCCCAAAGCCCGTTCATTTCCACTGCGGCCGTACCACAGAGGAAATTTTGTTGACGCGTTTTTCAAGATTCTGACACGGGATTTCCTAATTATTTTGCTATTTTTAGTATCTTTTCAAATTTCTATTATAATTAGGATACTTTTGGATTGGAGTTGGATTCCAAATCAATTGTTATTACCTTTTATGCATTCTAGGGTTTCTTGGATACTATAAATAAGTTTTATGGATGTAATTTATTAACACTTCAATAATATTCAGATTTTTATCATACTTGTGAGATTATTCTCTACTTTTGGTTCTTTGAAGAATTCTTAAGTATTTTTTTTAGTTTTCTTTAAGATTCAAGTTTGAGTTATCATACAATAATTCATAGTTGTGTGTGGCATCTTCTACCGCATCAATCGTCGATTGTATCGAGATTACCGCTTATATATAAGCGAGGAGTCAAGGTGTCGTTAGTGTCCATTTAACGCAAGCTTCCTAGCGCGAGCAATTGTACCAAGATTACCGTCTTCATATAGGCAAGGGGATAAGGTGTTGCGAGCAATTCACCATATAACTTTGCTAGAAACGATCCGGGCGACGACCAACTCAGGCAAGCGTGTCATGGAGTCTATCATTTGGTATCTCAGTTATTTCATTTGGTTTCTAATTGTTGGAAAAAATTATTATTTGTGGGAAAAGGTTTCCTCAAGAAGAGTTTAATTGGCGGTTGTGAATTTAGTGGTTATCATACGTCTTATACTACTATTGTTTGTTTTGTGATAAGTTCTTATTGGATTGAATAGTAAACTATGAAATTATTTGGTGAATTCAAAAAGAACCTATAAGGGAGAATATTGAGTGGTAAAAGGCAAGAGTTTAAGATTAATTGAGGGTAAAAGCCTAGTGAGTGATACACGAGCGATTTCATAATTGTGTGATACCTTGTATGAGCAAAATACGTAAGGGAGTGTGTGAGGAAATTTTTTCTTTATTTACTAACCTTTGTTTTGCAGCAAATATGTATGGTTATAATTGTGAAAGTGCTTATGGGTCTCGAATGAATCATTTTCAATGTAGGTTTGATCCAGATGCTTATTTGCGATGGGAGAAAAAAATGGAGCGAGAGTTTGACTATCATGGTTATTTCGAGCGGAGAAAGTTCAAACTGGCGATTCAAGTTTTTTCTAATCATGCAGCTACATGGTGGGATCAACTTGCGATTAGCAGGAGAAGATGTGGAGAGAATCCGATCGAGACATGGGAAGAATTAAAAATTATCATGAAGAAGCGATTTGTTCCAAGATAGCTTAATCGGAGGAATGAGTATGCATCTCCAAGATATGTAGAGCAACCTTCAAGGCAGTTAACGTGGGATGATGACAAGGAGGTTCATAGACGGATAGATAGGCATGGAGATTCACATCGGAGACAGTCACGAGAAACTCCTAAGGTGTATAAGGAACGAGTATCTACTAAGGAGATAAAAGAGGACAACTTTGATAAGATGTGAGAAGATTGGATGAAACAGCTACAAAACGCCCGACAGGCACAAAAGGAGCAAGCCCAACCGCAGGTAGAAGAAGAGATAATAAAATATGCGGTCCAAGGAGAGTTGTTAGATTCCAATGTTCGAGATGAAGTCCATGATCCCGAGGAAGAAAATGCATGTAAATTTGAACGACAAAAAGAAAGTGAAAAAGAAATTGAAAAAAAGTTGAGTGTGAAAAAGAAAAGTGTGAAAAAGAGAATGAAAAGAAATAAGAGAATAAAAAGAATGAGAGTGAAAACAAATGAGAGAGTGAGCTTAAAGAAGAGAGAGAAATAAGTGACTACGAAAAAGAGAGTGAGAGCGAAAGAGAATTGTATTTTGAACAACCAATGACTGTACATTCGTACAAGACGGCGCTTTTGAATACTAACCAGATTAACTCTTCTTTGTCTAGTTCTGTTTTGTCTCTTGTACAGGTTGTCGATGATATACCCTATGCTATCATTCCGTATCAATCAGCTTATAGTATTCCGAGGAGACAACAGAGTTACCAAGGCGGGTTGGAGAATTGATGGAGCCCATCTTCACTAAGGCGGGTATAATGGATGAAGACACGAGTTTGTGTGCTATTCATGAGATCATAGTACTTGGGATAAGACGTCGAGCTTGCGCGTCGATTTCGAATTAGTAAACAAGTATCGATATGCTTTTCTTTATTTAGATAGTATGTTTAATAAATTGCATAGTTTATTTACATGTGTTGATAATCATGTGATGATATTGCCTAGCTAAGTTAGCTTACGAGAATGTGGTAAATGGAAAATTGTGTTAACATGTGAAGTGTATAAATAGATAGCTATTTCTGTTAGATTAACTGATGCATCTAGTGTTTTCATGAATTATTTAAAGCATGTTTTGCATGTTTTCATTGGTAAATTTGTGTTTAGCTATTTTGATGGTAGAATCATCTTTATCATAAACTATGGAGGTTATTTGATCTTTGTTGAGTTAGTTTATGATCATGATATTTATTCTCGTTTTCAATGTCTTTACGTGCATGAAATTCATTCTAGGTTATCTTATCCATATGTTGAGTTAGGTTTTCATGCTAATCAATCTTTACATGGTATGTCGTTAGATGACAATGGTAGTGATCAAGTATTTTCATTAGATCAATTTTCATTGCATGATTTTGAGAATGTTGTCTTGAATGGGAAACAATTACTATCATTTGGTATTGAATTAAAAAGTGATTATCATCGGATTGAATTGAGATATGGTTTACATACATGTTTAGTTAAATCGTTGGGATTAACTAACGCATTAAAAGTTTTCATGTTAAATCATATTTTACATTCATTCATGGAAAAATTTGTTAATATCTGTTTTGATAATATTTTAACTTTTAATCACACTTGGGGAAATTCTTTAGCACTTGTTGAGTTTGATTGTGATCATCGTAGCGTTCATTATGCAATTGAGTTTTCATCTTGTAAAGTTGAATGTGACCTTTTGATTCCGTTGATACGATTGTTTAGTTTTGAATGTGTTAATGTTAATGAAAAAGGAAAGGTTTGTTTTGTTTTGCAGATTCGAGATGGGATTTTACTCTTTGAGGAGAAGAGCATAGATTGTTGGGTAGATCCATTCGAACAATGCATTGAGAGTCTACAGGGAAGTGTTTTGAATTCTGTTCTAGTAGACTATGCTTGTGAACTTAAGTTTCTTGAGTTTTTCGTGATTAGACAAAAGATACTTGTTGATTGGTTTTATTTTGTGTTTAATCCAGGAATTCAACAGTGTTTGCATCTGTGATATGAGAAGTTTCAAAGATTGTTAATTGATCCAGGTGCAATGGAATGGGTGTTAGTACGAATGATCGAGATTATACGATTCATTTTTGATCAGGGAATTCGTCAATGGATATATTTATGAATGGACGAGATCATCACGTTGGTTTTTGATCTGGGGATTCGTGAATGGAAGTTGATGAAGTGTGATGGGCTCTACATAATGATATTTGATCCAGGAGGAGAAAGAACTTTTCATAGTTTTATTTGTGTTTATTTTATTATTTATATGTTTATGTCGTTAGGTAAAAATTTTGATTGCGTTTTAGTTATAGTAGCTAATTTAGTTTGTTTTGATGTAATTAATGTTTTGGAAGTATCTGATTTACGCGTGGACGAGAATCGTATTGGTGTGGGCAGGTTCTTGTGTAAAGGAGATCGAAAGTTTAAGTTTCCAAGTTGTATTATGAGGAGCTTGCAGGATGCTATACAGATTTGAGCATTACTTGGAAAGAGAAGTTTACAAGTTGTTCATATCAATTCGGGGGAGTTTCCAGATGAAGATATGTTCCTTGCAGGAGTTGGAGTTTTTGATGATTCTTTTCATATTTTTACTTGCATTATTGATATTGTGTTTATATTTCATTTGCAAGTTAAGATTTGGGATTATAAATTGTTTGATGCTACTAACTTAATTTGTTTTCATATAGGATCAGATTTGCTGGTAAATACTTTTCAAGAGGAGGAGATGTCAGATTTGAGGACAAATCCTTTTTAAGAGGAGGGAAATGATAAGATCCTGACCAGGCTCGCATTGAACAACATTCATTCAACTGGAGTTCAAGAGGTTCATCAGATGATCGCGAGTGATTGGGCTGAAAACTACTCAAGGATACTTAATTTGAGGCTCAATTCAAGTGGACCACGAGTAGAGGATAAATTCTATGATTTGGCATTGCTAGATATAATATATTTATTGAGACCAAATCCACTCAAGCTAATTCATTATGAATTGTGCAGAACAATAAAGAAGGATTCAAGCTTCGTGGCAAGATATTCATGTTGGAATATGGTTTTAAGTTCATTAATTGGTGTTATGCTAAGGTTCGAGTTATGTGGAAGAGATGAAAGAAGAGCAAGGAATCACATTCGGAGTTTGAAGGCGTCAGAGGAACAAGGAATAAAAGTTGGTTTGCTTGCAGCCAGACTAGCGCGGTCGCGCCGTGTTACAGGCCAAAAACCAGCGCTGTCGCGCCCGCATTCAGAAGCCTCACTGGAGGACCTGAGCGGCCGCGCCCAAAGCCCGTTCATTTCCAGTGCGGCCGTGCCGCAGGAAAAATTTTGTTAACGCGTTTTTCAAGATTCTGACGCAGGATTTCCTTATTATTTTGCTATTTTCAGTATCTTTTCAGATTTCTATTATAATTAGGATACTTTTGGATTGGAGTTGAATTCCAAATCAATTGTTATACCTTTTATGCATTCTAGGGTTTCTTGGATACTATAAATAAGTTTTATGGATGTAATTCATTAACACTTCAATAATATTCAGATTTTTATCATACTTGTGAGATTATTCTCTACTTTTGGTTCTTTGAAGAATTCCTAAGTATTTTTCTTTGTTTTCTTTGAGATTCAACTTTGACTTATCATACAACAATTCATAGTTGTGTGTGGCGTCTTCTACCGCATCAATCGTCGATTGTACCGAGATTACCACTTATATATAAGTGATGGGTCAAAGTATCGTTAGTGTCCATTCAACGCAAGCTTCCTAGCGCGGGTAATTGTACCAAGATTACCGTCTTCATATAGGTGAGAGGTTAAGGTGTTACGAGCAATTTACCATACAACTTTGCTAGAAATGATTCAGGCGACGACCACCTCACGCAAGCGTGCCGTGGAGTCTATCACGTTTGTACACATGACACGTTGACATGCCAATTTAACACCTTTGAGTTAAAAATATTTATTCTCTCAAGATTTGAACCTAAAACCTCATACTTCCAAAACTAACAAAACATTTGATTACCAACTAAGTTAAGAATATTAATGTTATCTCTTAGAAAATTATTACTAATAGTAATACAACTTATTAGTTATTAGTAATATTATTAATAAGTTGTTAGTAATTACTTATTAGTTATTAGTAATTCTCTTTAACATGATATTGCTTACTTGGATAAATACTTATAATATATTATCTTAATAACATTACTTATTAGATATTAGTATATATTAATGGTATTAGTAACACTAATATTCTAATAGCATTACTATTATAGTCTACATTATTGTTAAAAAAAAATTAACCTTATTGTATTTTATTTTTTATTTTATTATTTTTTAACAAAAATAATAATTGAAGTAATGTATGCTAATAAGAATAATTTATGATAATAACAATAATACAATAGTTATAATAAATAAATAATTTAATCTTGTGACCGCATATTTTGTAAAAATAATAAGTACTTTATTTATTCAATATATTTAAATGATTTTTTATATTTCATCTTTTGCAGTAAGTAACTCCGGTAAAGTTGGAGAGGTAGAATGTAATAACCCCAAGTATTTTAACCTTTATTAATTAATTATCAACAAACTAGATTTTTGTGCGATTAAACTAAATCATGGTATGATAGCTTGGTTTGTTTAATTATGGGTTGAGATTATTAAAGGAAGGTTCAATTAATGGGTTAATTAAATTAATGGACCAACCTAGGTAAGGTAACATCAAATTATTGATTAAGTGATTAAGTTATGCGATAATTCAATTAGCATGTTAGCTAAAATGTCAGATTAGATTGTGTAATTGAACTTGATTGGTCATTTATAATATTGATAATGACAAATTACAGTTCCACTAAGGATTTATTTATGGTGGACTAGCCTGATTGGTTTATTAAACAAGCTCAATCCAAATTTGTTGCTTGTGGGCATGTGATTCGGTCATATAAGTAATTATATTGACCCAATTAGAGGAACCGAATACAAATGCATTCACCAGCCCAGTCAGTTAGACCGGACCTACCCATGCCATTAACCCAATATTATTGAACTAAGGATGGTCACTAAACCCATTAGGTGTTGCCAGTAAACCCAAGGAGTGGGCCAGTTGATGAGTTGTCTCCAATTGAACAATTCATATATATATATATATATATATGCATGACTTTAGTACTTGCCTGTTCCCAGCCGAGCTAGGCTAATGGCCTATTCCGTGCGTTGCGTAAACCCAGGCAAGTGAGGTGACTACCGGGAATGACTTAGTGATAGACTCCACGACACGCTTGCGTGAGGTGGTCGTCGCCCGAATCGTTTCTAACAAGTTGATAGGATCGATAGCTTGCAACACCTTAACCCCTCGCCTATATGTAGACGGTAATCTTGGTAAAATTGTTTGCTTAGGAAATTTGCAGAGGATGAACACCAACGGCACTTCGACCCCTCGCTTATATTGAAGCGGTAATCTCGGTACAATCGATGATTGATGCGGTATACACAACTATGAATGGTTGTATGATAAGTCAATTATGAATCTAAAACGAAGAACTAAGGAACACTTATGAATTCTTCAAAGAACCACAAGTAGAGAAACAAACTCACAATAGTATTGATAATCTGAAAATTGATATGAATGATTGAATGAGTAACCATTACAACAATCTCCTATTTATACTAAGCTTGGAAGCACATAATAGTTGAAATACAAGCACACAAATGTTGAAATACAAGCACACAAATGTTGAAATACAAGCACACAAATGTTGAAATATAGCATTACAATCATGTAATTGAACCTAAATGTTGAATCCATGTTTTGGGTGAAAAGAATTTCGAAAATATCAAGTCAAAAATTGACAACTTGCATCCAGGATGTTACCGCCGGGGCGGTGGAAAAGAGCTACGTTTAGCCGCCGGGGCGAGCTCACCGCCGGGGCGGTGGAAATGAACTATGTTCGCCGCCGGGGCGATAGAAATGGCTTGGAGATCTCACCGGGGCGAGCTTACCATCGGGGCGGTAGAAATGCCTTGTTTCCTGCCGCCGGGGCGGTGAAGCATGTTCCATCCAAGCTGGTTTCTTTCGCTGTTTTGTTCGCCACGTCCATTCGCAACATGTTCACGGGTTTTATACGTTTGGGCTCCACCTCTATAAACTCTATACTTGATCCAACCTCGTTCCTTAGTTCGCGGATCATTTCGTTAAGTCCTTCTTTGAAGGTTTTGGCTTGAGCTCTCGTAATGGGTCCACGAGGCAAATGCAATGGATCTTCTCGGGTTTCGTCATGGGTCTTGGGGCTAAAAATGTCCTCATCACTTAGCAAGAGGGTTGGTAGAACTTTCACCTAATCCTTATTAACTAACCGGTAATACCGTTACAGACTAGTCCCAATGTCTGGATAAAGACTAACGAATGGACAATAGGTTTTACTATAAATAAGAGGCCCTGGTTCATCTTGTAAACTTACTAAGATTATTGGAACTGTTCCAAAGGGAGTTATTGTGAGTAGGAGGGATAAAGGAAAGTCTTAGAGAGTCCCTTGCAGTTCGACAACCTAAGGAGTCTAGGAAGGAAAAGAAGGGTAAACAAGCTTACACCAGTCTTGCTTCAAGAAGGTATGACCCTATTACCTTAAGCATTTTTCTTTTTGTTCAGTCAGGTAGCTCCTTGCGAGTCGAGTAGCATAATATGCATGCGTTGAGTAGTAAGACGCTACATGTTGTATATGCCTTAATAAAATGAATGACTTAAAGGGATGGTTATAATAATGGCCATAGGCACCTTACTAAAATGAGTACTAAGAATCATAACTTTCATGAACAGGCACGTAGGTTCTATGACCATGTATTTATGCAAACCTTAAGGGAGAGCGGCATAACTCATAACTGGGTTCTGAAGGGACCCATAATGAGCATTGGCTCTGTGAACTTCACCAAGAGGATTAGGATACCTGTCTACGATCAACTTGTTTAACACCCGAAGCCAATCCGAAGACCTTAAGTGCGTCGTATGAGGATACAGTTCAGTTAGGTAGATGTCCGTCATATTAGTTGCATGAAATATGGAACCTGCCAAGAACAAGATTACGGAGACGATAGTTCATCTCCGAACCCAAATCCCTAACTTATGAAGACGAACATAAGTCCGATATCCGATCCCAAATCACGAAAGGTTCCCGAAGGGGGACCCGAAGTCAAACCCTAGGGGTAATGGGTCATCCGATATCTGAACCCGAACCCTTGACTGACTCCACGAAGCCACTAAGTTGAGTCGACCTTAGATTCACCCGAATCCGAAGAGATTTCTGAACAACGAGAGGTCCCCGAACTACGAGTGGTTCCGAAGTAGAGCTGAAGTCAAACCCTTATAGATAGCGGGTCGTTCAGATCCGAACCCCTGAACCCGAAGGTATTGATAGTTTCCCGGGGTCGGTTCCGAAACTCTTAGTGTTACTAAGGAGCAATCCTGGCAAATTGTAGTATGATCCAGTGTACCGTAGAATGCTTGGGTCAGGTTGACTATAAAAAGGGGGGAAACTATTAAGAGCTAACCCAGTCATAATTAGGTTCATTGTTAATGTTAATAACGAATAACCGAAGGTGACCTATTGATATTATAGGTTATCCAATGAAGGAGATTAGAGATAAACTGTAGCGGTAATCCAAGCAAGTTCCCTAAACTTACTCAAATTTATATTGAGCAAGTTCCTAACTTCACAACTTTATGTCTATTGTGCAAGTTGCTGTATGATTCTAATTATTACTCTAAATTCGTATCCTGCAAGCTTCCTAACTCAAACTCAAGTTATTATTTTTCAATCATGTTGGTGGTTTAATTATTGTCAATTACTCCATATCAATGATAATTATTGATATTCGCACTTCGTGCATTTGAATCCATGTTCTATTTTTGAACTATGAAATGGTTAAAGTTCTTCATCCATGAACTGTTTACGAAATAGTCTACGCCATTTATTTCGACTAGACGTATACATGTTAATATTTTTTGAAAGCTATCCAAACCAGTAGTTGGTGCAGATTCTTGGACTGAGAGAGCAACCCTTGATAGGGGACTATAAGTGTTGGTATCCAATACAGTCAGAGCTAAATGTTATGCATATACATGGTGTACGAGAGGCTGATCCCCTCAAGTACAACTAACGGGGCCAGGTTTAAAGGGGTTAGTTGAATGATTGACTCATTGACCATGTTCAAGGTCTATTGGACCACTCAGCAGTAAATAATCACTATTCATTATTTCATTTGAATTTTGATTATATTGTTAGTTATTTCATCAATGTTCTTAAATTGTTGAATCTTGCGATTATTATTCCCATTCATTCATGATATATCTTCATTATTCATTTTAAACTTGCTGAGCAAAGTAGTTGCTCACCCTTGCTATATCATGAACAAATTGCAATTAAGCCGGAAAGTTTCAAAAAGGACAAAGGTAAAGGAAAGCTTAAGGAATAGTCGCGTGGATAACATTATATGTTACTATTCCGTTATGTAATCATACAACTCTCTTGTATTAATAAAGTATTATATGATGTATTTATTTAAGGTTAAAGACCTTGGGACCGTACTAAACCTTTTGTAATGAACAACCTATGTTTATTTATTCCGAAGTAGTTGATATGTGTTGTTTAAAAGTAGTTGGATGATCTTTATCGTGAGCATCAAATTCGAGGTAAGGGTACCTAATTTTGGGGGTGTCACATAAAATTAATAGAATAACAAATAAATAAACAAATAATAAAAACCCTAAAATGACTCTTATTCACGGCCTTGATTCTTCCCACCAGTTCCTACAGGAGAAATTAGACAGAAAGAAAGAAAAATTGGATTTATCTCTTCCTTTTGTCAAAATTATCTTATTTTTTCTTTAACTATGTATATTAATAACAATAATATTGTAAGTATATTGATATTATTAATAACATTAATATGTAATATTATTAAGATAATATATTTAGCTAAGAAGCAAAATCAAGTTAAAGAGAATTACTAATAACTAATAAGTAATTACTAACAGCTTATTAATAATATTACTAATAATTAATAAGTTGTATTAATACTATTACTGTTAGTAATAATTTTTTAAGAGATAGCATTAATATTTTTAACTTTGTTGGTAATCAAATGTTTTGTTAGTTTTGGGAGTATGAGATTTTAGGTTCAAATCTTGAGAGAATATAGTGGTCTCTTATTACGTTTTTTATTTTTAAGGATAATCTCTTCATTAGATTTAAAATTATAATTATTTTTCATGGTTGGTCTCTTATTTTTTTTTCGCGTATTTCATTTTCAAATTTTATAATTGTTGTAATTTTAGTCCAATTTTACAAAAATAAAACAATTAAATAGGACTAAATTTTTTAAAAATAACTATAAATTGACGTGTAAATATGACTAAATGTGAGAAGTTGCTATATTTTAAAAATAAAAAATGATATATATTACGAATATTTACGTCAATTTTTTAGTTGCTAGTTACGTGAATAATATTAGTTGTGAGAGATGTGCTCTTCTATAATTTTTACCAATTTTATATATTGATAAGTTTTATAATTGTAATTTAACATAATTTATCGTAATACATAATAGAACTCTTTAAAAATTAACAAAAAAAATTTACAATTTGAAAACTTTCACAAAAAAATTAATTAAGGAACTAAATATATAAAGCAAATATATATTGGGACTAACGAACGAATTATCCTTTATTTTTAGTAATACAACTTTATAGCATCTCCAACAGTAATAGCAAAAAAAATTCTTTAAATTAAAGTTTATTGACCTACGTGGCAATTTGAAGAGCATTATTTGCTACTTTAATATTTTGTACCTCATCAGTCTCTTTAATTCAATTTATGCAATATGATAAATAAATAAATAAAAATGAATGATATTAAAATTTAAAATGAGCTGTACATCATACTCATCAAGCAAAAATAAATATTTTTTGCCTTTTTTATATGATTGTAGACACCCAAATTTTGCGTTTCCTTCTACTAACCATGACAGGAGGGCGAAATCGTCAATTGAACCAGCTTGCAGGAGCAGAAGAGCGGGAACAAGGGCGAGCGCCCGGCCCCGCCGAAATGCTTTGGGCAACCCAAGTTTACGTGACAGCATGATCGTCCGAGGCAGGCATTTCCGAATGAGGTGGCACGTCTCCCGGAAGTTCCCGGACTGCGAAATACGAGCCTGTCAGCGAAAACCGACGTTGCGGTACGAAAATCGAAGCGTGGCACGAAAATTGAGAAAGTCAAGCCCGCCAGCCGCGGATAGATCTGCGGCCAAGTGGGTGCGCCAGCACGAAAACCGGGAAATCAGCACTCAGCAGCTGAGTGCGATGGGAGGCGTGCCAGCTGGCCAGCCGCAGATCTATCTGCGGCCAGCCGCAGATAGATCTGCGGCTGGCTCTGGCCAGCCTATTTAAGCTCGGCAGCAGGCAGCATACAGGAGGTTGGGCAGTTTGCGGAAGAAGAAGAAATCAGCCAGCAGTTTTAGCTCGGAAATAGAGAGAAATAGCAAAAGTTCTTGCAACAATTGAGAGAAAAAGAGAGAAAATTTCCTTTGTTGTTAGATTATATCATATATATCTCATATTTCCCTCAATACACAAGTTTCTACACAATTTTGGTATCATTTGCAAGGTGAAAATCTCATTATTTTTGCAACTTCTATCATATCATTTGGCTAAAATTAATGTAGTCTTCATGTAATTTATTGTGAAAACAATGAATTAGGGGATTATTTGTGAGGTTTCCATTGGAACAAAATTCTTCTCAATAACCCGATGATATTCACGTTTTGATTTCTTGCTTGTTGTACAAGAGATGTATTGGTTGTGGTTCCTTTAATTTGCTATCTAGGATGTCGTGATATTGTTAGAATTTCCGCGTTTGGTTATTTATTGTAATGTTTGATTTTGTGGAGTACGTAGTAATCGTGGTTGTGAGCCTAGGAAAGCGACCCCGGGGTCCCAATCCGATGATGGACATATCTTGATGTAAGAAGTAGAAATGACGTAGTTTTCATTGTAAATATGTAATCGTTGGGCCTTAAAACGACGCTAAGGCGAGAATCGTGCTTAAGGCCCCGAAATAGTGAAATTTGTGATTGTTGGCGTTCGGGGACATTTTGATGGCTTACATGCCCCATGAATAGCCCCGACGCGTGTTTATGCTTGATTTGATTTATGACACGAAATTGATTTCAAAGCTAAATGATAAGATTTTCATAAAAATCAAGCAAAGTAGGATATTAGAATCACGAGTTTAAAATTTGAGAAATGTTAATGAATGTCGATTCCTATCTAACGAAGAAGCTAAAGAAAGATCGTTTTCCAAAACACCACACAAATGATTTTGCAAATAAGTAACGTTTTATTAAATCTTTGTGCATAGGGTGAAAGAGATCCTAGAAATTGCCCATCATTTTATGAAAGCAACGTATAGATCTCGATTCCTATTTTGACGAAAGGTTTTAAAACTCTTGTTTTGTTTTAAAACGACATTTAACGAAAATCTCATAGTTTTGATAATTAAAATCAAACCTATTCTCATAAAGCTTTCTCTTGTATGCCGAAAAGAAATTCCGAAGCATTCTCAGAGTAAGACACGATGTTCCCTAAAAACCGTATGATATTTTCATACAAACACACAACAACATTCACTTGAGCACCCATACACACTCACGCACGCACACACACACATTTCATGAATTAAAGGGATAGGAGAAGTATCAAGATTGCGTAGGTAACCGTGTTTCACGGAAGTCGAGGGGTGCCTAACACCTTCCCCTCACTTAAACAAGCCCCCGAACTCTATGAATCTCGATTCGCAGACCAATTAATTCGGAGTCACATATGAGCCAGCGATTTATAAAAACACGAAAATTCGGATGAGTTGGTACATCCATTTCAAAATATACCAATTGGCGGACTCTGGTTAATTGGCTCATCATAAAAAACGATATTTCAAAACCCCGTCGACATCAATGCCGACCTTTTCCAAAAAATCATTAAATCAAAAGGCTAAAAATTGGAAAAGACCCGAGGAGCGAGAAAACCCGGCGTCGACAGCTGGCGACTCTGCTGGGGACCATTAGAGGGCTTAAGCCGCATTAAAATCTTGATGCTATTCTATCCTTTAAAAATTCATGAATATGTGTGTGCATGCGATATTTTGATCTTTTGGTTTTGTTGTGTGAATGTGTGTTGTGTCCAATGAATGAATGATTGAATGAAATGACTTTACTTTAAAGAAATCATTTGCATGCGGTGTGAAGGACGATGAATGTGAAATGTATGTTGAGAGAGTACCTCCTCCTGAGGCGAAACCTGTCGGTTTTGCTTATTACTGGACTCGATGGGGCTGCTCCCCGGAGATGGCTCAGGAAACGCACCACTCAAAATCCGCTCCAATCGAAAGGGCTCAAACGAGTAGATTGCGAAGATTTGGGAACCTTCATGCCGAAAAGCCCGTGAGAGTAACCCTAGGGTTAGGTCAAGCCTCTGATAAACCCAACGCAGGAGGAAAAGTCTCTTCATGCCCTTTTACGTTTATGCGTATAAATGTCATAATCCCATTGCAAAAATATTCATATATGCTTCCCCCTTTATGACAAAAGAAAATACTAACCTCTGTGTTTTGCAGGGAACGACCCGGGAAGCATAATAAATTGTATCTAGCATGCAGTGTCTCAATAAAGGACCGCTAACGTGTTGTTTTGCAGAAAAAAGATTAAAAAAAAAAAAACCCCAAAAAAAAAAAAAAAAAAAAAAAAAAAAACACAAAAAAATTTTACAGCTTTAGCATGCATCCATGTGTTCATTTTCCCGGGACTAAACTTCGAACCGTTGTTTCTGTAGGATTGCTCCTCAAACCCGTTCGCAAGTCTAAGAAAGCCCAGGTCTCTACATCTGAAATGGCTGATCTTCCTAACCATAATTCCATATCTCGGGAGGAGTTTGATGATTTTAAGAGACAGATGATGGAAATGGCCACAATGTTAAAGGAACAGTTCTTGATCAGACAGGATCCGGTTAAATCAGGGATCGCATAATACTCCACCACCAGGGGATGATCAGAGTCCTCCTAAAAATGGTACAAACTTGCTTAAAAGAGGACCAACCCCGACTCAAGGACGAGCCAGTCATCCCAAGGCCCGTTCCCATACCTAGCAGGACAGTGATTACTATCCCAGAGGAAGGGGACCATGACGACCTTCGGAGGAAAAATGAAATACATGGAGGAAACCATCCAATCTCTAAAGGGCACATAGGCTCCCTGGGCAGGGTTTAATTACTCAGATTTATGTGTTTTCCCCGGGGCCAGATATCCAGAAAAGTTCAAAGTTCCCGAGTTGAAAAATACAATGGAAAGGGAGACCCCTATACACACTTGAAAATTTACATTGGAGAACTCGGGTCTTATGCCGAAGACGAGGGTTTGAGAATGCAACTATTCCAGAAAAGCTTAACAGGGGAGGCAAGGAATATGGTATGCCCGCCTCGACAACGCCCGAATCCACAACTGGGAGGAATTGGCCCATACTTTCTTAACCCAATACAGCTTTCAGGCCCAGATGGCTCTTGACAGGTACCAAATGACAAAGGTTTAAAAAACAGCCTAGGGAATCCTTTAGAGAATATGCGCAAAGATGGAGGGGCATGGCTGCCCAGGTAACTCCCCCGATGAGCGAATCAGAGATGTAAATGACCTTTGTAGACATTCAGGAGGCACCGTATTATGAGCGGGTCAATCTCGGGGATTGGAAGACCCTTTGCTGAAATGATTAAACATGGAGAGATGGTTGACATGGGGTTGAAATCGGGTAAAATCCGGGATCTTACTGCTTTAGAAACTGCTTGCCGAGCAAATACAGAATGGAAACTATGGCTAGCACTTCCCGGAGAGTCCAAAAGAGGAAGGAAGAGGATGTCTCCCTCATCCTACAAGGGTCGTCCAGTAAAGCAGAAAGCCATCTTCCGGTACAAGCACCGAGGGGAGGGCCACCCCGACAAGCCAAAATTTCTCAGATCAAAGAGCAGAGGGGCGGAAGAAGATATGAGGCCTCGCAAAACCGAGTATTCACCCCGCTCGGGGGAGCCGCTTGAACGAGTATTAGCGGTATTAGTAGCCCAAAAGAAGATTGTTGGTTTGGCACCCCCGAGTGAACCCAAAGGGTAGAAGGTTTGACCCGAGCAAGCGGTGTGCATACCACTCCAGTTCCCCTGGCCATGATACACAGGATTGCTGGACGTTAAAGCATCGAATCCAAAACCTGATTGACAGTGGAGAGATTTTGGTGGTGGAACAGCCGGATTCCCCGAATGTTAAGGCAAATCCCCTACCAAGACATGATGGGGGGGGAGTCAATGCGACGGAGGCAAGTGAGGCTGGGGGGCCGCCAAGGTTGAAACTATGTGCAGAAAATTGAGGAGATGATAAATGTGATACATGACCATGGGGAGTGCGAGGATAACGCCCATCAGGTTGATAGGGGTAAGTACGAAATAACATAGAGGGACCTATCAAGTTGACAGCTCCGAGGCCCCATCATTTTTGCTGCAAGGCCACAACTCCCTATCAGTAGTCTGAAGACTGTACCCTGGAATTACGGGGGAATACCCGAGGAAGCGGCCAGTTGTGCTTCCGTGTACGACCAGGGGGAACCCCTTATATCTTCCCGGGCGAGTCCTTGAGAGCCAAAAGAGAAAAAATGAAAGAGGTCTCCGAGGAAAGGGCCATAGAGTTTTTGAAAAGGATGGATCACCCAGAAATGAGGGGGATCCAGATTTTAAATGAGGAATCAACCCTAACATCAGTCATGGACTTGGTGTTGTCATCCAGTGAGCATTGCAAAGCCCTGATGAAGGTTCTGGAGGAGGCATTTGTGCCCAAAGAGATCAGTGTGAGGAGGATTTCGGCCAGTTGGTAGGCCACTTATTGGAAACCGATGCAATATCCTTTACAGATGAGGACATTCCCGAAGAGGGAAGGGGGCACCGAAAAACCGCTACACATCGCGGTAATCTCCTCAGGATTATGTCATGGAATGGGGTACTGATCGACGGGGGATCGGCATTGAATATATGTCCTCTCAGTACGCTGAAGAAAATGAACATCAGTCCCAAGCGCCTGCGGGCCAGTCATGTGGGTGGTTCGGGCTTTTGACGGATCCCGGAGAGACACCATCGGGGAGATAGAAATTGCCAGTGGAGATAGGACCCTGTACTTTTGATATATCCTTCCAAGTCCTAGATATCACGGCCAAGCTACAACCTGCTTGCTAGGGAGGCCGTGGATACACATGGCCGGGGCAGTTCCTTCCACGCTCCACCAACAAATCAAGTTGATCATCGATGGGAATCTGGTAACAATCTCGGCCGAATGTGATGACCCTTCTCCTCCCAGGAGTGGCCTACCGGTAATCAATGTGGATGAGTCAGCGGCGCCTGCCAGCTTTCAAGCCACTAGAGATTAGCACTCCCCATTATAGATGCCTGGGAGCTCCAGCTGTGAAACCAAGGGTCTCTCCGGAAACTCACCTTTGTGGCAAAGGAAATGATTAAAATGAACTTCCAACTGGACAGGGACTAGGGAAAAGCAGGTCATTCGAGTCAGGGAATCACCAAACCCATCCACCTACCACAGCAGATAGGCAAAGCAGGATTGGGATACCATGTGGGCGCAGTGCGGGGACACCGTCAGGGTGCGACTCCGATTCGACTAGTTGGCAGTCCAGCGACCAAAGCCGGACAATGAGCAGGGGATCAGCGGACCTATGATTGGGGCAGGGAATGAAGAGTTAACCCCCACACGTAATTGAGTCGGCCCGGAGGGAAAGTTTCCTGCAGGAGGTCGCAAAAGAGTTTGAAACCAAATGCTACATCCCCGGACAATCAACAAGCAGTAAGGAGGGGATGAATATTGTCATGCCACCGGGAGCCCAACAAGTTGTGCCTGTCATCGATTGGGCAGGACTGATTATTCCTGGAGAGGGTATGGAGGAGAACTCAGGCGACGTATCCGTAATCATCGGGGAGGGTGTCCGATGTGAGGACCTCTGTCATCCAGCGCATTTCAGCTGACCTGACCATCGACAATTGGACCCAGAAACCAGTGATATCCAAACAGGGGTAAAGCTCGACGGCAGGGTGGTTGACCCCAGATGAGGGGGAATGAAGAATTTTTATTTTGTTGTTGTTTTATTTCTGCATAATTGTGTCGTTTCTTCGTGTTATTTGAAATTGCGATCGTCGTGAAAAAATGATTTATATATGACAAGTATTTTGTTTCATGTCAGGTGTACCCATTTGAGTAATCCTTGCCTAACAGATGGTCCTTCAAATTTGAATGATGATTATGATTTTGACATTGAGCTGGATTTCGATTTAATGGGCATTGAACAAGACGAGACAGATTACGACGACGCACCTGACGAGATCAAAGGATGGGTCGAGGATAAGCCCAAACCCAACTTGGACCAAACCATCACCGTTGATATTGGAAACCCCTGACAAATCCAAAAGAATCTCAAGATAGGGACAGACCTTAACCCCAGCCAAAAAGCAGGCAAGAAATAATTGAAGTGTACTAAGTCCAATTATGAGGATGTTACTTTGCCTGGTCGCACGAGGATATGATCGGGATTTGGTCCACCGACACATTGTGGGTGCACCGTGTTACCCATCAAGGGAGGGTTTCATGACGCCTGTCGAAGCAAGAAAACTTAAGAAAGTTTGAAACCTGAGTGGAGCTTAAAAGTGGTAAGGAGGAGATCATCAAACAGTTTCATGGGCTGGGAACTGCATTATTGGTGTTTCCATCTTACCCGGACATGGGCTCTATCCAATGTGGGATCCCAGTGGCTAAACCTGTGAGGAAAAGGTGAGGGTAATGCAGAGCTAGAACTATCAGAGATCTAAACAAGGCCAGTCCTCAAAGGATAACTTTCCCGGTGCCTTTCATACAACATCCTGGTAGATAACACATGCCCAGTACGAAATGTATTCTTTTGTGGATTTGCTTTCGCGGGAATATCATCAGAGATAATGGTGGCGGAGAGGGAAGGATCGGGGGAAAAAATGACCGCATTCATCACCCCCTGGGGCAATCTTTCTGCTACAGACAGACCTGGCTTTCGGTCTTCACAAAATGCAGGGTGCTTTACTTATCAGTAAGAGCCATGATGGCCATGTGTTCCACGATATGCCATATGCACAAGGACCGATAGAAGGTCTACGTGGGATGACATTATTGTGAAATCGAAAGGGAAGAATCTGATCATATAACCCATCTCAAAAAGCTATTTTCGATCGGCTCAGAAAGTATTAAATTTGAAACTCAATCCAGCCAAGTGCGCTTTCGGGAGTGACAGCTCGGGCAAGCTCTATGGGTTTCCTGGTTAGTGATCGGTGGGCATTGAGTTGGATCCAGCAAAAGATTTAAGGGCCATCTGTGGATTATGACCAGCGCCTCGCACAACAGAGAAGGGAGATATGATAAGGGGATTCCCTCGGAAGGATAAACTTTATCAGACCGTTTTATATCCCACTTGACGACTACATGTTGAGCCCATTTTCAAACTGTTAAGAAATAAGGGGGTTTCCCAAACGAGTGGAATGAGCAATGTGTCAGAAGGGGCTTTTCAGACCAATTAAAAAATGCAGTTGACTTGATTCAGCACCAGTGCTGGTACCCCCGAAGGATGAGGATCCCTCGTTTATGTTTATGTATTAATATCGGGTAAAATGCCATCTGCGATGATGTGATTGTTATGTTGGGACAGAAAAAATGAGGCGGGAAAAAGAGCCAGGCCATCTTATTTACCTCAGCAAAAGATTTAGCCAAATCGTGAGCAGAATTACACTCCCAATTGAGAAGACCTGTTGTGCCCTGGCCTGGGCGTGCAGGGAGATTACAGCACTACCTCCATGGAGCATACAACGTACCTGATATCAAGAATGGGATTCTCCTGAAAATATATTTTCGAAAGGCCCATGCTGAATTGTCGACTATCACTTGTTGGCAGTTAATTTTACAACAGTTTGACATGGTGTACGTGACCCAAGAAGGCCATTGAAAGGGCAGGGTATTGCAGATCAGTTGGCAGGAAGCCCCGGCAAGGAGGGATGGTAGCCTGTTAAGAAACTCCTCTCCCGGAGCGAAGATATATTTTGGGTATCGCGCGAAAAATGTGATGACGAGGGGACAATTCTGGGAAGATGTATTTTGATGGTGCCATGAATGCCGAGGTGGCAGGAGCCGGAGCGGTTTTAGTCTCTATCACCGGGTGAGAACAATACCCCGTGGCCACTAAACTTCGTTTCAGCAATTTTTTCGAACAACACCGCTGAATACGAGGGGTGTTTCTTGGGACTCTCGATTGGCCCGTGACATGGGAGTAAAAAGACTAGCGGTGTTCGGGGTATTCAGAGTTAGGTAATTCAGACAAACAATCGGGGTATACAACAATAAGGATCTTCGGTTACTTCCATTCCATCGTTGTGTCACCCAGCTTATGCAAGAGTTCGAAGATATCGCCTTTCCGCCATATTCCTTCGGGACGAAATGATTTTGCCGAGTTGCATTGGCTACTTTGGCTTCCTTAATCCACGTGATCAAGAAGTAGGGACAGGTCACAGATTGTGATCACCGTACAGGAATGCCCCGGCATATGAGGAAAATGTTGGCAGTGTTATCATTATGAGGATGAGTGTTGACGAGGCAGCCCATGGTATCACGACATAAGGGAATATCTGAGAGACAGATCCCTTCCCGATCAGGCAAAATCGCGGACTGAAAGGTATGAGAATTCAAAAGGATGGCGATGAAGTTTTACCTGTAGTGGCGATTCACTTTACAAAATGGATGCCGGGTTGGGAACGTTTGCAGTGCGTAGATGAAACACAGGCCCGAGAAGATTATGAATGGAAATACATATGTGGAGTGTTTGTGGAGCCCCATATGAGTGGACCGGACGATTGCTTGCCAAAAAGATTTTGAGGACAGGGGTTATTATTGGTTAACGCTGAAGGTTTCCGATTGCGATGATCATGTCATACTGTGTTATCCAATGCCAGGCGCACGGTAATTGTGATCCATACACCTCCCTTATGAACTGCACTGTATGACCTCCCCCATGGCCATTATCAATGTGGGGGAATGGATGTAATCGGACCAATAGAGCCCAAAGCGTGCAACGGGCACCGGCTTCATCTTTCGTCATGTTCGATTATTTCACCAAATGGGTGGACGGCAGCTTCTTTCCCTAAAGTAAACTCAGGAGTTCATCGTCTGCTTCATCAGGAATAATGTCATTTGCCGTATATGGGCAAACCTGAGGTTGTAGGTCTTTCCGACAATGCCAAGAATTTAAACAACGCCACTCATGAAAGGACTGTACCGCGACCAGTTCAAGGATTAAGCACCTCATTTTTCCGTCATTTACCGTCCCAAAATGAATGGGGACAGTGGAGGCGGCCAATAAGAACATCAAGAAGATCATGGCGAAAATGTCTGCTAATCATCGGGGATGGCAGGATCTGTTACCCATTCACCCTTCTGCTGGCATAACCGAACATCCACGCGTACTTCTACGGGAGCAACCCCTTACGCCTTGGTATATGGAATGGAGGCTGTTCCTGCCAGTTGAAGTTGAGATGAGGTCCCTCAGAATAGTGATCGATGCTCAGATAAGCGAGCGAGGATTTGGATGCAAGAGTCGATACGGACAATTGGCCCTAATTGATGAAAGGTGGGTGGCTGCCATTTTGGAGTTATATGGTCAGCTTTATCAAGCAGAGGATCTCCCGATCATATGACAAAAGGATAAGACTTCGGAAGTTCAAGGAAAACGATTTGGTATTGAAAAAGTATCATGCCTTGTCAAGACGAGG